>BROE01000001.1:1477630-1555757 GCA_036571765.1 Plecoglossus altivelis
CCCCCCCCCCCCCCCGCCTCACTTTCTAAGCCTTGTAATCAGCGTGGTGCTCTTTGTACAGCAATGCCATAGACGAGGTGCCGAGGCAAAAAATAAAATGCAGCAGCATATCTGATGTATGGCGGGCGACTCGGGGTTAGATTAATCAGGTCTGTTCCCTCTTCCCCCCCCTCCCCCCCATCCCTCTCACGCTCTCAGGGTTCAGCAGCAAACCCGAGTCTTTGCAGTTCGGCACATTCTTCTTGGCAGCCGCAAAGCAGCTGTTGGATCAATAGGCAAAGTTTGTTGGGGGAGAACAGACGAGTCTTGTTCAGCCAATGAGAGGCTTTGGAAAGAGTTACTACAAGAAACGGACTGCCAGAAGGTTCAAAGTTGTGGTCCGTTACTGAACATTTCCATAAAGCGAACCCAAATGACTTGACGGAAGATGACATTTACATGCTTCCAACAAACATGTTGCCGAAGACTAGAACGAGGAGAACTGGTTTAGTTCGTTAAACAAGGTGCCGATCAACTGGGGGGGAAATAAACTGATTTGGACCTTCATTTGAGGCAAAAACAACTTGTGTCTATCTTCTCCATCAAATTATCTCAACAGAATCGGCTGGATCTTATTGTATTTTTTCTTCTTCTTCTTCTTCTTCCATCGCACATTAATGTGAAGTATCTCATTTGTATTTTTCTCATAAATCTAAAATGTACTTTATTGTAGCCGAATGCATTTCCAAATCTCAACAGGCAAGGAGTAGAGGCAAAATCTACATAATATAAATCCATACGTGGCCCAGTTCTCTCTCTGTGGCACCCTCTCTGATTGATTTCTTTATCTGAGGGAAGCAGAAGACATGCTCTGTTTGCCCGCACACACTGGCCGACAGGAAAAACAGAGAAAGACACTTATTAAAAAGGTCATCTCGCAGAGGGTTAAAATAGCAGGGCCGCGAATCCCCGTCTCGAGGGGTGGGGGAGCGACCGTGCCCCTCCTCAAGTGAAGGACACAAGAAAAGGTGTTGCTCCAGGGAGCCAGAGGCCCACGTAATGAAAGGATGGCCACTGGGCCCACAGCCGTGAGTGTGCATGCGTGCGCTGGGCTATTCACAACACCTTCTGAAGGCAAACGGAGAGGAGGAAACTGACATCGCGAGGCTTTGTGGAAACAATGTCTCGAAGAATTCGACTCGGTGCCTGCGTCGCACCTTTTATATACAGTTGGGCATAGCAGAGCAGGGTGGGATCTGGGTAGGAGGGAGTCTGAGATATGACAAAGGGGATTTCATGTGACTCGTATGTCTCTCTGGAAACCTTTTCTCTTGGACACCATATGAATGTCAGAACTAGAATCTGAATATGTGCTCAGCACTTCTAAAAGCAGAGCCACAGAGGATGCACTGTCTGTGCTGCCAGACACTGGGAGGCAACCAGAAGACAGCACAACAGTGTGAGAGACACAAAGCATTTGTGAAGTCTTTTTTTTTTTCCTCTTTTCCGAGAGGCCTGCAGTGTGGAAGCGCCTCCTGTCTCCTCCCCTGGGCAGCTGAAAGCCCTGACGGCAGGATGCTGGATCCCTGCACGGAAACCTGATCCCCAGCCATCCTGGAGCCAGAGGGGGGGTGACTGGGGGGGGGAGCAACGCACCGCCTCCCCTGCCCCCCCTGGAGCCCCTCCACTGCTGCCCCAGAGTTCGAGGGGCGCTCTGGGGGAGCATTCCTCTAGCCCTGCCCCAAGCTCCAGTCCTCCTCTCTCTCTGTCGGAGTCTCCGGAGGAGCATTCTTCCAGCCCTGCCCCAGCCTCTTCCACTGGGTCTCCAGGGGAGCATTCCTGAAGCCCTGCCCCAGCCCAAGACGGAGGAGTCTCCCCTTGGGAAACATTCCTGCAGCACTCTCCCTCTCTCTCTCCCTCTCTTCCTCTCTCTCCCCATCTCCCCTCTCGTGGCTCTCGCCTTCCTCCGCAGTCCAGCATTAGCGCGATCGATAGCACCGATCGCATCGGGGACACGAGGCAATCCATACCCCTGGGCTCCCTTAGCGCACTGCAGTGGTCACGGCTTAAGTGCACGGGAAGGTGTTATACCTCCACCAGACGGAAGGGGAGACAATGGCGGCCATTGATCGGGGTGACATGTTACATCTCTCTCTTTCTGTCTCTGTCCGTCGGGCGTGGTCTACTTGCTGCAGGAGTCTGTGAGGGAGCGTCTTCAGCCTGTGTGCTGTACAGGGTGTTGTCGGATTTGGTAACTCTGGATAGGCAGGACCAGGAGTAGAACAAGATGACTGTGGTTGCTGCACACACGTGTGTGTGTGTATGTATGTGTGTACATGGGTTAATAGTAGGCTTTTTACCGCAAAATAAATCAATAAATATCTGAAAACCAAACGCTCGCAAAACAGGCTTCTGTTTGGTCTAAAAGTGCTGACAAAATCTCCAAATGATGATTGGTTCTAGTCAGGCTCAGAATGTGTTTACTAAAAATAAAACGTCAGACATTTAGCAGGTGCCGGGCTTTGATTAGAAAATGATTTTAATAAAGGGATCCATCTGTGAGCAGTGACTTGATGTATGGCAGATTAATTGGTCATGGATGTCAACGTAAATCCACATAGGAAATCTCATCCACAATTTCCAGAAAAAAAGATCTGTACTTAGTATGCCATCTAGAAGTTTCTTTTTCCCCACTGTGTTGGAATACTAATAGAGTGGTTTTGCACAGTTACAATGCCCTAATGGCAATTAGATTCTTTTGTTTGGTTTCCACAGGGGTTCCTCTCCTAACTGTGTTTTTTAGCATTGGAGCAATTAAGAGTTATTTGTCCGTGAGATTGACATTAATAAAGGGCTTGCTTAATTATAGAAAGAAAAAAAGGGCATGGCAGAGTTTGTCATGACCACAGGGTGATCCCGTTCCACATTTAAAAAAAACCTGTCCCCCTCCTCGAAACATGCTATTGTTTTGCTCCCAAACTCTTTGAAACTGTAAATGGTGGAGCCATTTACCTCCTACCCCATCAAATTATAAAAAGTAGTTGAATCAGAATAATTGGCGATACAGTTGGAGCAATCAGACATGCCGCAGAGTGAACTGACACTCTTCCTGTTTCAGCTTTAATAATGGCCTTTGTGTCCGGATTTCATATGAACTGCATGCCAAATAGGATCAATATTGGCTGATGGATCGCTGCATGTATTGAAAGGAGGCGGCTGAGGGCTCCACTACACTGTTCAAACCCAGAAATGCTTTTGTTGAAGAACAGCTGTGGGTAAGTAAACAATACATTGAAATTCACCCCCTCAAGAACAGAATATTGCCATGGCTCATGAACAAGCATGTGAAGGCACACCCGTTGCCACACTCTTGGGCACACACACATATACTGTACAACAGTATATTTAGTGAGACTGGCCTTTCGGTTTATGGAAAACCTTTGTAACACTCGTGTGGGATATCTCTCTGCTTGTTTGGGAATGTGAGAACACTCTGAATCATTCCTTCCCTACAATTTGTGGTTGGCTTGCTGTGGTTTACAAAATACTGTCTGAAATCCCATTACACTTGAACGTAAACAAAGGAGGATCTATAGTGTCATTCTCATTGGCTGGCGCCATTTCACAATTGCCATTAAGCAATTGTGAAGAAACACAACCTATTAAAGAAAACCTAACTTTACCAACTTGAACAACAGTCTTCCTTTGAAATCATGTTTTGTGGCGTAAAAGACCTTAAAAAGGTGTCCTTCATCCGGTGACAGGAAATGTGTGTCAGGGTGGGCTTTTCTTGGTGGCGCACCTGACAGGACATGGTGTTTTGCATAAAGGAGAACAGAAGGTCCAGGAGAAGCCCATGGAAGCCCTACCCTCACATCATTAGTCCTCCCCAGTACCTTGTCACTGTATTTATAGCTAGGCTCATCCATCAGCAGGCCAATGACACAGGCTGCCATTGGCACCCTTCTCTCACGAGTCCCAGAAGGCTGTCTGCAGGATGCCTAGCCTTCTGCATGGGCGAGTGCTGCTGGGAAGCACTCAGTGCTTGGATACTGTGGGACCTCAAGGACACTGACTTGGGGTTAGCCCTGGAAGCTAGCTAGCTTTTGCGTGGTGATGGGGTTTGGTACATTGTAGTGCCCAAACGTGTGCATGTGTATATATTCAGTGTACTGTTTTCACAGTACATTTATATAAAATATGTATACACATTCGTTTCAGAGGCATTTTACCTCAGAATGTGCTTACCTAGAATGTATTTGTGTATTTCTGCGGTGTGTTCTTCCACATTGAGAACCTGCTAAGGTGGTTGTCATGCAGTGCAGCAGGGCACTGGGCACGCGGCACCCAGTGCAGGGCGAGGACGGTCCTGCAGACAGGGGCGTGGAGAGACAGGCAGGGCAGAGCCAAGAGAGAGCAGCGCGGCAGAGCGGAGGGGGAAACGCACACTGAGGTGGGCTGAGCGTTGTTTACCTGTCAGCTGGCATTGATTAATCTTGTGTTCGGTGAGATCGCTCAGCGACTCAAACACCTGCCGGCAGCTGTCGCAGCTGTGCAGCGCGGGCTCGTCCTCGTCCTCCTCTCCCTCCTCCCCTTCCTCAGGAGACAGAAGCCTCTTCCTCAGACGCCGGGGCTCGCCATATTCCGTCCCTCTCTCGAGGGCGCACTCTGAATCTGCCCACACACACACACAGGAAATGACAACACAAAAATGGAGTCAGGGGTGTGACCCACAGTTTGAGGTGCTGGCTGGACACCTCTGGGTGACAATAAAACTGATCTCTAGACTCAGGTTTTAATAAAAACAATAATAAAAGCTGTAATAAAAATGCAGGCGCAGTTCAGACAACTGTAACTCAGCTACAACACTGTTGGTTGTGAGTACACACACAGTACACACACATACACATACACATGTACACACACATACGTCTGTTATGAGAAATGGTCTTAAGTTGTGTTTACCCTTCTTCACTCAAGCAAAACTACAATATATGAAACAAGCGTAATGGGAATATGAGTTGGTAATAAATCTATGATTCGAGGTTGGTCACAAAAAAAAATCCACTTGAGAATGCTGAATTGCATCACTCCAGGTCTGTGAAAAGGAAATGCACCGACTGTTAATCCAGACATTGGTGAGACCTGACATGCTGGTACCACAGGCGAATAAAGTGTACCACGGTAACATCCACACATACACTAGCTGAGATTGGTGTGTGTTATGCCGTCGTCACGACACACTTTCTTGAATTATTCAGCCTTGCTTGCAGGCAGCCGCGGGTCGCACACATCAATATTCTTCAATCCATCTGCAGTTTTGTCTCTTGTTGGCTTTGTGCTGTAGCAGTGCCAGGGGTGGGCCAGACTCTACTATGGAGCAGGAGAAGGAACCCGACTCCACAGCCACAGAGCCAGACAGGAGGCGGAGAGGTCCACACCACACCGCAATACTCCAACAAAACGAGGACTCCACTCATCTCTCCATCTCAGGCGTCGGAGAGCAGCGTTTCGAAAAGGAACGCAGGCGTTGTCTTCTGATTAAGCAGCGTGGCCTGCAGTCCTTTCTTCCCCCCCTGCTGTGACTCTCCCACTTCAATACAATAAGACTGATTACAAAGCCATACTCGCAATTAAACAATCATGCCCCGCTGGTTCAGCTCCCAGAGCTTTGCGGGGAGTGAGCTTGGACCTGCACTGGCAGCCATTTTGAGACCTGTGCTCTGCCAGTGTTTCTCAACAAACTCTGGAGGGAACTTGGGGAGCAGGCCTCCCTTCTGTCTGGTACACAGCTAACACCGCCTCAGGACGCTGAGGGAAGCTCATGAACGTGTGGCAGCATTTGGCAATGAGCCTGTCCTGTGCGTGTGTGTTTTGTGTGTTTGTGAGGGGCAGCCATTTTAAGTTCTTCTCCGTCTGTGGGGTGCTCTTAAAGAGTGTGAAATTCCTCCAGGGGAGACGGTCCAGAACTCATCAAGGCCACCCAGGATTTTTCCTTTCCCTCCGTCCGCGCCAAGTATTGATGTAACATCACACCCTCCATTGTCCTTCCCTCTTGGCGACGGAGGCGCTCGGAACATGCCCTCTAAAAATATCAGACCTGTGTTCCCTTGTGGGACCATGCAGAACAGAGCAGAAGGTGTTTCAAGAAAATGAAAATCCCAACCCAATCCTCACAGACGCAGGCTTTCCCTCGCTCTGGTGGGAAAAGCATTTCGATCCGAGGCCAAACGCCACACAATATCTCAAGGTACGATTCAGCCACGAAAGAACAAGAACGACGAGGATCGCGCGAACGTGACAAACCTTCTCGCCTTACAAACCATTGAGATTTCGCAATTTGAGTTTGGCACGGGAACATTTCTCGGTCATTTGAGGTGCTGTAAATTGTGTGTCCTGAATTCAACATTCAACAGCGTTTGTGTTGTTGACCCAGACGATATCCAAAGTGGTTACAAAATCAAGCTACAGTGTCCGTTAGGTAGAACCTATATGAGCAGGTCAGCATCTCCCATAGAGTATTGACCTCCACACCACTGCCTATGATCGGGTCTGAGTTAGGAGGGGTTGGGAGGGATTGACACGACAAGGTCAAAGCCAGGTTTGGGATTAGAGGCCTGGCGTCGATACTGGGGATTCTGGACCTTTGGGTCTCATACACTAATCCATTATATCTGGAAGTCTGCCTGTACGAGTCTCTACAGGCACAACATCGGATCAATACACCGATGCTTAGGAAGCCTGACAATCACACAGAATATTGCTTCATATAGATTCAGGGTATATCCACATTTCTTCACAGCTACAAGAGAAGGCATTTGAATGCAATTTGCTGTCAACTGTTTCAGAAGGCTTCTCATTTCACTTCAAACAACCATTTCTTCGAAAGAACAATGTTAACGAGGGGGAAATATTCTGAACACCCCGATTCTCAGGGAAGAACAAAATCATCCATAAAGGTATCACGCAAGCGCGCTGCATGGAAGCGAGGATATTGAGCCAATCAAAAGGTGAAGACTGCGTATGGCGGTTGACACGGTCGCCAGAGGCCGAACCATCCATCATTCTGGTTGACTGTACGCTGTCTGTCGACATGCTTGGTGACATTTACCCTGTCACAACTTTCATCTGGCTGGTGAGTTGGGAGAACGCCACCCCCCCCCCCTGGACCCCCCACCTTTTTATTATTGAATATTTTCTGCTCTTAAATATTTATCATGTTTTAATTGATGTTCTTCTCTCCTCTCTCACACCCATCAGGGATATCTGCCCCCCAGCAGAGCATGCGCCCCAGCTACCCCCCGCGACCTGTCTACCCCCCCCAGCAAGTAACCCACTGAGACGGGCTGGGGAGGATGACCATGGGGAGAGGAAGGGTCGGGAAGAAGAGAGGATGTAAACAACAGAGAGAGAGAGTGAGAGAGTGAGAGAGAGCGATGGAGAGAAAAGAAAGGTGAAAAAAGAAAAAAGGGAGAGTAGTTTCTCTCAAGCCCATTTGAGAGAAAAAAACGTGAAAGAGTAGGGCCCTTTCATAGACTGCTAGGCACTATCACTCATTTTGGTGCCGACTACTTTTACTTGTACTTCAACAACAAACGACCCTACACTACCCCTACTTCGAAGTCAAACTCATTCCACTCCATCCGTGATGTGGAAAAAGAGTCGGCGCAGGCATGAAATCACCCAGGGTGGTACAGGCTCTCGTCAGCGGAAGCAGTTCTGTGAGCTAGGAAAGACCTCCGGAGCTTCAAGAACTTCATTACCAGTTCATAACAAGCTCCGTTTCCATCTTTTTTTTTTTCTTTTTTTTTTTGCTTTCACAGACATTCAAGATCCAGCGATGGCCCCTTTCCCCAGCTAACCCCCCCTCCCCTCCCCTCCCCCCGCTCCACTACCCACCCCCAAGTTCGAATTAAGAATTTATTTTAACCAGCGAGCGGCTTCAGTCGACACATGTCGGTGAGGCCTGATCAAAGGTGCGCACGCTCCTTTATCAGAGTGAGGGGAGCCTGTCAGAAATAAGAGGACATTAAGATTGAATAACCTTCACACGGGTGCCGGCGCCTCATTATTTAAAAATCTAAAACTTCTCGCAGAGCCGTCTGCCCGCCGATATATAGGTCACGCTACATTCTAAAGTCACGCGTGCCTGCCAGTGTATATTTCCCCCTCTAATCCCTCCTCCTCTCTTGCTCTCTCTGTGGACGGGCTTTAGGCCTCCTTAACTTAGGCCCATCACTTCCGCTGGTCCCCGGCATAATGAGACGCTGGCATGATCCTGCGTGAAGCTTTCGCGCCTGTGTCACCTCAAGGCACCCGCGTCAGTGCAGAGTCTCAGCCAGTCTTCTCGTCTTAGCCTGGTCCCGGGGCGGCCGCCAACCGACTCAGGAACCGAACCGATGACCCTGCCGTCGTTCCTCGACGCGTCAAAGAGGAGGTTCCCGGAAAGAGGCGTGATTAGCCTGTCTCGCCACTCTATCTTACATTTAGTGTTTTCTACTCAAGACATTAACTAAATATGTCGTTTCCTCTGCTTGTTAGGTGTCACAAATCAACACGCTGCATATTGATGAAAATTTGATGATGCACGCTGGGAGCAAGATGAAGTGAAGTGGCACAGAGAGACAGAGAGCAAGGGGTAAGAGAGACAGAGGGAGAGAGAGACAGGTAAGAGAGAAAGAGGGAGAGAGAGAGGTAAGCGAGGCAGAGGGAGAGAGGAAAGGAGAGAGAGAGAGGGAGGTAGAGTTAAGGGAGTGAGAGGTAAGAAAGAGTGAGGTAAGTGAAAGACTAAATGCATCTAAACAATTACTTGAGGAGGAAGAACAAACAAGGCATGAGCAGCGGTGGCGTGTTCCACTAAAGTGAGCACTTCGTCTCATTCCAGGTACGCAGATGGTTTAACTCAGCGTTAAAATGGCTGCACCAAACAGGATGAAGGAGCACGCAGACCAGGAAATCAAAGCAGAGCAATTAAATGAGATCAGGATTTGTCTCATCCCAATGTCTCTTTCTCCTTAGGTCTCTCCATCGCTCCATCCATCTGCCTTTCTGTTTAATTGTTTTCCTGTCCTCCACTCTTTATTCCTTGCCGTCTGTCTCTCTGTCTCTCTGTCTCTCTCTGTCTCTCTGTCTCTCTGTCTCTCTGTCTCTTTGTCTCTCTCTCTCTCTCTCGTCATCTCTCGTTGCGTGCTCTGCTCGTCTGGGTGGTGATCGGGCTCTCTCTCATCGTCTCAGGGAAGGACGCGGGTATGAACGAAAGCGCCTTGCCGGTGGATTCGCCATTAGGTGTGCAGTTTCAAAACAAGAAAAAGAAGATGAAGAATAGAGAATTGAAGTGGATTTCCTGTCAAAAGTGCCTGGAGCAAAAGAGCCCGCCGCGCGCGCCCTTCCTCTGTCCTCCTGCTGCAGCCCGGCTGTCGATTGAGCTGCCTATCCTCGCGAGGGGGGGGGCTCTCACCCGTGCCGCCAACAGGCTAGCGAGCTAACAGGGGGGTGTGGGGGGCGGCACGCCAAAGCCGCAATATGTGGTGACTGAGTGGGGGCGCCCGCCGACGGCTACGGTGCCTCAGGAACATCTGCTGCCCCTCCACAACCCCGTCGGATCCCCTTGAAACTCCATGCAGGGTTCAGATCCACTGCCAGTCCTTGACAGGGACTGGCACCGGCTCTTGCCACACCGAGGCGAGCTCAGACCTGAGGTCAACCGGTGGAGGAAGAAAGGAATGAAGAAAAGGAATGAAGAAAGGGAAGAAAGAGTATATAAAAGGGGGTAGAAGAAAGAGACGGGAGCATGTGGTTATAATTACACCCAGGCAGCGCACTTGTAAAGCCAGGCTGCGGATCTTAAGCCTGTTCGACATTCTCCGGGTAAAAAAGCACGTAGCCTCATTAAATCCCCAACTCTGTTTGTGGCCCTTCACGCTGAACCTGATGCTGTCTGTTTTTCCAGAGTGTCTCTTTTGTTATGGCTTTCTCCTCCGATACTGCCGCTTATCAAACATGAATGTGGCATAGGACACGGAGTAAACCTATACAGGATGGAAGTCAACCACGGAGTGGAGGACAGCTGGGGGTCCACTTGTTTGTCATACCTCTGCAACATAGCTCGGGCTGATTAAGCTCTCAGCTTGCCAAGAGGGTAATGGCTTTTGTGACCATGTCAATCACATGCCCAACACCAGGAAATACATGAAAAGGCAGCTGTATGGTTTAGTTACAAAAATAATATACTATATATATATACAGTATATAAAGATATTGTCGGGGAGTCTTTTAGCCATTGCAGGGAGATTTTCTTAATCTGAAAACCCTTTAAATCCAACTATGACATGCGAAATATCAGTCATCCAGGCGCTATAGTCTGATATCTTGTATGAAATGCAAGCCAGTTGAAGGCGACCCTGTACTTCAAAATAAAACTAACTGCACTGCCGTGTTGTTGCTGCAAAGTTGTGCTTCCTCTCAATTCATCCTGAGCATCTGATGAGGTAAACATAAATAACAAAAATCAGCAAGTCAGACAAACTCAAATGAGGAAAGTGAGAAATTAATTTGAGCGCCCTCTTGATTTCTCCACAGGCAGACATCGATCATGTGGAGGCCCACTCTCTCGCTCTGGAGACGGTAGCGGCAGAGATATGGGGGGGGGGGTCGTCGAGAGGAGAGCGAGAGAGAAACACAGAGGGAGAGAAGGGGAGAAAGAGAGGAAAAGGGAGAGAGGGGGTGGGGGGAGGCGTGTGTCTGAGGGGGTCGTTGTAATCAGGCCCACTCATTAGCCCCGCTTTGGCTCTGGATGACAGGAGGTCTCCCAGGGACGCCCAGCTCAGACACCTAGCCCTTCATCTCCTCCACTGGGCTGCCTGGGACTGAGAAGACCCCCCCCCACCACCACCACCACCACCACCACCACTACCACCACCCCCAACCCCAAACACTACCAACACCTCCAGCCATCAACACAAACGAAGGCGGGCAGAGAGGCATGGAACTGTAGTCGTATGAGGACCAAGTGAAGATGCCTAGACACATGTGACGGGAAAGGTACTGGGCTGCACAGGAGAAAACAGCAACCAGCACCAAGAACAATGTGTAGTAAACCTGAGTCTGGATGCAGCGACCATAATGCTTTTGTGCACGGGGTGTCTCTCCTGTTTAGAGGGCCCAGAGAGCTAGGCAAGCGCTGGACAAGAGTATCTGCCTTTGAGTACCCAAGGTCCCAAGCCTGCTGGGCAAAGCCATCCATATCAAGTTTAAAATAACCACGCATGAGACTTAACCTTTACCAGAGACAAATGAAATGAAGAAGAAAAAAAGGAATACAGTCTAGTGCATCCGGAGCAGGTTTCATTCATAGGGGGCCTTCTGCTAGCATGACCTGAATTACCGCTCTGTTCCTGGAGGGCCTCGCTGAATGCCACACCAGGAGACAGGATACATTCATCTGCTCAGCTCTATTCGACATCACAGGCTAGGGAAACAAAGACACACGTACACACACACCTGAGAGACAGACACACACGCAAACTGGACTGGGGTGACACAACATAGACAAGTAACTCAGGCTTAGGACACATGACACAAGAGTAGACACTGAGTGTGTATACGTCCACATCTGACACACACACGCACACACAGGTGACATAACACACATAGAGAAGTACTGTACGGTGCGTGGCTGAGTGATTTAAACACACTTCATTTCATCCTCGAGACACCATTGATCACACACACCCGCGCGCGCGCGCGTGCACACGTTCCACTTTCCAGCCCAATATGATGAAAAATGAAATGAAGCATTACCGCTTGGAATGGCAGTCTGCCCAGAACGGTGCCGATCCTCTGTCACATTGTCTTCTGCTGCCAGAGAAACAGAAGAAGAGAGAGAAAGAGAGAGGGAGAAGAGACGGTTAACAGCTAACCAAAATAAGTCCCCTCCTCCCATCAGACACACTGAGTTTTCTATCTTTTTTATTATTTACTATTTAGATTTCCTGTATGGAAACTCCAGGAGATTTCAACAGCTTTCGACAGCTCAACCTGCGGTTTGGGAATCCACGCAAGCCTTTCATATGTATGAGGTTTTGGCAACAAGGCAAACAGCCACCCACGTAAATAACATATTGGACTGAGTAATGACATGATGAATTATGAACGTCTCCCATGAAACACCTCCCATCATCAACAGTGACCATGTGAAAAACACCTTGATGACTGCTCTAGGGAGACGTTTATGCATCTTTGCAACAAAACCAATGCGCACTGCTAGCATCAAACTCAAGATGCTGAAGATGAAATGTAAAAATGTGTGTTCACCCCCCCTCCCCCCAAAAAAGAAAAAATAGCGACAGTGTCGAAAATGTCAGGCCTTTATAGTTCTGTTAAAAGTGATGTATTATGTTAAACGTGAAAGTACGACGGTAGCAGCATGCATTTGTTTACTTTATGTAGTCTAGTTTAACGTGACCTTGCATTCAAAGCACATACAGGACTCACTCGGAAACTGTGTAGCTGGTACAAGACTGATGGCTTGATCAGCACTCAAGACAGATTCATTATCCTTCAAGCCAATTGTGACAGCATTTGATTTCAGCAACGGCCTTGACAAACAACCGTTTTTCTTAAGTACAGGGGCAAGTTTTTTTTCTTTCTGATTTCCGTTAGGGCCATTTTGGAGGGTGGGGGTGGGGTGGGGGGGACAGGTGAGTAGCTCCTTGCGGCATGTCAAGTACAAGGAACTAAATGGATTTTAGCAGCGGGAGGAGAACAAAAGGCTCTCCCACCTGTTCCATGGAAAATGAGGGTCTCAGCGAGGACTTCAGATGCCTCGGTGTTCCACCCCTGCAGTTGAAATACATTCTCCATTATGCCTTCTCTATCTAGCCTTTCATTTTCCCTTGCAAAAAGGACGGGGGAGTCTGACAGGACCTCCCGGTAGGGGAGCGTGGCGGCGACTGCCAAAGCAGAAAGCGGCGTACTTTTAAAATCGCACAAAATATCCCCTACTTTACATAATTAGGCAGGATCCTATGGTGGCGAGAGAGACTCCCTCGAGGGACGTGAAGTCAATGTAGAGCGCCGTGTCAGAGCGAGCAGAGAAATGGAGAGGAGAGTGTCAAGCGGATTCTTCTGAACGTGACAAGAAGGCGACAATGGTGATTCGTTCCCGGCCTTGACTGGTCAATGCCGAACACAACCCAGGTGTAACTGAATTCATCTAAAACACCGCCTGGCTGAACAAAATGGCTATCGCAGAGAAAAAGAACATAGGTTTACAACCATCATCAGAAAGAAAATTATTATTATTATTTTTTTCAAAACACCTAACTGTCGATATTAACTCTTTAATATCGCTGGATAGTGTATCTTCAGTATGTTACCAAAAGACCACCGTAGAAGAGCGTCTGCTGTTTAGCTAATGTATAAGGTGGGATCTTGTGAAAGCAGGCCTTGGCAAGAGACCCTGTGAGTCTAATGAGTTTCTCCAGCGCTGTTGAGCTCCCTGCATCCAGGATCATTTAAATAGGCTGGGATAGGGGGGTCTTAATAATATCCCCCATGGTTCTATCAGAGATTGGTGGAAGGAGCTGGAGGTTTTATTTTGATTACCGTCCCTGTTGGCGAGATAAGGGAGTTGAGGCAGAAAATTCCATTTTACAATGCCATCAGAACTTACACATTATGACAGCAATCCACGATTTGTCACCACTGAGAACTTATTAAAAGTTTAGTCATTTAAACAAAGTAAGCACATTTCAGACTTCAGCCAATTTCTGTATTTATTTCTGATCTCTGTAGGGTATTTTTACTGAGTCACAACACATCTGTCTGACTGAGTACTCCTTATCAGAGCTCACCTGATGATATGACCAAGGTTATATGTTATTTTAGACTAATTCCATACCAGATTAGGTCTAACATTACGCCAACCCTAACTCTTCATAAAGAAAAAAAGAACACAAATAATTCCTGCAATCAGTAGCTGATTTCCACCTCAGACTGTAAATTATATTTTCTCAGCGCAGCAACACTTAATATTTCCTCAGCATCACAGCTATCTGTTAATTATTTTTTTGACAAGGTACAGTGTATCACTCTGTCTGCATGACATACTGTAGATTGTAACTAGGCTGCTGTGTTGTGTTGATACAATACAGTACACTCAGGGGAGTGAATCAACTCTGTTCCTTTGATTTTCAAAATGGAACAAGAATAATATAATCCTTCAACAAGTGTTGGAACGTTAAAGGCCACTCATTAGCATATGTTTCACACACAAACACACAGTGGCAGTAATTTAGGTGTGTCTAGCAATCCCAAGACAAGAATGTAATCATGTAAATAACAATTAATTATCAGCTATTTGCAGATTTAAAAAAAGAAGCTAGACCTCCCAAAACACTTATCTTTCACCATATATTCTTTTTTTATGTACATCAATGGGCAAAAACGTCAATGCCTAAAGCCTATTTTCTTTCTGTGAGTAGGTTTACTCCCAGGCAATCAGCTGAGTGGCTAGTGTGTGTTAGCTTGCCACTCTCAGACACACAGGCCCTGAGAGTGCTCCTTGATGTGCGTGACTCATCTGGTTGGTTACAGCCAACTCGGACGTTACAGTGCTCCACACAATGGCTGTGTAATCCACCCTAACTGACCGAAAAGGAGACGCTCGCCACGGGGACTACAACCCAATTTAGCGCAGGTCACCAGGGGTCAAACCTTCTCAATTAGTGGAAAAGAGGAGGTGTGTGTGTGTGTGGGGTGGGGTGGGGGGGCACGCACACACACTGCACATGAATAACTTTCTTAATGAGCATTATTCGAGCTGGTGATTAGTGTCATAAATAATTTACAATAGAGGAGCGTGTTAATCACGTTGCGTAATATTTGTAATCCTTTGTGTACTATCATGTAAGCAAGCCGAGAGTTTGAACAGTTACTCTAAACAATCCGCCCCTCCTCTCAAATATTCTGATTATAAGAGCCGAAGGAGAAATATGACACATCCCAGGATGTCTAATACAACATATACTGATCTGGTGTTTTGACCATAAATCAGGAAAAACCCTGTCAATGGGAAAAGGAGGCAGACGGAAAGATCTCCTCATTTGCAACAGCGGGTAACCAATCATCGTTAGCCAATCAGAGGGCTGTATTTTACAGCAGCAGACAGCCCATGACAACGGGAGAGACCAAGCCATGGAATAAGAGGAGATATCGGCCAGCTCCCGCGACACCCAGCCCAACTCACTGTGCCTCATGTCAAGAACACTGACAGGCCTGCTAATGGGATTTTGCCATGCTTCCATCATCATTTCCTTAATGATAATTCTAACCATATTTTTATGTCACATTAGAAAAGTGTTAATGGCTGCTATACCACAGATCATTAATTGTGGAAAAGACAAGAATATCACAGCTTTGACTACAACCCAGAGCTAATGTAGACTTGAGTTGAGAAAAATAAGAGAATGGCTCTCTTCCTCTCGCAAATCATTTCTTAAAATAAGGAATACAGTTCTTCTAGAGTTTTTTTTTAAGTTAAGAATTTTCTCTGAATAATGTTTGTCGTTTATGCTCTGCACAGCATTACTTTTTATTGAGCAAGAGTGGTCTGATTGCAGTGCTGGATTTGCAAGGAGTTAACCCTGTAAATGACAGACCTGACCAGGGATCAAATCTGAGTTAGATTGGTGGGCAACGGAATTGAGGTTCACATATTATTAAGAGTCCAAATAAACCAGCTCCACCACAATCTCTCATTTAACTAGTCAACAAATGACAAAAATAGAAAGAAGTTAATTAGGAGTTTATCACAGATTTATGCCGTTTTCACATTTTTATAAAGGTAAGCCAATGTTACAGTATACTCTAATGTATTGAAGAAATTATTAAGTAATTATTAAGTAACTGTTCATCATCAACTCAACCTATTTCTGGCTTTCTTTCCTGACTAGACCTTCAAACCCTCTCTGTAACATATCTTCATATGATGGAATGACATGCACATCTTTCCAGAGCCATATAAACCACCATGCTTCAATTCATGTGGAAATGGCACACAGCTCATGATGAACATCAAATATTAAAGGTGTATCTGACACAACGAGGATTTTATGACACCCCGCAATACTTAAAGTAAATGGCGCAGAAAATATATTTATATATGCAGACGGCGGGGCCTGGAAACGTCCTACTCAGCCAATAAACACATTAGAAGGGGAGGGCGACCTAAGAGAGTGTCATTTGTGCTCCAAGAGAAAATATAAACTGAGAAGTTGAGCGGTATTCTGGAACTCAGCAACGTGGCACATAGTCTTCGCACTGTGCTCTATATCCTGAATTTGGGCCGCTTGCTTGCAGCACATCACTGAGGTAATGTGCTGACCCGACACTTCTGCACATCAAAACAAAATTAGGATGCAGCCACAGTTGAGGAATGGGCATGGCTGAGGATTGAGTAAATGTCACCGGCGAGGGTGAAGTGTTTGCATATAAGCGAATGATGTATGGTGTCGTCCTGTGCCACCTATTCCCCCAAGCAATAACGTAGCCGGCTCTGTCTCTCAGACTTAATTGAAACGGGGACTTGTAACGCTGCCCTTTTCCTCGATGGGACCAAAACATAACCTCTGACTCCCTTCAGCATCTAATCCAAAGGAAAGAAGAAGAAGGGGGGGGGATGTTCCACCCCAAAAAGAAGGTGCTTAACTGCCATGAAGACTTATTTTGTCTTGTCTTCTGAACTCCTCCTGGTTGTCTTCACCGAGGAGCCCCCTCTCTCTCTAGCCTTCGTCTCTCTCCTTCCTTAGCCTGTCACTACCACCTCAGTCTGCTCCTTCACCGCAGAACAGAGTGTTCCTTCTGGGCCTAAAAGACCCCATCGACACAAACCCATGTCTCTAGCCAAGACAAGCCAAACAAGACTGTGCCACTGAACTCTGTGACTGCATTCTAGACATGGAAAATATACACAGACAATCACCACCACATGTAATACGTTCAGAGACTAATGTTACTGCCAAACTCTAATATGACCACTTGTCCCAACAAAAGTAGCATTTAGCAACGGAGACGACTCAATTCATTGCACCACAATTGTATTCCTACCGAGGACGTTTCTATGGACATCTGTATAAGCCTCGCTTCTTCCCCGAGGAAAGAAATGGATAGAAAACAATACAAAACATCTGCCTGTCCCTTCGGGTTGTGAAGGAAGAGAGGGGGAAACTATGACGTACTCACATTCACTCTGAAACAGACTTCTGTGAGGAACATATGGAAAAGAAAAGATTTTTTGCGACCAAGTGGCTGCATTTTAAAGTCAATAGCAATGACAAAACAAACACTGAATGTCATTACTCATACTCATATCTGTGCATGCAGCCTTCTTCTGATAGAACACCACGCACGCACACAGACACACACACACACACATACCTGTGTTCCTTCACAGTATACACACAAATGCACACAGGCAAGTGCATGCACACACACATACACACTTGTAGCATATTGGTGTGAACAGATTACATATAAATGTGGTGTCTTTTGAGAATAACAAATGTCATCCTAGCTAGCAAAAACAGTCAATGCCAATCTGGGCTCACAAAAAAAGGAAATCAATCTATAGACCTGTTTACTGTCTATGATAGAAAAAGCAAGTGTTGAAAGAGAATGTGACAATTGTGAGATGTGCGTGCACTCACATCCGCCTCTCCTGGGTATTGATTTAAAATGGTGGCTGAATGAATGTACCGCGGACCATGTAATCTTCCTTTGAGATGAAGACTTCCGAGAAGGAAAAGGGAGAGAGAGAAAGGAGTCCACAGACCACAAGCTGAGAATGTGAAATTGTGGACAATTATTTGCTGAGCAAAATACAATGCCTGCCAGATGAACTGGAGCACAACCTCGAAACCCAGCAGCTATCCCACTAAAATACTACAGAGAAAAGTATGGCGTGTGTGTGTGTGTGCCTGCATGTTTGTGTGTGCAAGAAAGGAAGAGAAAGACAGCTTGTAAACTGCATCTCATTGTGTAAAAGTCAACTTCATATCCTTGAAACTCTTCAGTACCAAATTACATTGTCAGGGAGGAGAGACAAAAACGAAGTCCAAAAAATGTTTTGTACTGTTTGTTGTGTATAGAACCTCCGTGAACTGAGGTTTGATATACTGTAAATGACATTAAGTAACTTAATTAAGTAAAGTTTGATTCTTTTGAGAAATATTAAGCCTGAGTACCGAGAGGCTCGTAAGAAACAGGGCTATCTACTTCAACTTCTTTTCTCAATCCTTTCCCCTTCCTGCACCCACACTCAAACAGGATATTTCATTGAACCTAGCACAAAACGTTTCCTTATAACCTTTACTGTATTTAGTTTCTCGGACGGGAGTCACGTGACACCAAACTACCATTCCATCAGACAGCTCAAGTTCCCAACTTCAGCGTCATTAACACATCCAGATGTTCCTAATGCTGCGTTCCGTCAGAGGCGCTTAGGATAGACAGACTATAGCTATTCGCCCCTTCTGTTTTCAGTGTTAATTACAAACGTGTGATGTTCAAATGCGGTTCCACTGTCATGCAGGGAATTCTACAATATAAGAAAAGCATGCGGTTGTTTTTTATGCGCGTCAAACCTAATAACTAAAAGTGTATCTTAATAAGGCAGATCGACAGACATCTCAATAAGCAAAAGGAATTCTGAAGGGAGTTGTTGAATTTTGTCGATTTCCACCTTGAAATAGGTGATCTTGAAATAGGTGGAATCCTGCAAATCACTTACCTTTCAATGATCTTGGTTTAGCTTGCTTGCGGCGCGACATCCTATAGAAAACGCTGAAGTTGCTCAGTTTCAGACTGATAAATTGTATTCACTTCGAAAGCGAATATCTTAGGATATGTCTATTTCTCAATGACAGCAACCGCGAGTGCTTTAATACCATTACAAAAACACGTAGGCTATCTCGTATGATCAGGATATCAGTTTGCGATTATTTTGTGATGAGGTGGATGTAACGTTAAAATCCAATTTATCGGCAAGCTACTGTAGCCTATTTAGTTCAACTGCGTATCGGGAAAAGTGTAATAATAAAGTCGTAATTCCGTCATGCGCTTCCAGTCTCCAGCAAAACACATTCGCGTGTAGGCATGGTGTTCATTTTGAAATAAAAACGGAATTGTCGCTTTTAGCCTCTGATCTCAAATACAATCGCGTGAGAAAGACATCAGCAAAACGCCTGCTGTGAGAGTGCAAAAATGCAACAAAACCAAAAAAAAGAAAAAAATCATAACACTTTTCACTGCATATCCACCTAGCAGCATCAAAACTAATATAGACTCTTCCTTTTCCCACTCCAGTTAGCTAATCATGGATTAGGTTCGGAATCTGATCTAAGTCTACGTCTAAATAGCTTTAAAAAGAGGATGAAGAAGCAGAGAGAAGATGGAAGCTCCCTCCTCATCACAAACCTGCAAGGTCTTGGACTGCGCTGTCGCTCCGGTAGTCCACATAATAATGGAAAATGGAAGCAAGGCCCCCAAAGCCATCAGGATGGCTCCAGAGGGGGCCCCTACCCCGCAGGGACTCGCTCTGTACGTAATCACTGAGGAAATCATTGTCAGCCTGCCTGCACTCACACACAGACAGAGAGGCATGATTAAAATCCTCGGGATCATGGCAAGATGCGGATTGCTGGATCTGCTAGTCCCCGGATCCGGAGTCGAACTCTACACCCAAAGTCGTTTTCTCGCCCTCGAATCTCGTCTCTCCCTGCTCGCGGTCGGCCGCTCTCCGTCTTCGGCAGACGGACTGGTCCCCCTTCTGGTAGAAGTGGTTAAGCAGAGATTATTTTTGGTGTGTTTGTTGACATCTCGCGTAAGAGTTGAAGAAAAGGGGAGACATGAAAGCAATCAATCATGAATTACGAGATTCAGTGTCGTGGACGCAAATGCAATGATTTATCAATCAACTGTTTTAAGACATACTCTCAGGTTATGTTTACTTGAAAGTATAGCTGTAGGTTATTACATGGTATCTATTTGAGATTATACCACCATGTTTGTGAAAAAAGTCAAAACATATTCAAAGCAGAAATATCACAACAGTAATAAACAACTGATTGATGTGAGAAACGTGTGCAATTGAATCATCAAGTGTAATACTGTCACTCTCCCTCCCTCCTTCCCTCCCTCCCTCCCTCTCTTTCTCTGTCTTGTCTTTCTCGCCGACAAAATGTCTACGACAAGGGCCTTTAAATAATGCTGCCTCCCTTCCTAGTGAATGTCCAGGCCCTACCCCTGTGATGTGAAAATGAGATTCAGAGGAAGAGTCCTGCGGTGGGTTTCTCACTCTGCTCTCCACCTCCGCAGCCTGCTGGACACCTCGCCAGGGGCCTCATCTAAAAATCACAGTCACGCAAGCACAGATCTCTCCCCTCCATACACTTCTATTGCTTATCATTCATGGGTGGTTCGGAAGGAGGGGCAGTCCACACGCAAAAATTGAATAGATTTCGGGAAGCATCAAATAGTTGTTGGGTTTTTTTCTCCCAGGGTTTTAGCAGTAGTTTGTGAAGTTTAAAATCCGATTTATGCAATTCTTTATTATCTCTTTCCTCTGTGGGTTTGCAGTGTATTCATTTATGTATTTCGCCAGGGGAAAAAAGTTGGCTGTGATGTACAGTCAAATCTATCCACATTGGCATGGTGAATCTTTGTTCCTGTAGACTATGGCAAACAACCTTTAAACAAGAAAAAGCCACAGATTTAGTTGGCAGCCTAATTATTTGGTTAATTATTTTCCTCCATTCAAAAAAAAAAAGACATTGTATTTACCACCTTGTATTATCTGTGTCAATTGAGATTAAAATATTGATTTAAATTCATACAACCATAAGGCCATATGATAGGCTGCAAACCACATATGCATATGTACATATTACCTACATATGCTACTTATACTTGTTTGTGTATAATGCATCTTCTAATCTTAGCCTCAACATTCCTGTTTCAGACCTCCCCACCCACATGCTGCCACAGAACATGAACAAAAGATATATGAAAGCCAGAGAGGCAAAGATTGATATGATGTGCTCTTTGGTGCAGTCAGAGCCCTCACAAACTACAGTACGCCAGGTAAACACACATATGAAACCTTTATTTGGAGGTGCTTGAATCCTGTCAGGGGGTCTCAGCTGTCTCTGACTTCAATCTTAACAGTGCTCCAAAGTTCCTGCTCTCGGTCCCTGTGCACTGTCAGACAGTTCTCCCAAAGTTTTACCACCTAGGCACCCCCCCCCCCCCCCGTCCCTCCTCCTCCCCCTCACCTCCCGAATACGCTCACAAACACAAACAAACGTTGCTCTCTCATCAGTCCTCCAGGGCTGTTTGCGACTTTCATTAGTGACATAGTAACTGGGAAAAGGCTCGACTTGGCTGAGCGCTCGCTCAGTTGCCTCTCCAAGGTGCAGGAGTGATCGAGACTGCCGCTCTGAACTCGTCTTTTATGTGAGAGCAGCGCCATGTGAAGGCTGTCGTTCACTAAGCTCGGGAAAAGAAAACAGGCTAACCCCGCCATACCAATGGGGAAGTCACGTTTGGAATCAAATATATAGTTACCTGAACAAACAGCCACATTTTGATAATCAACAAAATTGTTTTTGTTTGTTTCACTAAACCCTATCCACTAAGCAAGAGAGAGACACAGAATCAAACAAGACATAAAGAAAGGAGTAGTGGTAGAATCACAAATATATTTGATGAGAGGTTTGTCTGTTTTGGGGGCATCATTGTGAAGATTTTTGTCATGGTAACACCAGTAATACTGAATTTAAGTATTCCCACTCACTCATCCATTCGAACAAATGACTAGACATTTAACAACATATAAACCCTTAGAACAGAAAAGCAGAGTTAATCTGGATCACTATTAAAACAAGACTGCTTCAAATTAACCAATTAAAACCCCACAGTGAATAATGGAAAACACACAAACCAAACAATCAACACTGAAAAAACCTTGTTAGAAAACAATCTCCCGAATCTCCATCAAAGTGTATGTATAGTATCTGGTCAAACTGAGCAGTTGAGCACTGGGTTTTTTTTTGTTCTGCCACCCGTCGCTCTCGATAAGACATGGAGACGCCACGGCGAGCGTGCGTGCCAGAGCATCTGAGATCTCACTCTCTCTCTCAGTGGGATGGAACGTTCCCCAGCGGAATCTGTGGCCTTCGGGGGCGGGATTACGTGGCCTCCTTCCTGACCCCTTCGCCCCCTCACCCTCTGTCAGTCTGACTCTCCAGACTGAGCCCTCCAAAACACACGCTAGTCTTACTTTTCGACTTCCCAAAAGTTCTCTCTTCAAAGTGTTTCCTTAAGATATACAGTATACTCCTTTCTCTGTTTTTTTAGAACCAAAAATGACTTAACAAGTGGTGAAAAACACTACATACAAGATGACTGTCAATTATACTTGTTAGACCAGGGCAGAACATTCACACAGACACACACACGCACACACACAGGCACGCACACACACTTGACTTGCCTCATTAAAACCCATCTACAAGAACTCTGAGATGTGAATGTCTCCCTTGAGGAGCAGGGTACGTTCATCTCGAGAAAGATCTTGAGAAATAGAAAATTCAACTATTTTTTTCCTTCGTTTTTTTGCCTCTCTCTTCTTATAATTACACCGCGCTAGCTGGAATGCATGACCCTGAGAATAAGGCTCGCTCCTGGGAGGATGGAGCAGAAGCTTCAGCAGCCTCTGTCTGGACCTCTGCTGTGCGTCTCCCCAGTTGAATGCCACCCACACCGGGCAGGAGCGGGGTCGAGCCTGTGCCCCCATCACCGGAGGAGGGCTCTCCAGAGACCTTCCACTGTGCTCCAACAAGCCAAACTCCTAAGGCTGAGAGGAAGGGGAAAAAAACAACATGGGGAGGGACTGAAAAACATTGGCCTCTCCGAGCACTGAAGCAAGCTCACTCAGCAAACTGATTAAAAAGAACAAAAAAGAGCCAGAACACAGAGAGCGATGAACCTTGCTGGCACTCAGTGTTGGCAGAAGCCTCGTATTCCAGAGCATCATAGTTATCTAAAATCATTAAGTAATTAAACGTTGGAGTGAAACGCAAACACGTTCGCACACATACGATTGCACAGTAGTGTGCAGCAGTGCGCACACTCAACTACGAACACGCGCATACACGCACCCTCACGAGCACACACACCCCAAAATGGACTTCAGGGGTCAATAAGGGGTAAACGTTTTGCTACAGTCGTGTTGCAAAGCAGTGGTATAAAAGCTCAGATAACTTGCTGTCTTTAGTAAACAGAATGGGACTGATAATAATTACACGTGTGTGCACTTGGACAGGTTAGTCAAAGGTGCTGTATCGTCGCCCTAGTAATGGAGGGGTTGTCACGAAGCAAGCAGAACAGAAAACGAGTGGTCCTCGTCAACGGTGACCTTCCGGTTGGATATCCACGGCTTCCATCTTCCCGAGCCAAAAGAGCCCTGCGGAGCAACTCCCAAACCGGGTCATTAGCGCAGCGGTGTCACTAGACAGCGGATCACGGGCCAGAGCAGGAGCGAGAGGGGGACTCCTGGCACCGCAGAGGCTGCTGTGCGGGTTGACATTCAGGGCTGGCTGATCTATGGGACTGGGGAGACAGTGCCCTTGCTCTGGGTCTTCATGAGGAGAAGGTCCTGGCAGCTCTCCCCCTACTTACTCCATCATCAGCCAGGGCTATGGGATGCTAGGCTAATGTGTCCATCCTGGCTACAACTACATGGCGCTATAGGACTCTATTAGCAGCCTTGCTCATCAACGAAGCCGCAGGACTCGAAGCGGTGGTCACTTTCTATATCATTGCTTACAGATGGGGCTGTGCGAAGCCCAGTCGGGAACATCAGGCCGATGCATTCTCCCCGACCAACCTTAGAAAGCGCTTCATGGAGAGATGATCTTCATAAAGATGTATTATTGGCAGGTAGCACACCATTAAACCTCGATGGGATGGTTTTATAGTGTGATCAGGAGTCATTCTGGTGGGTTTATGTCCTTCACAATAGCTTTGACCTCCAAGGCCCATTCTCAGTAAATGGTGACCAGTATGAACAAGCCAAGAAAAGAGAATCCCTGGTGGACTTAGGTGTCAGCCAAGTCAGGGGAAAAAAAAAAAATCTCTCCTTCATCGCCATGAGGGTCTTTTCTTTCTGGCACCACCCCTCATACACAAAGACAAAAACACAGACGGAAATCTTGTTACAGACAGACCTTTATATTTCCAACAGGAGGTTTTCACCCAATTTTCTCTCTCATTATTGCTCCTTCGTTTTAGGAGTCTCTCCTTCAAGAGGAATCCAGCATTACTACCTGGCACATGCTGCTTCCACTAACTATCCAGCTCTGTGAAGCCATTAGTCAGCGTCTCTCATCCCAAGGAACCTTCAACACAATCAGTCTGACTCACCTTATGAGAGTCTGACTACTGCGGTTCACAGGGGCTATCTCACTTCATTTAATTTCCATGTTAACATGCTGTTCAGGATTAATACGAACTCGACCCAATCAATTTGGCCAAGGGCTTGAGCGGACCAGATTATTTGCTGGAGTTGACTACATATAGCTATTCTTACTCACCCAAGTGAGATATAAGTGGTGTAATTTCGGTTCCTGATTGGAGTCGCTGTGAGCCACTGAACAAGAGCACATGTACAGCACGTATGTAAGTATGAACTAACGCACAGGCCAAAATCCTTTGACTCTCACCAAGAATAATGATGTTCAGCTACAAAACTAAGGGGCCCCATCTTGTCGTCGATGTGTCCAATTTAGCCGTACATGTCCCCAGAAAGGGCGGCGGCATAACAGCAGCACTGTGAACTCTGTGGATCAAGAGGACTCCCAAGGATTAGGGGGGAACTCTCGCTCCCAGGCCATGGGAACATTATTCATCCCCCCCCTCCCCACCCACCACCCACGCCTTGCCCACCTCCCTGCCTCCCCCATGACTCCCCCCTTCCTTCCATGACAGCGGCATAAGCCCAGAGAGCCTCTCTCTGGACCAGTGGGGGTGGGGGCGGGGGGTGGGGGGTTGGCTTGTGGGGTGGGTGGGGTGGGGGGTTGGGGTGTGTTAATTAAAAGAAAAGGTTAACACACACGGGGGCTGACTGAGTGTGTGTTCAGGAGGCTCCCTTGGTAGAGCAGCTGGTCTCCATCTCTTCCCTTTGGAGCCCCCCTCCCTCCCCCCTTCCTCGTGGGGACCAGGGAAAAGAGCCAGGCGGTAGGGTAGGGTGGGCGTCATGAAGGAGTGGCTGGAGCAGAGAGAGTGGGGCTGGGTTGACCCCAACACTGAGGGGGGAGGGGGTTGCGGAGTGCGTGTTTCCACTCACTGTCCACTGTCTGCCTGCCTTGGTCTGGTTCTGGAGCTGATTAGTGTGTCCCAGAGAAGGCCTCGCCTCCCCAAACACCCCCTCGCTCCTCTAGCCGTGCTCAGTCCACACACCTCCAGCTGACAGTGGGATGCAGGCCAGACCCACTTAGGAGACAGTGTCAGAGAGTTAAGGAGAAACAGAGGCACAGAAGAGACAAGGGGAGGAACTGAAATGGTAGTTTCTGGGAAAAGTCTTCCGGACAGCAGTGAGAGGTCAGGAGCTGGAGCAGAGGTTGAGGGGGTTTGGGGTTTGAGGGAAGGTGTGTTCCATGCCTGTCACTGTCAGGGACAGATGTTTTCATTGCGGCACGTGTCAAGGAATCATGTCTGTCTCTGGGAGATCATTAAATGATGATAAATTATCTACTCTATATTACCCAAATATATTACATTGTTTTCACATGGATTGAATGATCATTTGGGAAAAGGATGGCCTAGTTTTGTACAACATGGTTGGTTTGCATCAATAGGGAATATATGATAAATGGATTGGACCCAGCAGCGATATTTCAAGCATTAATTTATAAAACATTAATTAAGAATACCTAATTAGATTACATCTGAATACATTGTTAACTAATTTCCCCCAAAATATATAAAAAATCCAAGAAAGATAACCTCCATCTGGCCCTGATGCCAAGTTTAGAACATGTCCTTTCATTATTGGAACACTGTGTGCATTTCTCTCCAGTTTCCAGAACTGTACAATTTGTGCCCTGCCAACATATTAATAACTTTTTAATAAGCACACAAAATGATACAGGAAATGGCAGGGCAGATACCAAACCAGGGAAACCAAGCAAGGGGCTGGTCTTCCCCCTCTTGTTATCCCCCTCTCTTCCTAACACAGACAGTGCTCTACCTGGGTTGTGTATGGCCAAGGCAGCTGGAGTTGACCCATATTATCCAGTCAGGGATTTTGCTGGAATGTACTTAATCTGTTTCAAGACATTGTTTTCTCACAATCAAGAAAGACATCCCTCAATACTCGATCTGTAAGTAAGACGGACAGGATCCCACTCAGCTAAACCTGTCCTTGTTGGCTACAAAATGGTTCACGCTTAGAAATTCTGAAAGGATCGAATATATATTGACAATGACATTAAAGTGCAGGTTATGATAGATTAATGACATTATTCTATTTCCAAGAAGACAGGTATCTTAAATGTGTATCATAATTTAAACCCAAGCTCACACTGCTACTGTTTAGGGCCCCTGGTAATTATTAGATTTCTGCTTGACAATAAGGCCGCCTCTAAGTTTATGGATCCGTGATTGAAAGATCCCACCGACAGTCCACCGTGCCATAATGATTCCACTTCATTAACTACAATGAACACTTTTGAACGTTTGACACAAACAACAGGGAACAAAATCTTTTTTTTCCTGCCCCCCGTCCCCTCCCCCCCTCCACACGCACACACACACCCAAAACAAGCAGTTAACTTCCCATCCATTCAGAGAAAGGACTCGATCACAATGGAGCCTTACTTGGTAGTATAGATTTGCTCTGTAGTTGACTCGCCTGGGACACCCTCACTGTTTGACTCAAGGTTTTACGTTTCTAACAAGGTTTTAATTGTCAAGGTAACAGACCACCTAATTCCACTCCATATCAATCCTTCTCTTTCTATGGTGGTGGGGAGCAGAGAGCATTGGGGCAGAAGAGAGTCCGGAAGGAGGGTGGAGGAGAGGGACCAGGGACACACTCTGTGTACGCTAGGTGGTTGGTCTCCTCTCAGTCAGTTAAAGCTGACAGTTTACGACAAGATTGTGGGAGTCAACAGGCAGTGTTGGAAATGTGCTGTTTTGTTTGTGATACGTGGAGCTATTTGAGCAAAGAGGTCTCTTGTACTACCCGGCCAAGTCCTCTTACACTACCCAGCCCTCCTGTCCTACCCAGCCCTCCTGTCCTACCCAGACCTCCTGTCCTACCCAGCCCTCCTGTCCTACCTGGCCCTCCTGTCCTACCCAGACCTCCTGTCCTACCCAGCCTTCCTGTCCTATCCCACCTTCATATCCTACCCAGCTTTCCTGTCCTACCCAGTCATCCTGTCCTGCTCAGCCCTCTTGTCCTACGCAGACCTCCTGTCCTACCTAGCCCTCCTGTCCTACCCAGCCATCCTGTCCTAACCAGCCTTCCTGTCATTACCCAACCTCCTGTCATAACCAGACCTTCTGTCCTACCCTGTCTTCCTGTCCTACCCAGTCCTCCGGTCCTACCCAGACTTCCTTTCCTACCCAGCCTTCCTGTCCTACCAAGCCTTCCTGTCCTACCCAGCCCTCCTGTCCTAACCAGACTTCCTGTCCTACCCAGCCCTCCTGTACTAGCCAGGGCACCAAGGAGTTGCTCGCAAGCCTTGGGTTCCATGTCATGTGCCCTCCTTATAATAACTAGTGCATTTCTCTCTTCAAACTCTGACTGGTTTGCAAAGGTGGGGGGTGCAGGTGGGGGGATGGTATTCTTCAGAGCAGACGTGGAGGGTATGAGGATAAAAAACCTCAGTGTTACAGTCCCATCTCTCCTGTCAGAGGGCTGACACGGCCCACCTAGGGACCTGGGGCCTTTGGTGCTCTGAGTCTGGACACTGGCCTAGTTTCACTCCCTCCCTCCTCCCTCCAAATCTACCCCACATCCCACCTCCAGAACAATAACTCCTCAACAGACCCATCTCATCTGTTCTCCACTGTCATCTCGACCCCACTAAACCTCCCTCCCTCTCTACCGCCATCAGTCTTGATCTTTCTTGGGCTCTTTTTATCAGATTTCATGTCATTTTGCTCCTTCTCACTCTCCTGTACACGTCAAAGTTAATTGATTTTTTTCAAGCGTAGAAGCGCAAAACAACTAACAAAGCAAAAAGAAACGCAACAACAACAAAAAGCTTTCAAAGTTTCAAGCAACAAAAGAATGTCATTTTATGACCCAACAAGATCACCGACTGACACATGTCACGTTACGCGTTGTGCATGTAGCTATGGAAATGGAAACAGCACGAGGATGCCACTGCTTTTTGGCAGGTGTAAATGGCTCCGTTTTTTGCTGTCTTGTTCAACACCCGTTTTATTTTGATGTGTTGGCAATCCCTTTGCCAGGCCAGTAACTCCTAACACCTACACTCCTCTTTCATGCCGCCTGCTTTTTTCTCATTCTTGGAGCGATACCCTAGAGATCCATAGTGCACCTCTTAATTTCCCTCGGGACGCATGCAGGAAACATACACTGGTGATTTTCCAGGGATGAAAAGAGGGAAAACATTGGGACAAGATATTTCATGACATCTCCCGCTACTGGACCAGCTACCCACTTCAAATCAGTTCTGTAACATGTCACTTGTATGGAAATACGTCTTTTTGCGCGTCTTCGTCTTTTTTTTCTTCTCGGCCGTCAGACTGTGTCTTTTGTTTTCGGAGGCTGAGGGCGAAACGCTTCTCAACCGTTTTTGCATTGAACAACACGCAGGCAGTGCGGCACAGTGAGAGGAGCGTCCCATGGGGACGTCAGGGTGCCCCAGTAGATTTGGCTTGTACACCCGTCACACTTCTGAGGGGTGACGTGCCTCAGCGCTCCACTGAGGGCGAGCCTCTGCCATGTTTACTGTCATGTTCGAAGGTATGCTACGTGGCTTCAAACACATCAAAACACATCCACAGGAATACTGATATTGGGAATGCTGTGAGGTGCTGCGAGGTGCGGCGTGTACACACACACACACACACACACACTAAGCAAACAGACACACACACACGCAAATGATTCAGACAGAACGAGAATCCCCCTTCTCACCACATACCCACACCACACGCACACATGACAGTAAATATAATGTGCGTCCTGTATATTTTAGGAGATGTCACAAAAAGAACCCCTTGAATTACTTAGATATCCCTGTTATCACACAAGAGAACAGTGAACGATATTGTATCGTATCATGTCTCAGTCATACTCACTGCTCAGGGTTGCCAGGGTGGCGCGTTATCTATTCCATTGTTTCCATAGTAACGTGGCCTATACTGACACCTGTAATCTGAATGAAGGTAATTTGGCCCAGGGATGTCTTTGTGTCCATGCTGTGTAAGATGATTGTCAATGACAGAGACTGGTGGGATGTCAGGAACAGAGGGACTGTCTCCCCAGTCTCTACTGTGAAAATGACCCGGGATAGTCTGCTCGACACGACACAGAGAAGGACAGACCACCCTGGCTGTGTTTGGTCTGTTCTGTCCCTGTGTGCTGTCCTGTCCAGGTGTCCGTACCACATATCCAGACTCAGCTCTCACTAGTGCACAAGATGTTGTGATGAGCGGACAGGACTGATTTGCCTAAGTGATGTGCTCCTGGCTGGCTGTGTGCTGGTGTTGTACAAGAAGCTCTGTGTTGGTGTCTGTGCCTCCAGGCACATGGATGTGTGTGTGTGTGTGTGTGTGGGGGGGGGGTAGCCTGGAGCCCCTGCCTGGCTCAGAGGGAGGCTGGGCTGGATTAGACGGCTGACAGCTGGGCCACATCTCTGGAGGCGCAGGGCAGAGAGGCCCCCCGACTGGCTACCACTGCACCAAGTGTCAATTTGGGCGTGAAGGAAGGCTGGAGAGACGCAAGGGGAATGAGGGAACAGGGGGCCGTTGGTAGTCATCTGTGAATGGACATCAGCAGAGCGTGGGCCCTGAACACCGTTAGGCATCAGGAAACACACTATTTATTTAGGAGATTCAGACTCGGGAGCACAAATACGGCAGGCACACATGAACGGACACACACACATGCACGCACACAAACACACACCAACATAGGCTCTTTCGACAATAGTTTGTAGGATTAGGCCTACAGTACACAATGGGTTACAAAGGGTATGTTGGAGGATCATTCTGTTTCTATGAGGAACTTACCTTGATTTTCAATATAGGCAATGGAAGTCTTCAGTTCAAACCTTCCAATTGCATATTCAAAAATATGATGAACAAACCTTTCAGATGGAAATATATTTTTTCAATATCTCTCTTGGTAATTAACAAAAGGGTTGGGAAGCAACCTACCCCAGGTAGTAAACCCATGTAATTAGCTGCAATCAGCATTATCGACTACTTAACAGCAAAAAACACATTTGTATTTCAAGGAGTTAGGTCACGGGATAACTAAAATTACTTGACCAAATAGATATTTAACCCCCCAAAATACTAAACTATGAACTTTCCGGATGGTTGATAGCAGGATTCAATGGTGCAGTATATGGTAGCTACTGTACATAACCACAAACAAGACACAGAGGTGCTCCATAGAGATTTATCCAATTATTGGAGACCATTGCATATCGACTACAGTGTGACTGCTACCTCTGTGATATGATCCAAAGTGGACTTTATTACCCAATGATTTCCTAATGGGATTTATTTTTATAAATGAGGGTGGGTTGTTGGGTGAGGTGGAGTTGGGGGCCAGTATGCAAGTGTTTCCCCTCATTAAACAGAGGCGCCGCACACAAAACATTATCTTCTGCTGCTTGTTTTTCTGCATTAACGAGGTGCAACAACGGCCGTAAACTAATGACACCATAATGATGACGAGCCTCATGATGAAGTTGTCATACACTGTGACATTTCAGCATTTTATTCTCATCAGAATTTTAAAAATGGCCTCAGTTTAAACAGCTAAACAACCGTTTTTACTTACTTATCTTTGAAGTCATTTAGAGTTCAATTTGACAATGGGATTTTGTTTGGAAGAAGGAATTCAATATATTCAGAGTGTCTCATGGTTGATTTACTCACTTTCAAACTGAAAGAAAATTTATGTTGATTTCTTGCTATATTTCTCAGATACTATAGTCTCCATTTGGTTGGTTCCTACCCACAAGCTCACTCTATAGAAATGTCTGGACAATTTACTCTGTGGCTATTATAGGGAAAGAGTTACCAGATTTGGTATGAAGATTCCATTACACGTTGTTGAATTGGGACCGGTTAGAAGAGGTTCCGCTAGTGCGCTAGTGCTTACGGGTGGCAACCGTCTAGATAGGCCTGCTCCCTTGACTCCACAAGCTGTGGGCTGGATACGCCCACAATGCTACACTATGTGGAAAAAAACCTGACAGCCTTTTGTGCGGTCTTTAAAATACACCCAACAGTCGACCTGATGCAAGAAGCAACTGAGAACACGTTAGTTGAGTCGAACAAAAGCCAAGAGTTCTAAAATCATGTGTATGAGTGACTTATATGAAATTATTGATTTGTTTGACGAATCATGCCAGGTTAGTTCCATTTTGTTTAACACATTTGTGAAACCATATCATTCCTGAGAAGGTTGTGTGAATGGATTTTCAATCGGAAGAGATCCACATCACGCCCCTTATTACGCCCCCTTATTCTTCTGTACTTTTGAAATAACAAGGATCATTCATATTTTTGAAAGCGACAAAAAAATATTATGACATAAACAGTATACTTCAATGCTCTATTTTCTGCTGTTGCAGCAGTGTGATCTCCATCAGGGCTCATACTAAATCACCATTAAACAATTACCTGTGAAGCCTGCTTCTGCACAGAAACATGTTTCCGTGCAGAAACCTCAGCCTACACCTACATCTTCTGCTTGGTAATGTTTCTTCTTTGGCAGGTTTGTAATCCCAGCTATTACTTGAACCCACTGTAATCCTAACTCTTACATGAACTCACTGTAATCCCAACTGTCACTTTAACCTAAAATCCCAATTTGCCTTTTAACCCAATGTAATACCAGCTCTCACTTTGACCCACTGTAATCCCAGCTCTCACTTTAACCCACTGTAAAGTTAACTGTCATTTTAACCAACTGAAATCCTAACTCTCACTTTAACCCACTGTAATTCAAGGTTTTACATCAACCCACTGTAATTCTAGGTTTTACCTTAACCCACAGTAATCCTAATTCTCACTTTAACCCACTGTAATCTCAATTCTCACTTTAACCGACTGTAATCCCAACTCTCATCTGAACCCTGGCCCCTAACCTTGACCAAGGTTCACACAAGTGAAATCCTTTCTCTACATGCAACAGGACTGATTTGGTGACAATTATGCGTTCATATTTTGAGAGTCATTTTGAGTCTATGTAATAACATCTGTTTTGGTGGCAAATACTTCAGCCTTGACTCCGTGGTATCCAATATATTGGACAATATGTATTGTCACTTACAAACAATATTTCAATACCCTTTTCCCCTTCCTAGTGTCTGCATAATTTAAATGTGTTTTTAGCATCACCGTTATTATTTACATTCATTTTAAATGCCAACAGGTTTAATATAAAACAGTTCTGTGCATCCATTCATACACACAAAACGCTACTCTATAGTGTGCCAGAAATTGATGTTGCATCAGAACAACAGACTTCAGGAGGAATATCAATTCCAGCTGGTTTCTTGAAGTGGAACAAGAACTGTGCACATGCACTGTACACTTCCCTGTGAATGATCCAATCTTTCCTGACAACTTTGGTAAAGTTATTGTAAGATGAGAGTCTCCGGAGATTTCTATAGACCATTTGTGTTTCAGATAAAGTCATCTTTATGACTTTAGGAGGAATGAGCAGATTAACCCCATAACTAGCGTACATCTCACTGTTGATCTCTGCATCATTAGTCCACATTAATAACCCATGCAAACGAAAATGGCTTTTTTATCATCTTAATGACATGGCATCTCCAATCTCTATCTCCAGGCAACTGTCCTGTGAGAGCAGTCATTCAATGACTCCTGTGACCTCTAGGTGTCTATGTCTGTGTGTATACGTGTGTGTGTGTGTGTGTGTGTGTGTGTGTGTGTGCATGAGGGTTTGCATGTGTATGTTTGTATGTGTGTTTGGGGTGGTAGTGGTGGTGGTGCGTGGGGGGAGGGCAATTGCAAAAGTAATCAAATGCTATTACACAGACGACACACAGCATCTTTCTCTCTCTCTCTCTCTCTCTCTCACACACACACACACACACACACACACGAACATACAGTACCCACTCTCCAAACTAAAAACGATGCCACTGCCCATTAGAGAGATGGATTGACAGGAGCACAAAATAAATCTTTGTGGCAGTGAGTCAGAAATATAAATAGAGCACCTAAGATAGATTTTTCTCTGGTGTTGATGAAGCTACCTCTGGGGGCAGAGCCTACCTTTTTAGTAATGAGGACAACCACAAACCCATCGGTCTGTTAATGAGGAATGATAGGTCGGTGTGGGTGGGCGACTCGCTAAAGAATCAAAGATTACACCTCACTGGAGGCTGCCTGGGCTGTGGTAACACAACAACGGCTGATGTCGGTTCAAATAATACGAATAATAAAAGTAGAAAACACCTTCTATTGTAAGAATGAGCCCCACCTGGTGGCTCTGGTACACTTAAATTCAATTCAATCGCATGTCACACACTTTTAATTATGTTGGTGCTGCGCCTGCCCAGGGTGTTACTGTAAGACCAATGACAAGGACCACTGTAGCGAGAGAAGTGTTTGACTTGCAGGATAAGCCACTACAGAGATGTACGCAAAAGCTTGCTATAGATCTTCAATAATTCTTCTTGAAAGTAGTTTTTTAAATCCTAGTTTTCAAAGAAGGTGCTGAAATCCATTTCAATATCTTGACACGAACACGATGCTTGGCCTCCATCTGTGGAAAAACGCTTTTCAAGGGTGCTACGGTCTCTCAACACTCAACTTCCCCTCCCATCCAAAATGTAAAGCCATTAACAGCTAAATTAGGTTTAATGAGATCAATAAACAATGCTGATATCAGGTAGGCAGAGAGGAAGCGGCATCTCTCAAATATCCAGTCTATCATCAAAGCGTTACTCTCAGCTAATTATCCTACCAGCAGCCCCAGTCAGTTAAACCCTGCCACCAGAGACTGATCAACTACTCGGGTTTTGATAAACACACAGACACACACATCCTAGTCTTCCCACACATCTGATTGGACAAGACCGAATCATGGTCATGCTACAGCCAGTTTGTGTGTTACAGTAGCGTGTAAGCGACTGGACTCGGAACGTTGTGTTGAATGTGAACCTGAGTTTGAGTCCTGCTAACCCATTAGAGCACTAGTGCTAATCAATGCAAGGCATTATGGGTTGTATAAATCATCCACTGACACCTGCGGTATAGGTCGTTAACACAGAACCCCCCAGGGACGGGGAGAGACCAAACACCCACACACCACAGACACACAAACACATGTAACACTGATGTCTGTGTACAGGACTCAACTATCACACCAAGAGTCAGGATATGAGACAAATATGGAGAAAAAAAATCTGTCAATTAATTTTAAAAATAAATTAAAAATATGCCAAATCAGCGGCAAAACCTATTTGGGTTGGTCTCCCTGTAGGAACTCCCATAGCGAAGCTTCCTGTATTCCAAAACGTATCTTTCTAATAATGCTCCGTGATTCCTGCTCAGATTATAACCGCACTGTAAACCTCCTCAGATATTATGTATATTATTATTCTCCAATAATATGAGGCAAAAAGAGAGGTTCCTGTGAAAATGGTAATTGAGGATGCAGTTATACTGCGTGTGAAGACATGTTCAAAAGTGCACACGCAGCCATTTGTAACCTGAGTTGTGGTACAGAGTGGGACCATCTGAACACTCGCAGGCCCTTTGATGTCTCTGGTACACGGGCAGAATGCATGTGTAATTAATAAGCCATTTGCATATGATGAACTAGGGCACTTAGTCAATGTTCTCGGGATACAAATACCTGAGGAAAACAATAACAACAGAGGACATTAAAAAAGGGAATCTTCGCAAGAAAAGACAAATCTATGGCTCGCTCCGGATTAGAAATACATTAGCAGCTAATTATGTCCTAATTGCCAATATTTGAGCAGGTGTTTGTACTTAACCAGTGGTGGTGAACTGTTGGAAGCTGCTCATCAGGGTGACTCTCTTGCGAATTGTCCACTCGCTCCTTGGAGGATTCGAAAGACATAGAAACCGGTGCGCCTTCAGTCGCTCGATGTTTCATTTCACTCCGTACAAAGACATAATGCAGATTCAGATGGGGGGTTAAGGCTACTGCAAAGACTGAGGTTAAAACAAAAGGCAAACTCCATTAAAACAATCTCTATCCCGTGAAACTCATTGAAGAGTGTTTCTGTTGCCAGCGAACACTCCTTGGAGATATTCCCTGAGAATGTCCCAGTACAATTAGGAATAATTGACAAAGAAATTGACGAATATTCCATGCTATTGTAAAATATTTTAACAGCAATTTGAAAAGAGATTTTTTTTAAACCGGTGAAGTTGATTAAATATTGAGCTTCAGAGCTTCAGAGATCTTTTCTCATGGCCCTGTCTGGTATTTGGCATGGAGGGTGGGGTGCAAGGAGGGTGCATCAGAACATCAGAAATCCCCTGTGTCAGATTTCTCCGGTTTAACAGGCTGAGTAAGCGGAACTCTGAACCTTTCTGGCGAATGTGAAAATGTAGTTGTAGCACCATCTATATATCATTCCATTTTTCTTTTAGACTTTATACTATCTTTAGGGCAATGAGACAGGGAGAAATTGCAGGATTATCATTACATGGACGTGTATTATTTTCACGTATTGTAAATGTAGCATCATGCAGTTGTGTCAACAGCAAGGACATGAGTATTTATGACACTCATATTGACCTGTTTATCTTTCGAGTCTGCACTGTGGAGGCCCACATTAATGTTGGATGTCTATGGGTGTTATTGAAACAACCTCATTCACACACAGGCCAGCTTATTTTCTTTCCTTTTGCAACAAATCTTGCTATCTTCCTCCCAGACAGTTACCAAGTCTGTCGCAGACTCTACATCAAAAATCCACAGAATTCTTTCCCCTTAGTCCCTCTCCCTCTCTCTCTCTCTCTCTCTCTCTCTCTCTCTCTCTCTCTCTCTCTATCTCTCTCTCTCTCTCTCTCTCTCTCTCCGTCTCATTCTGTTCCATCACCGCTCGCCCACCGTCATATTGTTCGACCTTGAATGAGATGCTGTCAGGCGCTTTTTAGAACATAAGCGCTGCAGTTTCCCATAATCCTCTGGGAGCGTTGAGGTGAGAGCTGTGGCCCAGTAGCACTCCGAGTGGCTGGCAGCGGATCAAAAGCAAACGAGGTTCCCGAGCTCATTCCAATTATAACAGCACACACTATCAACTACAAATACAAACAGCACGTAAGTGATAGCGCTGGTGGCCTGGAGGAAGGCTGCCAGAGAGCAGGCAGCATGCTAATCAGGATACCTCTTGCCATGGGCTATTTAGGGAATAGCCTCTCATCCCACCAATTCCCCACGCCAGAGCCGGGGAAAGAGAAAGAGAAAAAGTCAAGTGAATTCCCGTGGTGCCCAATCCAAGGACAAAATATTAGAAAATGGATCTTTATCTTTTGCTCTCGGCCAATATCCATATTAATTACTAACAATACACAAATCACATTTGCTGAATTAAATATGTAGTGATTTGTCAAACACGTAAATTTGGCGGACAACAGTGGTCTCAAGAAGAGGTGGCTTTTAATGAAACATGAGCGAACTTGAACAGACAGTGTTTAACAGAGGTTCCAAATGGTCTCAATGGAGAATGTACTATTTGTATTTATATTTACTCCTGTATTTTCTCCTTATTTTACAATTCCTCCATTTCAATTCATTCGGAATATTCCGTCATCATGGTTTTAGCTCTGGAAAAGACCAAAAAACAAGGCTACTTTCTCATTCACAGTTCAGATCAGACATCTGTAAATCCCTGTGAATCTGGTTACCCATCAACAACGTCCGTCACAGTGTAAAGCTGTTTCACACAGCACAGTGATTTATATTGTGTGCTAGAAGGAGAAGATAGTGGATATTTGTGCGCGTATAGGAGTGTGTAGTGTGTGTGTGTCTGTGTCTGCGAGTGTGCGCGCAGTGCTGGTAGGCGGCATGCGTGCACGCTCCCCAGCTTGCACGGACAACCCCTCAGAGCTTGGCATCTCTCCAGAGCCACGCAGGGGCGGCGGAGGACAGCAGGAGCTCGGGCGCGAGGCACACATTGTGCACCGCGGGACCCCACCAGCCCCGGCCCGAAGGCACAACTCTCAAGGACAGAAGAACTGGGCCAGAGAACTTCTGAGCTGCACACTGCTAGGGCAGGCTGAGCTGGAGAGGAGGAAAGTTTTCATACTGCCATTGATAACATGTTTTTGAAAAGAAGGCTAGCGTATGACAGAGACATTGTCAATCTATTGGAAACTGTGTGTGTGTTTGCAGCGTGTGTCTGTCAGGAAGAGTACTTTCAGTATAAATTCTGCATTTATTTGAGATCCGATTTAAAAGTCAAAATAGAATTCATGATTTGTCGTGATGACATGCTGATCCCAAGTTCAAGATTCATTTCAAATTTTGCTAAAAAATGATAGTATTATAAAGAAAATCTGTGCCACTCATGTAATCTATCCACAAATACAAATCCAATTTTAAAATGGAAATGAAAGCTTACTGTTTTACTTGTTCTGTGCATTACTATAATCTTTACCCCACACAGAGACTGCGGTTTACACTGGATGGTTTGCAGAGCGCTCAGAAATGAGAACCTGTCTGAATTCCAAAAGGTCTATCGGTTAAACCTCAAACAAAAACCTCATGTTAAGGCATTCAGAGCAACAAAGAGAGAAACTCTACAGAGGTGCTTTGAAGGCAAAGGCCTGGTCTGTGGAGCCAGTGTCTCCCCTCAGCAGTGTGGCTCTGCGGTCAGGTCACCCCTCCTCCCCCCGCCCCTCCTCACCATGTCAGAGGGGAGGCAGCCACACTGAGCTGAGATGGAGTACCCCCGACCAGACCTGACCACATCGACCCATGCCGCCATCCTGGGCCTCTAATGGAAGTCCCGGGCGTCCAGACGCCTCCCTTCTCGGATGGGGGCATCCAGCAGGGCCGGCCTCATCATCAGAAGCAGCAGGCCCCGTTAGGCCCCCCCCTCTCTCTCCAGGCCCCATTTTTTGGGAACATTGCAGGGCAGATGTGTCCAGATGAGCATGTTCTCATTTGCGGGGGGACCAGGTTAACGCTCGGCCGGAGGGCCCCGGTAGATCGATAGCTTTATTTCCCTAAAACGCCAGCGTGGGGAGTGTCTGCTCACAGGGGCGCTTTTAAAACCGCCAGTGTCCCAGTGAGGACTGGGCCGTATTGATCGCTGCCGTGTGGAACTTCGTGCGCCTTCTGGGGAAGGATCTATTTGTGTCACCCTGGGCTGGGATGGGGCTCCGCTGGAGGAGGAGAGAACCCAGCCAATGGAGGATGCCAAAAAACATCAAAACAGCCATGTTTACAGATTACCCAAAGGGAAAGCAAATTACAGCAATTATGCAGGCTGTGGGAATACTGATATCAGCATACCTGCTATTTCTCCTAGAGACAACTTCCATGTACACAAACAAAACAGCACACTCTTAATTGGAGTTTATGGCTAAAGAGCACCAAACATTGGGATTGGAACAGCACCGCGCGTCTGATGTAGGCAGCTGAACAAGAAATCTTGGTGGGAGACACAAGTCGTTTCCTCATTTCCCATGATTAAAAGACGAATCCCATTTGGAAAATGATTAATATATGTATGTGCGGAGCAGTATGGATTTGAAATGACTTGAACTAAGATGTCTGTCGCCCAACAAAACAGTCTGATAGTGTGAAACATTTTCATTAGTCAACCACAACCCGGAACATTCAGTTTAGACAGAGGGAGAGAGCATACTAAAATCACATGCAAAGGTTCTAGGTCACATTCATCCCTCCAACTCTTTCATCGGAACTCGGTCCCTTCCCCCAGAGATGTAAGAGTATGTTCATATTGCCTTCTACAACCCCTCAACTTGGAAGTGAATCACGATGAATGTTGTGATGTTGGGAAAACACACAAAGTGCAGACAAGACAAGATTGCTCAGGACATTAGTTATCAACATTGATAGGGTATTGAAGAAGCTATTCTCTAGGGTGTTCCAGGGTCCTTTATGGATTAGGCAGGCTAATTGGGTTGACTGTCTTGGCTCTGTTTCCTGCAAAACGCAAATTGACACAGGCAATCTTAAGATACAAGGAAGAGATAAACTGCGTGCATAAGATTTTCCTTTATGATTATGGATTTTGGGACTCACACAGGAATTGGAATTGGAGGTTAAGGAATTCGACTTTAGAAACATTTTCTTGATTGGGTCAGAAATTATCAATAAGCGAGCATTTAGGTCAGCAAGTTCACTGATAGTTTCTGTGCTGTACTTGAAAGAGGAGGATCCATCCTCTTCTCCTTGGTCTTCGGAGGGCTCTGTTGGGGCAGGGGGTTTGGGGGTGTGGACGGTGTGCATCTCGGCCTGGCTCTTTTACCCTGTTGCTCTGCAGAGTTCCTGCCCAATAAAGCAGCCGGCCTCCCAAAGGGCCCTCCCTCAAGCCCTCCAGTCAGCGCTTGTTTTTGCACCATTTATTTAGTGTGACACATCTCCAATTAAACTGTGGAGGCTGCTGCATTTCCCCCATAACTACCTCTTATACCTCCCCATAGACCTTCTGTCACACTGTAAGAGAGCGAGAGAGAGAGAGCGAGAGTGAGACAGAGAGAGAGAGTGAGACAGAGAGAGAGAGAGCAAGGGAGGGAGGGAGACATGGAGATGGAGAGAGACAGGGCGAGACAGAGAGAGAGGGGGGGACTGAGAGAAAGAGAGAGGGAGAGATCACTTTTTGCCTGGCAGCTATGATCACAATGTCATTTTCCCCTCGGTGGTTAGAGCCCTTTCTGAAAGGTGCTCTGAATTCTAATTATCAAAATATTGAACAAGATAATCATGCTCTGGAATGATACTGTCACTCTGCTGTTTGCCTTGCCATCACACAAGGCAGAGTAGAATCAGACTTTTTTCATCTTCGTTGGAATATATATGGAGAACACCTGAATCGACTCTCCTTTAGAACCACCTCAATACTGTATTAGTCAACACGTTTTACATAATAATTAACATCTTAATAAATTGTTGGCGGTATAAACACATTTTCAAAACAATTTTTTTTACGTAACTAAAAATTGCCAAGCCTAGGAGCTGCTCTGAATGCCTTTCATTTCCAAAAGCTCCACCATGCAGTGCACATCACTGTGTCCTGAATTCACGTGTGCCTAAAACACATCTTCCATGAGGTTTAAAGGAACAGTTCCCCCCCCCCCTCCGTCATCCCGGCGCCCCCCCGCGGCCCCAGACAGAGTCACAGGAGGAGTGACTTTGTCCGACCCCGATCCCGTCTGTGAGAGCGCAGCTGAAGGCGGCAGCTGCTGGGGAGGACTGGTGGGGGGGCGCCCAAAACGCCAGCGCTGCCAAGCGGAGGGGCTGGGGGGAGCCCCAGTGGCAGCTGGGAAGGGTGGGGCGGCCAGCTGTGGAGCAGCAGGACGGTGGGGTGACAGAGAGATGCCACTAGACCCCAGCCATGCACACCCATACACTTAGGAGCACTTTTACACCGACATCGGGATATAGAAATGTGTTGCTCGGAATTCTGTCTTCTAAAGAACACTCCATACAATCGCACACTCTCCACAGCAGCTCAGCCCAGGCATTGGCCCTTTCTAACACCATGGCCAAACTTCAGTCACGTGCCGCAGCCACACATCTGGCGCGCCATCTGTCCCCCCCACCCCCCCATGACAGGTAGTCCCTCTCTCTCTCTAGAGGGAGCGGAGGGGTGGGGGGGCAGAGAGGGGGGGAGGTGATTCTGGGTGTAAACGTGCCCTGGACCTCTCCAGATGCGACTGGACACATCCGACCTGCTGAGTAGGACTGCTGCTGACATCAAGAGCTTGCTGAATTCGTTGAAAGATCTTTGAAGGCATTGCAACAGGGTCTATTGGTTTTCAACAAGAAGAACGTAGTGATTAATGACATTCGATGACTGTCCTTGGTCCCGGCAACAGTAAATCTTCCTTAACCATTTATTAATCTGTCAGAATTTACATAAGAATAATTGACCATTAGTAGCATTGATCCGGTATAGTATCGATTATATTGAACTGGGCCATTACTGCTTCCTTATGGAGAAAGCTGGAATTAAATACAGTGGCTACAAATAATTTCTTAGAAAGTCTGGCAAATTATACTCATATCAAAGTTAGTTTTATTTGGTTCTATTCCAATAAAGAAGCATGAGTTGACTGACAACTTTATTCAGGGGTAAACAATAGCTTCCAAGATGAATGTGGTAACAGATGGAGGGAGGGGACTGTAAGGTTGTGTGCGACTGTCAAAACATCAAGACTGACACAAAATAACCTCAAGAACCCAGAACAAGAATATACAAAATTGTTTCCGTGACGCTGATGGCATTTGGATGTAGTAGTAGATGGTGTCTGACAGTCATCTTTACAGATGTCGTTTTCATGGCAACCCCAACAGTCAGATAAAAAAAACAGTTACATCTGTGTGGGTTTATCATCTATGTACATTTCCATTAACAAATCAAACGTATCAATGTAGCCCAGGCAGTCACATGATTTACAAGTAGCAGAGGACACAACTAAACAAAGAGGGGACTTCGAAATAAAAAGACAAAAACAAAATAAAAAAACATTCTTGGATGACACGTCACAAAAACAGAAAGGGAACCAAACTTCCATTGACATATACAGCTCAAGGAAACCAGATGTTGGACTAGTCTCCAGATTCTTATACAAAGTTAGCTCCATCTAAAAAGCATCAAACACAGTTGTTTTTTTTGTTTTGTTTTTTTAAACATCACATACTTTAGACGGCCCTCAATATGTACCATGGCCTAGCAGAAGTCAACCCCTCACATTCACTCGCCCACCTCTTCCCTCTTTTCTGGAGTTATTGCTTCTTATAAGTGTGTGTGTGTGTGTGTGGGGGGGGGGGCAGGGTTTACAGGATGGAGAAAAATAGTCCCACACTATTATCTATACGTATCTGTCCTGTGTATAGCTATCTTTTATAATATGAATCATTCCTGTTGCCCCATTTCCCAATCTACAATACTCTGGGGAAAACAGCTCAATGAACTTGAAGGCTCTGCTGCTCAGACTACAACAGGACTGTGGTGGAACTGGAAAGGAAGAGGGAAAAAAAAAGAAGTAGAAATTGTACACAATGACTCCAGCCCAGATATGAGTGTGTGTGTGTGTGTGTGTAGGTGTGTGTGTGTGTGTGAGTGAGACGATGTCTCAGCGAGCTGCAGCCGTTGCAAGAGTCCAAATAGTTGAAGACAGGTCAAAGGTCAGGGCTCGGGGTACAGAGGGGGGGGAGGAGAGGGGGGGGGGGGGTTAGGGGTGAGGAGGTGGCAAGGCCTTCTCTCATTGCTGGTAATTTCCATACTGACCCTACGGAGAGAGAAGAGAAGTCGATGAAAAACCATCTCAAGGACAGTTAAGTCTCAAATATGAGTTATGTTAATATTGATACATCTAAATAGGATGCAAACAAGCACATCTGCAGAGTGAACCGCATGGTAGGTGTACAGCAAACATTTAGCTTTTTAATTTGGATGCACTGGCTGATTTTGACCAGCAGGTGGCAGCATGGCCTCATCGCTGAGGTGAATCAAACAAGGTCTGGTTTCAGCTGAATGACCAAATATTTTTTGGGAGGGGTTTAGTAGAAGAATGATCCAAGTGTGCCATTCTTTGAGGAAGTTATTTCATGTCGAGTGCATTTCTAAACAGGGGTCGAAATAGGCCTTTGACATGTTTGTAATGTTGTTTTTTGTAATTCATTTCAAATAGCTGTTGTCTTAGGTTCAAATAGCACTACATTACAACAGTGCTCATTGCAACCGGTGCGGTGATGTTGTCTTAATAGCATGAGGAGACACACAACAACAGAATGATAAGCAGAACATCAAACTGATTACGGAAAGAAATTCCAAAGCTCCATTTTTACTAGTACAAACTGTGCATGCTGTGTTTTCGAGGACCTCAAGACTTAAATGCGACCCCTGGTTACAAAAATAGAAAAAGCAAAGATGGGAAAACAGATACAAAAAAAAGAAAAGAAAAGAGGAGTGAAAAGTAGAAACAGAACAAATGCAAGATTTTTTGTAATTAAAATTAAATCAGAGCTAGGTGGGGAAAAAAGGAAGAAAAATGAAAAAAAAAAGGCTAAGATTTGACGTCGAGGTCTTCACAGCAACCATTACCTTTGCTTCATACAGAGCTAGTCAGAGGGGGTTCAAATCCCCGGCCTTTATTTCCTCATGTGTCCCTGAATATTCAAAGATATAAAGATATCAAAGGGTGGCTGCGGCCCCTGCACAGGACCACAGGAAAGCACAGCGCAACATGTAGACCCTCAACCACTGTCACACGCTGCCTTTCTAATGCTGTACAGGGAGAAGAGAGCGCCCCCTTACTGTCTGGAGGCGCTGACTGTACCCAGGTCTTAAGTCACTGAACTGGACCTGATGGGTTTGTTAGCCAAGACTCATCCCTGGTCCCTGCAGTACAACCTAAATACTAGCGAGGCGCAGCAGTAGCTGCATCAACACCTCCTCACATCTAGCTGCTAACCGCCCCCCCCCCTCCTCCCCCACATTAACAGCATGCACAAGACCTAGTCCTTCCCTCTTCTGTTAAAAACTACGTTTGACTTAATGTCTGACTTGACAATTAACAGGTATATAGGGAACACACACACATACAGAGCCACATACATGCAGGTGGCTGCTGGAGTTGTGTTGGGGGAGGGGGCCGGGGGGAGGGGCTGGGGGGTACTCACCTGGTCATAGCCGTAGGGACGCTGTTGCTGGGCCTGGGGAGGGCCTGGCTGGGGGGGCCGGTAGCCCCCATACTGCTGACCCTGGCCCTGGGGGTAATTGGGATATTGCCCCGGTGCACCTTGGGATGGACCTGAAGGGGAGAGACGGAGAGGACAGAAGGCTGAGGAGACTGGGCTTCAACACAGCTGGGAGGACTACAAGTGTTCTACAACTACGAGGTTTGCAGAACTACGAGCGTTGCCGAACTACGAGCGTTGCAGAACTACGAGCGTTGCGGAACAACGAGAGTTCCGGAACTACGAGAGTTGCAGAACTACGAACCTTGCAGAACTACGAGCGTTGCAGGACTACGAGCGTTCCAGAACTACGAGCCTTGCAGAACTACAAGCATTCCAGAACTACGAGCGTTGCAGGACTGCGAGCGTTGCAGGACTGCGAGCGTTGCAGGACTGCGAGCGTTCCAGAACTATGAGCGTTGCAGGACTGCGAGCGTTGCGGAACAACGAGAGTTCCGGAACTACGAGAGTTCAGAACTATGAACCTTGCAGAACTACGAGCGTTCCAGGACTACGAGAGTTGCAGGACTATGAGCGTTCCAGAACTACGAGTGTTGCAGGACTACGAGCGTTCCAGAACTAAGAGCCTTGCAGAACTACAAGCGTTCCGGAACTACGAGCGTTGCAGGACTGCGAGCGTTGCAGGACTGCGAGCGTTCCGGAACTATGAGCCTTGCAGAACTACGAGCCTTGCAGAACTACGAGCCTTACAGAACTACGAGCGCTGCAGGACTGCGAGCGTTGCAGAACTGCGAGCGTACCAAAACTACGAGCGTTCCAGAACTACCAGTGTTCCAGAACTAAGAGCGTTGCAGGACTACGAGCCTTGCAGAACTACGAGTGTTCCAGAACTACGGACGTTGCAGGACTACGAGTGTTCCAGAACTACGAGCGTTGTAGGACTACGAGTGTTCCAGAACTACGAGTGTTCCAGAACTATGAGTGTTTCCAGGGTGGGCCCTACAAATACAAAGACGTATTTGATAGTACCCAATTGCTGACCAAGTGAATTGTCAAGAACAGGTTCAAATCTAAACCTAGTAAAAAAATATAAAATAAAAGTATTTATTACAGATGTATTAGGTGCAGGTGTCTGATACACTCAAGTTGAGCATCTCAGAGGACTGGACAACAAATCCAGGAATGAAGAGCAAATAGTATTATAATATGCAATATGGGAGGTTTTACTCCCACAAGAAACGTCAGGGGATGAAGATCAACATAGCCTTAGCAAGCACAGATAGAGGACCCAGCATACTAGATAGCTTTTGTACAGGCTTTAGATCAGGGGTGTCAAACCCTGGTCCTTGAGGGCCGCTGACCTCAAGCTTTTCGATGTTTCCCTGCTCCAGCAAACCTGATTCTAATGACTGGGTTGTTATCAAGCTCTGTGGAAGCTTGATAATGACCCTTCATTAGAATCAGGTCTGCTGGAGCATGGAAACATCGAAAAGCTTCAGGACAGCGGCCCTGGAGGACCAGGGTTTGACACCCCTGCTTTAGATCCTTTTTTTGCCCCTGACGTTCCATGTTATCATATGAGTTAATATAGCAGCGAAGAGTTCAAACATTGTTTATTATATTCAGAGTATTCCAAAAAGTATAAAAAGTAACCTAATCCTTACTTGTAATCTTTAGATATTGTTAACTGATCCACATGTTCCCTTGGGCAACTCAGCAGGTTTAGCTAGTCGCTTATCTGCCTCATGACAATGGCAGCCATTTACACTTTCTAGAACATTCTCCATTATCCAGGAGAGATGGCCGAGAGACAGAGCCATGGCTGGCATGGGTTGGTGGGCTCTGGTTCATGTGCACGGTCTCCAGATTATCACTCAGTAATGAGAGGTGCGGGGAGAGAGGAGGAGGAAGGTGAGAGAAGAGGGAAGAAGAGCAGGAGATCGAAAGAGTTCAGGGCCAGGAGTTAGGGTGCTACCGTCTTAATGGAGAGAGACATGAAGGAGATTCCACGAGCCATCATTAGTGGTGCCGGCCTCATTAAAAAGCCCTTCATCAGCTTGCCTGCGTGCTGGAGCTAGCTAGCTAGCCTTCTGCCACTGAGGCCTGGCTGGCTAACTGACTTACCAAGATCTGCATCGTTAAGCACCCACTAATGCCCGATGCAGTCAAACAACCTTGCGGAGGCCTTCAAGAACGCAAGTGTGTGTGCCAGATTGATCCTAGCCCAAAACCATACCAGCTCATTACTGACATGAGAATGGCCTCTGGCTCTGAGAGCGAGAGCCGAGTTCTCAAACGCAGGCGAGGAGCGTGGCCCTCCTCGCCCACTCTTCCACCATCGCCCTTGGTCTTATCCTGGGCCAGCTTTCCCAACTCTCTTCCTCATTTCCGTATGCTACGGTGGCGTCCAAAAGCCTGCTTGTGGCTGAACTTTGTCGGACTAGCGTAACCTTGTGTCCTGCCTTGCGAACATCCTCAAACTGAGGGTCATGGATGGGGAGAAACACTGAGTGGGGAGAGAGAATGAGGCGGAGTGAGAGACAGGAAGGGGGGGACGAAAGAGAGATGGAGAGAGATACAAGAGGGGGAGAGAGAGAGAAAGACGGAAAAAGAGACCATGTGGGAGGAGAGACAGAGAGATGGGGTAAATGTGGCCGTTTCACCATTCTACCTACCGTAGCCCTGCTGCTGTCCAGGGTAGCCCTGCTGGCCTGGGTACTGCTGCTGAGGGGGGTAGCCCTGCTGCTGGGGTGGGCCCTGCTGGTAGGCCTCCTGCTGCTGGCCATACTGGGCGTTACCTGTAGGGGGAGACAGAGAGCAGCATCAGCAGGTGAGCATCACTGCTCCTCAACAGCAGCAGCTGGCAGCCAGAGCTTTGGCAAGGGAGGGGGGGGGCTGTTAGGAGACCATGTTGGCCCGAGAATCGGGTGGCCCGACGTTTTCTCTCTCTTGCCGACGCCCCCTCTCGTGGGCACTGCCTGTTGGCTGTTAGCTGTTGCTCTCGCAACGTTGTGACGACACGTTTCAAAACCTGTCGGCGAGAACCACCCGAGATCAACAACAAATGGTGAGCGAAGCGTTGAAATATCTTGACGGGTCTGAGGGCTTGACGCCTCAGCTGGTTACTGCAACGTCGTCCAAGTAGCCTTACCTGACGTCAGAAGTGAGACGCAAACATACATACAAAATTACAACTAAAGAAAAAAAAAAGCCCACTGGATTTGCTAATAATTCATGAAAAGTGAGTAATGAGAGGGGGGAGAGGGGGAGGGGACGAGAAACGAATAAGAGACACACAGCAGGGACAGAGAAATGGAGGACATCAAGTAAAAAGCAGAGTAGGCTAGGAGCAAAGCGCACACGGCAAGCTAAGGCTACCCACTGGCTGCTAGCTAGGCTAGCCAGGAAGGACTGTGTATGTGGTTAATGCAAATCGGCTTGTTTGTTGAGATCATTTCCACAAAAGGCTTGAGTAGAAGCCCCCCCAAAAAAGTTGCCTCCCAGATCAAGTCAATGCCAAAGCAAAAGGTGGAGTCACCTCATGTCCACCATGAGGACATTTGCTAAGGTATTGCTTCCTAGATACCTCCTTGGTGGCAATGCAGTGTGGGCTCCTCAAAAGGCCTGTAGAGGCCTAGTTCAGGATACAGTGGAGAACAGTAAGTATGACCTACATCGTAGTGACAGGGAGATAGGAAGGCATGTTAAGGCCCCAGGAACAGGAAAGGAAACCTGGCATTATCTTATGAAGGAAACGGAACCATGGTTTTAGAGCAGGACAACCATTCACCACAGACTTGTATGTTCTTATGTGGCAGATACGCCATGTTCAGCAAACAGCCTTGTGTATGTGTATGTGTGTGTGTGTGGGGGGGGGGGTTATTTGGCAACTTCAGTGTGAAAGTAGTGGCAGGTCTGAAAGATTTAGGGAGAGGAAAGGAGAGGACAATACAGTAAAGTGGAAAGTGCAAAGTGTGGCATGAGTCAGTTAACTGACACAGGAAGAAGCTGTTTCTGGGAATGTGGTCGACGGTGAAATAGCATGGAAAGGCTCTGGCAGCCCGGCAAGAGGACTTCACCGACGCACGCATTCAGATTCGGCTGAGACTTGGAACCGCAATCTGGCTGGACGTATATAGTGTACTGACCAGTCACCGCCTGTCTAGGAGTGATGCAGAACCTCAAGGGCATGTGAGGGCAACCAAGACACAGGGATGACTGCCTGAAATAACAGCTGAACAGGGGCGGGGGGTGGGGAGGGGCGGGGGGGAGGGAGCATCGTAAGACGAGGTATCCCTTCTTTTCACGTGACAGAACGGCTTTGAGACCTGCTAGGGGCTGTGCCGGGCATGGCTGGTGGGGGGGGCGAGCGACTGACACCTCCTTCCTCCTGTCCAATCTCCTCTAGGAGTTCAGCCTGCTCCTCTTTACTTTAAGTGTTTCTTAGCTGGCGAGAGAGATAGAGCTGGTGGTTTGGTTTTTCTGGGAGAGGCCGGTTAGTTCTCCTACCTTCTGAGGCTCCCTGTGCTGCGTGACTGTACTGGTCCCCATAGTAGTCTTCCTGCCCTGGGTACTGCTGAGGGGGTCCTACACATACACACACAGCACACAACATACACACAAGTAGATTCAAGGTGTTGTTGGGGGTGGGTCATACTGTGGTCAGGGAAGGGAGTGAAAGGGGGTTGGGTTTTTATGTTGTTGAAATCTTTTCTTTTGTCTACCCCCGCCAGCCCCCCCACCCAGGTAAATTGCTCTGGAGGTCTCTGATCAGGGCCTCCGTAGCCACACCAGGATAAGGGTTTTTAGCGGTGTGGGAGACTGGGACTAGGGTTGCATCCAGGACTGACAGGAAAGGCCTAAAAAGGACTCCAGAGCACCAGGGTGTGTCTACTGGGGAGGGAGGGGGGGCTTGCCTGCGTCAGTGAGCAACCACAGTGGAAACAGGGGCACGTCAGAAGGAGAGAGAGGGGGGAGGGGGTTAAAGAGGAAAGTAGAGGAGAGGTTGTAGTCCAGTGCTGGTGGGCAGTCCCCCAACCCACCGCCCCACCGCCCCCCGACACTGCTGCCCGCTGAGGAGCATACCTTGCTGGGGGGGTCTGTAGGGCGGCATGGGCCTCTGGCCCATGACATGGTTCCCCTGGTTGACCTGGCCCATCATGCCCATGGGGTTCTGCTGGCCCTGGTAGTGCTGTCCGCTGGCACCGGGGGGCATGTTGTACTGCTGGGAGGGAGGCTGCTGATGCATCATGGGACCTGGAGAAGACAAGGACAAGCATCGAGACGTGCAGAAGACGCGTTCCGATCGAGCGCCAGCATCCATATCGTCAAGGTGCAGTTGTACGTGGAAGTGCAGAATCCGCTTTCAGGATCCTGCATTGAGGAGGGCTGTGTGTGTGTGTTCCAGCGCCGGTGCTGCAGTCACCTTGGTTAGGCTGCATGTTCATGTTGGGCCGGGGGCCGTAGTTGCCCATGGGTTGGCCCTGGGTCATGTTCATCTGGGCCTGGGCAGGGATGCCCTGGGAGGAGGGTACCGAGTGGTTGTAGCCGCCCATGGAGCCGTGGCTGCTGGGGGGCATGTTCATGGCTCCGCTGGGCATGTTGGGGGGCTGGTTAGGGCCCGGCCCTGGGCCCTGCATGGGCATGTGGTTAGGGCCTGGGGACAGAAAAAAGATTGGTCATCCCTTATGGACACAAACACACACACGCGCGCTATGTGTGGTTTACCTTCCAAATTACAATAATAACAAAATAAATATATAAACTGTATATTAATTTTATTTTTTTCCCAAGCATTAGAATTGCTCGCTGCCGTTGCCTGCAGCTTAAAGCGGCCAACACACTGAACCAGTAAACCCGTGTGCACGGGCAGAGACACAAACAAGTGTAAGTGCACAAAACACAAACAGCAAGTCAGACACGACAAAACAAGCACAGAGAAGAGGCAGGTCCAAGTCTACTGCGGGAGCTCTCGGAGGGGGTGACATCATCCTCCAGCACGGCCAACCTCCCTTGCAGCTCGGTGCTGTTGCTAGGCAACGCCGCCACTACAGGGACAGAGGGAAGAGAAGGGCAGACGAAGGTGGGTGGGGGATGGGGGCAGGAGGGGGTGGGGGGGCGGGGTCACTCACCAGGCATCTGTCCATTCATCTGGTTCTGCATGTGTGGGGCTGGGGGCCCTCCGCTGCCCATGCCATCGGAGGGCATGCTGTGGCCGTGAGGGGGCTGTGGGGGGGCTCCGCTCGGGGTCATTCCACCGGGGCCCATGGGCATGCTCTGAGTGGGTGGCTGCAGACACACAACACAGGGAGGAGGAGGAGACACCGGCAGGGATTAGACACGCGGTCTGGGCTCGCCGTGCCAGGAAGGACTAACATCCAGAGGAAAACCAAGGAATAACATAACTGACATGACTGACAAGAACTGAATTCAAATGAGGACTACGTTCGCCTACTTCCTCTTTTTATTGGCAAAACATACGTGATAGATATGATGCTATATGCAGGTTATATATGAGGCTGAATACAGTCCTCGCAGTAAGCTCTGGGCCATGAGGTGAAGGACACAGCTAGTCCCCACCGGTTACTGGAAACTTGGGGCTCAACATGAGAAACAGTATGGACATGATGACAATCAAGGGACCCTATTTGCCATTACAGCCCACTCCTCCACACATACTCACTTCAAGCTTTACCTCTGGGATGGGGGAGTCACACTTCTGAAACCAAGTAAGAGCATCTAGGTGAACATGAACACATCTCCCCCCCTTGGCAACAATGGGGAGGGGGGGGGGTAACAAGGCAAACTGGCATCGGTTACATATGAGGCATCTCAGATTAGCATTCGACCTCACATGCACCAAAGACTTTTTTTTTCAACGCTCGAAAGCCTTTGAATATATATTAGAGCTCAAGAGCGACTTGCTCCAATCTGTGTACTTGCCAAATGTGGTGGGTTCCTAATCAGCGCTGTAATGGATAAGTTAGTCTTGCTCTATTGGTGTGTGACGATGCCCCTAATCTCAAATCCCAATTTGGAATTAATGGAAAGCAGATGATCAGTTAATAGGCTTTTTAACTGGACGTTAGCTGTATGAATGTGAGCCAAGTCACATCATTGCAATGCTGGTGGGTTAATCTTGATGTGTCCAAATAGACTGGTTGAATTAGCGGTTCCTCTCAGCACGCTCATCAGAGTGGCTTGTATGGTATTTTCTTCCACCGTGCAACTTGAAATTCAGGTTCCCAGTCACTGAACAGACGGTCAGCAGTTTTCATGATATCGTTAAATTGATCGTTTAAATCACCTGACCTAAAAAAGACCCCCCACCCCCCACCCCTGTAAAGCGATTAAGAACCTGAACTCTGATCCGTGTCATTGACAGCCCCAACATGTAGCTCTGCCCCAAAACGCATACTCACAGCAGGTAAAAGGGACTGCATGTTCTGATTGGAGTCTGCTATCGTGGCCAGGTACACTAAATTTCTGTGGAGCATCTGCTGGTATCTGTAAACGAAAAGGTCAAGGGGGGAAACAAAGATGTTGGTTTCTGGTGGATTAAGTATACTGCATTATTTTCCAGATTTCCTATGATACAGCTAAAGCACATCAGCACACCAACGATTAATAGCCACTGATGACAAGGCAATATTGTGTCAGAAAGCCCATTCAGTAATGTCAGTAACTATGCTTAAAGAACTTACTGTGAACACTCTGCTGTTTTGCCTTTGCTTTGGAATTCCATTATACACTGAATCAGTTGATTGTTCTCGTCCAGTAACTGAAACAAGTAAATCAATGACAGAAAAAATACAAATAAAAAATCTCAAATAAATGAAATTCAAAACAGACAAAAATTGTTACGTTTACAAACTGTAACATTGTAGCTATTATGATTAATGCAACAACATGGCTTGGTTCTGTTCTGTTATTAAGGGAAAGATGCATGGGGATCAAACGCAGCCCGCTTCATATGAAATATTCAAGACTCAAATGGTGCTGACTTTTTGATTCTTGTAGATATTGGATAGAATATTGATTGAGACACTGAAGGGTAGTCATGTGGCTAACCATCCCGCCTTGCACTGACTAGTATCAATGGATCCGAATAATTTGAGCGTGCCTAGCTAACAAAAGAGGCTTCTTGTTAGCTTTCCAGCTAACAAGGTAGCTAACATACCAATAGGGCCCCACTCGTGTAAAGAAATTCAACATAAACAGATATAATTGACTTCTCATATTCAGCGTTTACATGATCGACGATCTCTCCCGCTGAGTTCATAATGACCGCGCTTCACCCCGGCGCTATATTCTTACCAATCTATTTCCCTATCGACTTGGCCGCTAGTTTAGCTCCTAGCTAAGAACTGATGCTACGACTCCATTCTGTTACTGGTACGTGATCAAATTAATTACCTTTTGTATTCCAGCGGGTGTTATATCACCTTTTCCACGCTGTCTGTGAGGAGCAAATGCCACCGACATGGTGATTAACTAGGAAGTAAAACTAACGTAAACATACAAGTTACCACCTTACTAACAAATCTCAAGAACTCAGCCCAGACAGTTTTGAGTGGGATGCTATTCTGTAATGTGTTTGTCCTGTAGAGGGGAAACCGGTAATGCTGTGAACAACGTAAAATGGGTAATGATATATGCACCTGACTCAAACCAGTAAATATGAGTTTATTAAATGGCTGGTATGAAAATGTATTCATAAGGACCGTTCCCTTAACAGTGTTATACAACATATTGATACAAAAACACAATGTGTCCCTACTTTCAAAATGGTATAATCCAAACGCACCCAAAGGCCACAGGGGATTGAAATAATGGTATATTCTTCGAGTGTGGGGGGGACGGGGGACGGGGGACGGGGGGAGGGCTCCAGGAAAATTAACAACAGAAGAATGATTTATTTCATACTTACTGTTCCTGTCTTACTTGTTAATTGTATCACATCATATAATTAAGAGACGCATCGATAAGACTTGCATTGTATACTTAAGTGCAAAATATTGCAAGTTAGGTCCATATATGTTACTCTCAATTTTAAAGGTCGTAGCTCCGTAACCGTCCAATAGGAATTTTTACATCAATAATAATAATAATAATAATGCAGAATTTAAAATAATAACAATTTCTTCATGTTACAATAGTCCATAAATAAACCATCAACCAATGTGTATTGGTACTTTCCTGGTTCATAGTTCAAGAGCATGCGCCTTTCTTTCGATCACACAGTAATCAACCGGATACTTTTCGGGAGAAGCAGATGCTAATAGACTACTAGTTTCTCTCAACACAATGGCAGCAAGATATGACAGAGCGATCACTGTGTTTTCTCCAGATGGTCACCTCTTTCAGGTGGAATATGCGCAAGAGGCTGTAAAGAAAGGCTCCACAGCAGTAAGTACACCAGTACTCACTACCGATAGATATATGCCTGACACTGTAGCAAGCTTGTTAGCCAGCTAAGTACGGGAGGCTGCTGCCATAGGAAAGGCTAGTTAGCCACTTAGCTATTTGGTTGCTGTGTCACTCACACGCTAAGTCATGGGCTAGTAGCTACTAGCGTCTAGCATTAGCAAGCCACTACTTTAAAAATATGTATGGGGTTAGACAGTCTTGTCTAACCTGGTGAGCAGAGATAGTTAAGTCAACTACGCGTCTACAGTATTGATATTACACTAGTATTTAGGCTGCTTTTTGTAGCAATTACACTTTCTTATGCTTGCTGCGTAGCTAGCAGTAGGTTGGATGAGGTCGGTAGGCTAATGATGAAAGAACAAAACGGTTCACTTGTAATTAAAGTTCAAAATAAATCAGCAATGCAACATACAAAATAGTTATCTATAGTGTGACGTATTTACCTTATTTTCTAACTGTCAGCTATGCTACTTGTAGGTGTTAACATTAGTCATCCTCCCAATAACTTGTAGGTGGGCATCCGAGGTAAAGATATTGTTGTCCTCGGTGTTGAGAAGAAATCTGTAGCCAAACTGCAGGAGGAAAGGACTGTCCGCAAGATATGCGCTCTTGACGAACACGTCTGCATGGCGTTTGCAGGTAAGATTGTAGATAAATGATGTCCAAGCAACTTTGGTTTGAGTAATCTTCCTCCGTAGAGTCTGATATGTTCAAATGTTTAATCTGATTTGGTTCTTTAGTATCTCCAGGGGGTTGACAAACTCAGTGTTATTGAATGGCGCACAACATTATTGATGCTCGAGACAGTTGTTTTAAACCTACGTGTGCCCCACTTTGATTTTGTTTGTACCTCTCTCTGCCAGGCCTCACTGCAGACGCCCGTATCGTCATCAACAGAGCTCGAGTAGAGTGTCAGAGTCACCGACTCACTGTTGAGGATCCAGTCACTGTGGAGTACATAACACGCCATATAGCCACCCTCAAACAGGTAGCCCACACAGCACAGATCTGTTGACAGCAGGTTGTGGTAGGCTTGCATACCCATATGCACTAGCATGACACTTTCATCTTGTCTCCAATTGAATATTGATTTGAGTCAATGATATTCCTGTGTTGCTCAGAGATACACCCAGAGTAATGGACGCAGACCGTTCGGTATCTCCGCCCTGATCGTGGGCTTCGACTATGATGGGACCCCCAGACTTTATCAGACAGACCCCTCGGGCACCTACCACGCTTGGAAGGTATCTCAATGAAATTTGTAACAAGGGGAATTTATACAGCCATCTCTACTTGTTTTGAAATTCAAATATTTAGGTTGTTGCAGAATTTTAAGTTGCCTGACCAGTTGATGAAAGGAGTTGTCATGTAACCTAGTAAATTGTCCCCAATACAACTTAAGGTTTCTCTCCACCTTGGGAAATCGTTGCCATTCCTGTTCCAATCATGTAACGGAGTTTACACATTCTGATTTGTTCAGGCAAATGCCATTGGGCGCAGCGCAAAGACGGTGCGAGAGTTCCTGGAGAAAAACTACACAGACGAAGCCATAGCTGGCGACAACGAGGCGATAAAACTGGCCATCAGAGCCCTGCTCGAGGTGAGCGCAAACACCAAGTCTTCATACAGGTCTGAAAATCATGTGTTTTGTAATATACACGCTTGCTTAACGTTTAATTTACTTCTGCAGGTGGTCCAATCTGGAGGGAAAAACATTGAACTTGCAGTGATCAGAAGAAACCAACCACTGAAGGTAGCCTAACTTTAAAGAGACTGAGATTTTGTTCATTTGTGACTGAATCGCTTGTATTTTAATAGCATGTGGCTGTGGTTAAATTGGAGGACCACTAATGTATATGTATTTTCCTCGTTGAAATATTAATGATCACAAATATATTTGGGCAAATTGCTGTCTAATTCCATTCATTTTGTGTTTGGTTTGATTGCAGATTTTGGAGTCCAAAGAGATTGAGACTCTGGTGGCAGAAATCGAGAAAGAAAAGGAAGAAGAAGCAGAGAAGAAGAAACAGAAAAAATCCACTTAAATGTTGGCAGTTAAACCCCTGGTTTCATTTTACTATTCGAAAGAGGCTGCATTTTGCCCCTCAAATATCCACGTGTCATGCTGTGTACAGCCTCGGTTGCAACTTTCATTCGACAGCACTAGACCTAAACTTGAGACCCATGAACTGTTCTTTTCATGGACACTCCACAAACACAACACAAACACCTAACCCTTTTTTGTGTTTGACATGGTTTTCACTACTTTCGTTTATGCTAATAAAACAACACTGCTGAATTCCAAGTTAGCGTTTAGCATCAAAGTATGTTCAACATCTGGCATCTGAGGTCATGTTTTGTAATTACTTTTAATGCAAATGTATCAGAAGGTTGAACAGGTCAAAACCTAATAAACTCCAATTGTTTATCAATCATCTGTGTTATGCAAGTGTTCACAATTCCAAATGGTACATAATGTTTATGTACAACTAAGCAGGTCATTACAACTAGTGCAGTTCCCATTGGTGTCAAAGCAGACTAACATATGGTCTAAAACACTGGCACATCTTCACAGCTGCAGAGGCAGAACTGAGCAACGGTTAGGGATTTTTTTTCCTCCAGCCTCGTGGAGCTCAGCACGGAGCCAAAGGAGGAGTAGAGTAGCGCTTTATGTCGACTTCACCTTTCCCTCAGTCATTTAAAACAAATTAGCAATGAGCAAGGGAAGCGTCTAATGGTGGTCCAACGAGATGCCTTTTTGCCTCTTCTCTCCTTTTATTTCACCCTAAATTCGCTTATCAAGCAACCGCTGCTCTGAATTCTCAAAGACACAATTATGGCCGGCGGTGTGGTGGGGCTGCTTAATGGGATCCTGGCCTCAGACCCCGGTGGGAAACTTCAGTGACTTTAATCTGGAGCCCTTTGAAAAGTTGTGCCGTGCCGCGCTGTGGAGCCCCGGGGGGCCCCTCTGACTCTCACCAAAGACATAATGGTGAATGGTAAAGTCCTTCATTTAGAGTCATCTCCTCCAGCCAGGATTTCCTGAGTGGGTGCCCTGGCTGCCACAGCAAGAGCAACTGCAATTTGTCTGCAATTTGTCTTGTTTGTGGGCCTTATAGATGGATGAGTAGGAACAAGATGATTTTAGCGTGTCCTTATAGCACCATATAACACTATTTTCTAGGTTGTAAGTAATTTAGTTCATTTTCCCAATGTAAGGCAATCCAGTGACGACACTATTACAGTACATGCGCATACATTAAGGCACTGTCAAGCTTTTTTTGGCATCGGAAGTCCCAAAAAATCGACCCTTTTCCATACTTAAAAAAAAATTGAATGTTATTAAATACCAAACAAGAAGGAAGAAGCTTCTAAACTTGAGCTAAAGTTCATTCTGCTTAATCCTTTCAGCCGCTGAAAGTTATCTCGATTAATCTAAAAAAAGGCGGCGAGTAGCTTACGTTCCAACACTACCGCTGCTGTCTGCTTGTGTTTTGACTGCTTGTGGGAAGACTTTTCCTTGCATTTATTTATTTTTTTCTTCCTTGTTTTTGCCCATAATCAGGAGCTCGTGTGCCGGAGGACAGAGCCCATCTCTCTCATCGCAGGTTGCTACTGCTCGTCATTAATGCAGAAAATAATGGCTCCACCAGAGGTCAGCGACGGAGGAAAGAAGCCCACGGCCATGTACTCTCCAAGCAAGAATGTGCAGCGCTGTAGGCTGTAGACTGAGTGCATTATTGTGTGTGTGTGTGTGTGTGTGTGTGTGTGTGTGTGTGTGTGTGTGTGTGTGTGTACAACAAATAGGCTTCCACGTACACACTCTGTACATACATTACATACACATATTGCAAACATTAGTTTACACATAATACCGCCTGAAAAATAGGCAATGCGCCCAAACACAAGACGTTTCTTTCTCATGCTAGCTGACATGCAAATATCAACACACAAACATACATCCAAAGGGGAAAAAACAAGCGTATACACCCAAAACACTATCATAGTCAGGGGTTTTGATACTATTTGCATTGTATTAAAACATATATATATATATATATGATATATATATATGATATATATATATATATGATATATATATCCTATACATATCAATTTAACCAACTGCCAGCTGTAGTTTCATCTAATCAAACTTTCATCCAATCATGGTTCATTCCTGTCTTCTTGATCTTCATTCATAGGCAGATTTCTCTTTAAGGATCCACATTTTGTCATTCTAATGTGTTACCCTCTGGCAGTCATTCAAAGCAGGTTCCTCTTGGGATGTTTAAATTTACCAGAGTGCATAAAAATGTCCTCAGGTCTGGATAAGAAAACTGCTCCAAGGGCAAAAAAACGGAAAGACACAACCCTTGGGAACTAAGGTTATATCAGTCCTCTAGTTTAGAATGGCGAACTGAAATGCTTGCACTACAGTTAGGCTCTACCACTTTCCACCAGCAGGGCGCAGTGTTGCATAAAACCAGTGCCTCCATCGGATCAGTTACACTTTCATCTCACTTTCGTCCTATAGACTGACAGTATGAGTGTTGCTAACAGCCAACAGAATCGACTGGCTTCTGACATGTTTTTGTCTCTGTGCTTCAACATGCTCCCTCAAAGAGCTTCAGAACAATTCAATTCATCGAGGCTGACTCGCTTTGCTTAAATTTGTCAGATGTAAAAAACAACATGGCTTATGTCCTCCAGCGATGGCCAAGCTGTCAGAGTGTGTTGGGTCATGAAAGGCTACACTCTCAACACTGTCCCCTTTCTGCTTGTCACATTCTGACAGATACACACACCATTATCCCAGCATAGCTGATCCGCTGGCCTTTAGTCTTTTCCCCACAGGGCAACTACAGTTCCATGAAGCACATGAGAGACAGAAACTGCAGTTTGTAGGCCTGAAGAACACTGGACCAACCTGTGCTCATCAATAGGCTATAGCTGCAGGGATGCAGTTGGAAAGAAATGCTCTCCCAAAGTCTTTACCCTGTGTTTTTCCACACGCGCCCAAAGCCCAGCCATCATTGACTCTTGATTCTTGAACACACCCTCCTCCATTATTGTCCTCACTCAAGCCAGCATGCAGTGTACATAGTTTGGTAATGGATACAGTAAGCTGGATTCAATGTCCGTTCACCTTTGTTTGTCTGCTGAATGGAGCTGGAAGCCCTCCGTTTGTGTATACAGCACAAACGTTTCCTGTTACCCGTGAGGAATCACATGGCATTCGTTTCGTATCGAGACTACAAGCGCGACCTCTTCTAATTGAAAGAGGATATGAGCGGACGCTCCAAAAAGATGGAGGAAGTGAAGGAGGAGAAAACCCCAGAGTGGAAGTAAAAGGGAGAGGCAAAAAGGAGCAGACAGGGCTAAATAAAACAATTCCCAAGGTGCCGCAGGGCAGGAAGTGATTGCCCCCGGGTGCCCGGGCCTCTTAAGGCCATGGCAGAAGCCAGTCACACACATCACATAGCATTACACAGGATGGGGTTACAGGAAAATGTCAGTAGGCGCATAAGGAGGAACCACTGGCCCATAGGATAATTCGATTGCCTGAGGGGATTGCAATCTCGCATTCCCACGATTCCTCTCTTTCCACCCACACCCTCTTCTCATTGTATTATTTAAGTCTTCCACTCCCCCCCCCCATTTTCTTTATTTTTTTGCCAGCATTTAATGATTTTTCATTTGGACACTGCAATTTAGTAGTCATGCATGCTCATGAATGTGATCGCGTAAACGTGAGGCCTCCGCCTCCTTTGAGTTCCATCCTTCAGGGCCATTGGCTCAAAGAGCAGGCTGTCTGTCAGATGTCTTGACTCAGGACCGGACGTGTTCTCTGCAATCTCGCCACGCTTTTTTTTGGCTTAGCACTCTGACACATTCGGAGGTGGGTGGCGTGTCGTCATGTTCCTCACGGATCACATCTTTCTACTAGTCAATGAGGTTTCGTTTTTTTGCCACGTCCATGTGCCATATCTATATTGTGAATACTTGTTACCATTACCCCACTGCTTTTTCATGTCACATTACTTGGTCAGAGTCTGAGTGTATGTATGTGTGTATGTGTGTGTGTTAAGTGCAGATATGTGAGTGTGTCTGACAGGGAGGACAGCCCCGGGGCCAGGTCCCAGCCCTTCAGCAACAAAAATGACACATGACTACTTTGACTTTTGTCATCCCTCCTCCTTCCTCCCCCTCTCCCTCAGCCCCCTAACCCTGCAACGTACAGACAGCCTCCGACAAACAGAGAATGCACACGCAAACACACACTTCAACAAGCTGTATAGTGCTTAGATTACATTATCTTCTTCCTCCGGACATGCACACAGCTTGCTGGATGACATTTGGGCTTGCGCAGAGCCGAGGTTACCTATTCTCTGCCTCTGAGTCAAAGACTTGTCTCCTGCAAGCATTTGCGGTAGACGGAAGCAAAAAAAAAAAAAATTAATAATGAATGATCCGATGAGGGAGAGATTTCCAAAAAGCACTTTGATCAGAGGCATCAACAGTCACGCGCAAACTTGTTAAGCAGTATGTAAATTTGGGCTGAGACTGAATAAAGTTGCCAGAATGGCATGAATCCATTGTGCTGCGATGATCAAAATAAAAGAGGGCTTCATGTGCTGGAGGGCAAGAAAGTCACAGACATGAAGCTTTTTTTCTACAAAGGGGCTGATGGGATGCAGAGAGGGGAGAGGAGGGAAATGAAAGATAGAAGGGGAAAAGCCTGGAAGGATCTCAATCTAAATTAGCCAAATGGAAGGAAGGGCTGTTCTGAGTGAGACGTACAGTATAATTAAAACCACTTTTTACTGCTGGGTTGAAAACATCGGAACTCACTCATTCATTTGCAAACTGGATTCATTCACTGCTATTGCCAAAGTTGTCAGTACACTATAACCCACAAAAAGGTTGTTTTTATTTATTTGTTGCAAGAAGTTAACATTGCAAAGATTCTATAAATACGACTAAATATTATTGTACAGTTTGGTTCCTGGTTTATCCATAAGTAACACATTTATTGTAAACCATTTTACCAGTAAAAGGTTTATTACCAGGATTCAAAAAAGGTTTTTCAGAAGGTTTCCCTTCAGCGACAGGCAAATACCCTTTTCTTCAGAGTGTGTCAGAGGGTGTCTGGAATGAATTCAATATAATATAACAACTTCATATCTGCCTTTACCTCTGTTGTTCCCTCTCAGTCCCTCAGACCCTTCTGCCTCTCTCTCGTTCTCTCTGTCTCTCTCTCTCACTACCTCTACCTCTCTGTCTGTCTCTCCCTCTCTCTCTGTCTCCCCCTCTCTCTCACGCTCTCTCCCTCTCCCTTTCTCACTCCATCCCTTCCACTTTCATTCTCTCTCTCCCTCTCTCTCCCTCTTAATCTCCCACTCTCACTCTCTGTCCTACTCTCTCACTCTGTATCTCCCCCTTTGTCACACTTTGTCTCACTCTGTCTCTCCCCTTTTCACTCTGTCTCCTCAGCTCGCTCTCTCTCTCTCCCTCCCTCTCACTCTGTATCTCTCACTCTCTGTCCTACTCTCTCTGCCTCTCTCCCTCTCTCTCATTTTGTCTCTCTCACTCTGTCTCTAACTCCCTCTCTGTTACTTTGTCTCTCACTCTGTCTCTCTTTTTCTCACTCTGTCTCTCCTACTCCATCTCTTTCTCCTTCTAAACCCTCTCTCTATCAAACACACCCAGCCTCTCTCTCTCTACCTCCCTTGCCCCTCCCTCTTTTCTTGTGTCTGACACTCTGAGATGAATAGGCGCTGTCATTGAGACTCTTGTAGCCTGTCAGCTTTTAAACAAACAGTCGGCGAAAGGTTCCCTTTCACAGGAGACCTCCTGAGTGAGTCTGAGGTGAGGTCATTATTAGCTAACTCCACTTGCAGGATAACATGAGAGTGCCAATTCCAATGTGTGAGGTACTCACAAACACACAGTCTGCATCCCAAATTGCATAATTCTTTTATTGAGTAGTTGCTGCAGAACCCCTTAGCATTGACCTTTGTATGCAGTAAGCTTACAATAGAGACTCTTAAACTTACACTGTGAACTTTGACCCTCTTGCTCTTACAGCTGTCAGATACATAACAATACATAATAATACAGTTTGTCCAACAGGGCAGGGAATGTATTTACAATCAGGAGAGGTCTGCTCTGTCTTGTATGCAGTTCAGTTCATGTGTTCTGCTATGCAGAGGATTGTGGGTAACAACAGACAGAAAAGCTTGCTGGCTGGCATTCTGCAAAATGCAACCAGATGCTATAGGACATCATGGTATTTTTGGCTTCCTACAGTTGACATACTATGTATTAGGGCAAACAAAATATTTTTTTCTGGCACAGAATCAGAAGTTTTACACAAGGAATAAACTTTGGTAGGCATGAGCATACAGTAAACACATGTTACTAAATAGCAGTATGGGTATTGGGATGCACCCAGAGTCTTGCCCTCTCTTTATCTGACCGTGCTACTATAGAGCCCTGTGTCCCAGTGCTGAGCCTCATTCTATGTTTCTCCATAAGCATTAACGGTTAACCAACACTGCGCAGGTTTCCACCAATAACTTCAACAAATCGTTGCAACAATAGCTATAGAGAGAGACTGGAGGTATTGAAAGATCACACATCATCAGTATGGACAGTAGCCCCTCAAACGGCGCTGTCCTCCCCTCTAAAATGTCCTAAAAGAAACCCAATCCCAGCACTAAAAGGCCTGAAGCCAAACCAGCTAGCCTGCGTGGAGAAAAACAGTCCAACTGCCGCAGGTAGGTTCTCCCCCTCCCCCCACTGCACCTGCACAGAGTCTCTCCTGTCCTCTGCGTGTCTCTCCACACAATGGAGACGCCGCGTGGCCCCCGGCACCTCTCTCCAGCTGAGAGCTACGTCTCTCCAGAGGACTGGAGAGGAGGACTGCCTGTTCAAACAACTGATTCCGGTAGATAAAGGAGCAGATAGGAGAGGGAGCACTGCCTCCCAAGGCCTCCCCACCTCCTCCTGATGGGGCCCTCAGTGTACAAGCTGAGCCATTTGAAAACTTGGCCATAAGTTACTGTATGTGTGTTAAGAATGATGAGTAAGACCTTTCCTGTTGGTGGTGAAAATAAAGACAGTGATGACAATGAGGATTGTCTTGCATCTATTGATGATGGGAACAATCGCAGTCACAGTAGTGTGACCAAGACTGCTCAAACTCTGTGTACTCCAGGTGGCAAGGAAAGACGATCCACACCGGGTCAGCCAGACCAGGTCAGGTCCCAGATGGGGCCCCTGGGGCCAGACCAGCCACCCCTCCAGATGAACTCCACCCCCGGCTACACGAACGGATGACTCGTAGACGAGTTCTCTGGTACCTTTAGAAGAAGAACGTTGCTAATCTAATCCTCATCCTCTCCCTCAGCCAAGAGAGCAGCAGTTAGTAGAACAGGCTGCTCACTTTCCTTTCTCTGCCTGCTTGATGAGTGTTTAGGCTTGGCTTCTTGCCGCTTGTGTCTCCGCTGTTTCAGGTGTATACATGGTTCATTCGTGCATGCAAATGTACGTGCGCGTGTCTGCCTTTTAGGAGCGCTCGGTATTTGTCCTGAAAAAGACCTTGTGTGGAATGGGGTCTTACAGCTTGAGTACTTGTGATTCTCTTCCATGCCGCTGCAGGCTATGGCTGTATTAATGCAATGCCGGGGATCTTTGAAGTTGTGACTTTATGAGACAAAAGCTAATTTCCTTCCCCTTGTTCATTATCAGGAGCGACTTCCAGCCGCGCAGAGAGCATGCTGTGCTAATTATTCCATTTATGAGTCGTCTAGAAAGTGTGTAATGGATTTTGGAGGATATTTTTCAGGTAGATTTGGTGTAGGAGAGCATGGAGTCACTCAATTCAGCCCACACACTGGCACTGACCAATCAAATGCTACCTACACTCATGCCGTTAAGAATGGAGATGTTGGCATGATAAAACATGCCTTGTCCCTTTATATTTCAAAAACAGCAATCAGGTTCAAAGTTGTGGATTGTGGGTGAACTGGTCCGAAATCTCCAAGCATATCTTTAAGAAGGATCAGATTGAACACTGAACCTCTCATGGTGATACCATGGCATGGTGCTACGTCAGTCTCTTTTGCACAGAAACAACTAAACAGACTTTTGCATACAGCAAAAGGCAGAGCAAAATTCTTCAAGTGAGTCCTGGTCGCTGGGGGGAATAGTTACCCTTTTGTACAGTCATTTTGTAGAAGTTTTTAGAAAAAAGTCAGTTTTTGTAGGAGTCAGTTTTTGTGAAAAATATATTCAACATGTTTCTCGGAAGAATTTGAATATCCCACTTTTCTGTGGGTTAAAATTGGAAGTTAAAAAAGGATTGAGAGAATCTTGGGCCTGGAATCTTACAATTAAAGCTAATGGAAGCAAAACAGGTTAGACATAATGACATAATGCCACTTCCATCGTTCCCTCCAAAAATATTTTGGCAGAGCATAAAATGGAGCATTTAACACTCCACCCTTCTGAAGCCTGCTAAATGTAGATCTCACCCACCGTAACTGAGAACTTGCCATGAGCAAGGATGTCTCTCGGAGCAGGAGGAGATGAGCCTGTGTTTGTCAGAACAGGCAGAAACAAAAGAGAGGTAATATAGGAGAAACAGTGTCTCCTCCCCCGTTCAACCCTCTCTCCCTGCCCCTCCCTCCCTCTCTCTCCCGCCCTTCTTTGTTTGTGCTCAATTCATTCCGTGTGCAGCATCCTGGCAGGCAGGTCAAGGTTTGCCCTACCACCACACACCATTTCCCCCATGCACTGCCTCAGGGAGGAACACCGAGGGCCTTAGGCAAGGGCATGCCCAAACAGCTCTCACAACATGGCTGCCATCGCCACCTCCAACGTTCAGCAATATAGAGAGAAACTCTGACGATAGGTGTGCTGGAGATCTACAGAGACATTTCCTCCTCTTTCTTTCTTTCTTTCTTCTTCATTCCTTTCTTTCTTTCTTTCTTCCTTTCTGTGAATAGGATAATCATTTCCATCAAACATATCCCTTTCTTACGCTACCGATTGTTGTCTGTTTTAAGGTATATATCTATTAACAGAGAGACCTAATAGAGCGACAATGGTGGAGCTACTCATTTGTTCCCCTGTAGTGTAAGTGCTCATTCTGTGAGTCTGATACTAACCCTGGCTAGGAGCTAGTGCTGGATTTTTAGCTGTAAATGGAAAATGCCTTGGGGCTTTTCATTTTCTGGGCCCAGACGTTCCCTTCATGGTGTCGGAGCCCTTGTGTTCACAGAGTTCATGTTTCGCTGCGGGCCTTTTTTTATTTTGTTTTATCTCATAGCTTAGACTAGCAGGGCTTCAACTCCCAGCAGACTCCTGCGTAGCAACAGTAAGAGATCAACAAAGTAAGTTTGTTTACGTTGGCTGTGTCCGCATGTTGTCGACTTATACATTTCTCAGTCTCCATTTCCTGCCTCTCCTTGCCCCAGGGGGAAGCAGACCTCTAATTGGATCTTGTTCTAATTGAGCCTAATACTGGAGCTAACCGGAGCTGGGCCCTGTGGCTAATGAAGAGCAGAATCAAAACTAAGCACTAAAACTTTTACTGTGTGTATGTGTGTGTCTTCCAAACCAACTCAAAGACTGTTAAAAACGAAAAACATAGTATGTACTGTACTTTTTACCGATAGCTTGTTAACTTGTCTCAGATCTTCAGTGAAATGGGCAGTGTGCTGCACATTCGTGAACAGTATTAGAGTAGTCCTATGATTTCTCTGTGAGAGGAAGACAATTAAACCAAACTAGATATCTCTTGACATACAAAGCGGCAAAAGAATTATCGCTGGGACAAACAGCTGGCTCCAACAGATGGATTTTGATGAAAGTCTCAGTCTCTATCCCTCTTTCTGCTCTCTCTAGTTCTCTTTTCTGTTCTCTCACTCTCTGTCTATCTTCATACATATCAGTCTTTTTCTCTTTTTCAACACTAAGAGGCCAAACTAGTGGATCCAAAATGAAACGAATGGAGCAGATGCTGCAGTTTGGACGGTTGTGAGTACAACAGAGAGATGGAGATCGAGCCACGGTTGCAGATTTTGTCCTAAGGACAAAATGGCTGCTCCACACCCCGCAGACACGATCTCCAAACAAGCCATTTTATATTACCCGAGTTACCAATTATTGTAGAATGTACTCTTGTAGAATATAAAACCAAAAAGACGTGTTCCAAACGCCTGGGTAAACACATGACGGCCGTACATCTGTCACCACAGAACTGTCTTTGATTTATCTGCTTGCGTGCTGTTTGCACACACTCTCCTGATCTTTGACTGTTTCCTGTTTGTGTCCACGCAGGTGTTAGTGTTAGGGTCGTTCCTAAGGGCACAACGCTGCAGTCCTCTCTGATACAGACATACCAACCTGCAGGCATGACACTGCACTCCAGCAGTCTTCAATATGGTCACTTTTGTTTTCATCAACAAAATCCATTTCTATGTGCTTAATACTTAGATTTTTTTATTTCATCAACTTCAATTTGTCCCTAGACTACGCAGCTGAATATGAAGTGAGTGTAAAAATTACTGCGGATATTTGTGATTCTAGTCAAGAAATGTATGTGAAAAACTATTATTTATGCTTGACAGACACCATAGTTGTGATCGGGTGAAAGACATCTTCAGTACTAGTTGGTATTTTTAGGGCCGACTGGGGGCTGAAAGGCTTCCAACCACCGAAGCAAGGAGGAGCAGTAAAGCTGGTATCAGCAAGACTGCGTCTCCAGATTGTGGAGGGGTGAAGCCATTCCAAGGAGCTGCCTCAGCTGCCATCCTGCAGGGTCCTATCCATCGCTGCACAGCGCCCCTGGCTGCCACCAGGGGGGGTTGGATGGAAACAAGGCACTCCAGGTGGGCCCAGCGACACCCCCACCCCCACCCACCCCAGGCGCTCTGTCACGTCTTGAGAAAGAAGAGGGCATGCTGCGCGGCTCCAGAACAAACACAGCCTTCCAAAACTCCTGCCTTCAGGAGGCAGCCTGAGGGCCATCCCCATTTGGGGGGATTGGAAACACATGAAAGAAAAGAAAGAAAAAGTGAAAAAGGAGGAAATGTGCACCCAGTCACTCTTCTACAACTCAATAGGCGACTCAGTTTGCAAGGCTTATTCTATAATGACGGCTGAAATCCCTGTGGTGGATAACTACCTTTTTCCCCTTTGTGAGAAAATTTGTCAGCGAGTTCATGTGTTTGTGTCTGTAATGCATGTGGGAGTGTGTTTGTGGAACCCCCCAGGTCCCCTCTCTTGTGTTGACGCCATTAAACACATGGTCACAAAGCCCTGCAACCAAGGTGGGAGGTGGGTGATTGGTGCATGTCCCCTCCTGCAGACAAGCAGCCCTCCTGCACTCTGAGCGTGTACATGCTGAGAGTGTGGCCTCTCTCCGCCCCTCCAGCGCTCCTCTGGGCCTATCACCACCCTATGTCTCCTAGGTGAGAGGGCGGGTGATAATTGAACGCTCCCTGGCACTTCTAACAAATGTATCGAAAGAGAGAATCGAAAAACCTGTTAATGAGATTTCACTCCCCAGGCAGTGCCCAGGGTTATTATTCTTATAATTTTCTGCATCTAATGAGCTACTCAAAGTTTATTTTCAAACCTGTTTCTTCTCTTGCCCCCCATAACCCTATGTTTTCATGAGCCTCTGCTTTTCTTAGGGTTTGCAAAATGCTAGTGCATTAGAAAACGGTTTATCAGTTATACATAGGATTAATTTATAAAAATATGAAATTTGACATCTAGATATGTAGGCTTTTTCCTTTGGACTTGTTTACTAGACAAAATGGCTCCTAGGCTGAGGAATTGGCTGAGAAAATGGCTGCTGTCTCTCCCTTCCAGTGTTGTGAGGGATGGTGGTAGAGCAGCCAGGCCTATGTAGCTGCTGGCTGGGGCTCGGGGCTGCTCAAACCTCCTCTGGGGGAGAAGCTCTCATTAAGGGAAGTCGCCTCTGGCTCTTCTCCTTCACTTCCTGTGGCACTGACCTCGTTCTCCCCCTCTGGGCCTCTAGCTCCATCCTTCCCTTCTCAGCCTCGCCATCTCCCCGTCCCTCCCCAACAGCCTCAGGGCCAATCATATGACTCATCTGACCCTTTCCGTGGCCCCCTCGCAGCCCTGTGCCGCTCCCTGTCCCGTCGGCTGGTGGGCTGGACTGCAATGTCAGGAACACCATGAGGGTCACATGTGCCCCTCCAAAATGGCGGCAGCACCCTGGAGTCTTAATAGGTTTCCAGGGCTGACAATGTGTCCGGACACTTTGTCAGAAGTCATCATCCTTGTGCAAAATGTCAGCAGAACCGGACATCTAAGATATCGCTAATCCGAGGCAAACTGTGTGTAAGTAATGTCCTTTTTTATGATGACTCCCTGACCTGGGTCAACAGAGGTTATGACACAGTTGGTCACCCATCTTTTTCAACCATCTCAGAGGTCCTGTCTACTAGATACTCCCCACTGGAGACACCAATGAACCAAGGAACACATTTGGGTCAGAAGTGTTAACATAGCAAGATTTCCACTTGGAGTCTTGACCATCAATTGGAAAAGCATGCACTCAAGGCACTGAAGTACAGTGCCTAAAATAAAATACCTGTAAAATGTCAACATAAATGACCTGATCTGTTCCTGAAAGAGTCAGCAAGGCCTTTTGACCACTGCTGCCTCGCTGTGTAAAAACCAGTGAATGTTGTCCTCCTCGTACCTCGTCCAACGGTCGTCTGGAGTTGGATGTGGCAACATCTGTGGCAACAGTTAATCTCCATCGAAACATTTCAGACCTTTGTTTTTTTTGTAAAGGTATAGTTTAGGGGCTACTTTAATTATTTGCTTGAAGGTCCTCCAGGGCTGGTGCAACATATGATTGGAGATTGAGATATCAGGCTAGTTCTCATCAGCATGGTCCATAGTTAAACCTGCAGGCTGTGTTTCTCCTTTGTTTGCAATTAGATTACCCTCACACACACAATGTCCAGCCCTTATTTACCCAATGCAACACATTTCTCTTCCTCTGAATACCACACACTTTCTTTCTGCATATGCCTGCACAAAATATGCATGCTTTGTCTACGGCACACACACACACACAACCCTGCAGGTATAAGGTTCCAGTTGGTATATCTTTGTGTCGTCCTATTTTGATGCCTCAGTCTCATAGTATCCAGCCCCCACTCTCTCTTCATCCCCTCAGGCTTCCTCAATGTGTGTGTGTGTGGGTGTTTGTGTGTGTATGTGTGTGTACATGTGTGTACATGTGTGTGTGACAGGGCCATTGAACCAAGGGCATTGTTGTTTTGCCTCACAGTGTTCACATACGTGCACACACGCACCCCTCCACTGCAACAACCGTATCCACAGACACACGTGCTGTCACGCCACACAAACTCTGGGGTTCCACGTTGGTTAGCTCCACCTGTCAACTGACAATGAAATGATTCATACAGCTACAACCTGGAACCTTCTGTTCCTGTGTGTGTGTGTGTATGTGTGTGTGTAACCATCTCCTCAGCGATAAAATCCACTCCTCTCATAGCAACTCACTGCTAATGTTTTGATAAGGCTCAGTCAGCGGGCGGTCCAGTCCTCTTCAGGTTGTGTGTCGGCCGGACGCGCGTGTCAGCCAAGCGGGGAGGAGAAAAGACAGCGGGCAGCAGGGACGAACCCGTCAGCCTCTCAGATTGCATCAGGTCTGTCGGGACACATCGGAGCACAACGAACCTGATGGGAGATGCCCCCCAGGGCTGCCAGACAGACAGGCAGGCAGGCCAGAAACAAGACCGCACAGAGGAGAGGAGGAGGGAAGAAAGGAACACAAGCATCCTGCACACACATACAATATGCTAGCGACTCACGTCTGTACTGGCATGCAGGCCAGTACAGACGCCGCGCAACATACATGCCGTACTGGACGTCTCGCGTAACGACCGCACGCTCAGGGAGACGGAGAATGAAAAACTAGGCATTAGCAAACTAATCACACAGACACCCGTACCAACATGGCTATGTTCTTAAAAACATATAGCCTGGGTCTAGCATCAGATAACCTACATGGCAAACAAGGCAGATATGCTAATGTGAAATGTGAAGGCATGATGTTTACGAGCTGCACACGATGCATATGCTCCCATGTGTGGGTAAACGCACAGACACGCTTGGCTACATATGTCCGCGGGGCCAAAACAGGAAATAGACACTTCACTTCATGCCTGTTCTTTAATTGGGGCATTTATTGTTTTGTGGTGGTGTTTACTTCATTAAATTAAAGCACATTTTGAAAGAAATGCAGAGTGTTTCAAGGTTTATATAAGCAGAATTATGCTTTCAGCCATAAAGTTGCACATTTACATATTTTATGACTGTAGGTTATGCCAGTTGAGGATGTTTTTGCATTTTCACACTAATCAATTTGACTCCAATGTGTTGGATTTCAGTTTGATTCGCTTTCATCACAAATATATTTTCCCCCCATGGCGCGCATGCTTGTGTGTGTGTGTTTCTGTGTGTGCTACGGTTGTGTGTCTGTACGTCTATGTCAGCGTCTACAAGGTGTCCATTACATCGTGTTTGTCCAAATGTTCTCTTTAATCACAAAATGTATACAGGGTGTTTGAGCATGTGGGGGATTACATGGACAAAATGCACTAATGTTGAATATTCTGTATTGGTTTTAGTGTAATTCTTTCCTAATTCTTAGTTTATTCAATTCCGTCTCCTTGAGGCTGGTAGGTATGGAAATGAACACAGAGGTTTTTTTTCTTCTTTGCCTGTGTAAATTGCAGCTATCACCTCAAGCCTTTTGAACAAGATTACCCAGATGGCCTTGCGTGGTGAGCCTGAAGTTTTATTTTCCTCCTCTCTCCCTGCTTCTCCTTCAGGGCTGCAGGGCAGAAGAGGGGGAGGCAGGGGAGCCTCCTGGAGACTGGGGGCCAGGCTGGGGGGTGGCAGCTGTGGCAAGGAGAGAGATCTGGAGGGGGGTGAGAGGGTTGGGGGGCTGCAGAAGAGAGAGATGGGTTGGTAAACCTGCATCAACGGATGCCAGATACTATGCACCTTCTGGCTCTTCCCAGCCCCTCCGCCTGGCTGTGGCTGTCAAGGGGACCAGCATAACCCTTGGAGTCGGAGCATGTAGCAGAGTGCTAAAGTGGGCTGCGTGGGGGTGGAGGGGTAACTAGTGGGATTAAAGCACAGGTATGAGATATCAGTGAGTCTGACGATCCCAAATAGCAGTTGCTGGGCTCCCCAGCCTGGTGGTGTGGTGTGTACATGGTCCACACCTGAGGTGATGTGGTGTGTACCTGGTCCACTCCTGAGGTGGAGTGGTGTGTACCTGGTCCACTCCTGAGGTGGTGTGGTGTGTACCTGGTCCACTCCTGAGGTGGTCTGGTGTGTACGCAGTCCACTCCTGAGGTGGTCTGGTGTGTACATGGTCCACACCTGAGGTGGTGTGGTGTGTACCTGGTCCACTCCAGAGGTGGTGTGGTGTGTACCTGGTCCACTCCTGAGGTGGTGTTGTGTGTACCTGGTCCACTCCTGAGGTGGTGTGGTGTGTACGCAGTCCACTCCTGAGGTGGTGTGGTGTGTACCTGGTCCACACCTGAGGTGGTGTGGTGTGTACCTGATCCACTCCTGAGGTGGTGTGGTGTGTACGCAGTCCACTCCTGAGATAGTGCTATGTGTATGTGTATGTGGTCCACACCTGAGGTGGTGTGGTGTGTACGCAGTCCACTCCTGAGGTGGTGTGGTGGGCACGCGGTCCACTCCTGAGGTGGTGTGGTGTGTACCTGGTCCACTCCAGAGGTGGTGTGGTGGGCACGCGGTCCACTCCTGAGGTGATGTGGTGTGTACGCAGTCCACTCCTGAGATAGTGTTATGTGTATGTGGTCCACACCTGAGGTGGTGTGGTGTGTACCTGGTCCACTCCTGAGGTGGTGTGGTGAGCACGCGGTCCACTCCTGAGGTGATGTGGTGTGTATGCAGTCCACTTCTGAGGTGGTGTGTACATGGTCCACTCCTGACCAGAGGAGGGCTGTTGTGTGGAGCTGCAGGAGTCGTCATTGAATTTTCTCTCACCGCACGCTGGACATAATCTGCCACTGGTTCTTTGCCCTGAGGAGGAATAGCATTTTAATACATTACACCCAAGTCAAGATAAGGAATTATGCTGGGTTAAAACGCTCACCTGTTTATTATTCTGGTATGTGACAGCCCGCACTAATCTGCTCAACAGCCTCCCCCCCCTCTCCTCCAACCCAACACCTCCCCCCAGATCTCTGATCTTCTCTGGGGGGAGGTGGGGGAGTGGAGGTGAGGCTGGGGGTGCTGGAGAGATTCTCACCTGAGACAACTCTAAAGGGAGTAAGCTGCAGTTGGCACAGTCAAAATGACACAACACCCAAATAACCAGAACGGAGAGGCAGGAGGAAGTGAGTGGTAGTTCTTGAGGAAAAGGATACTCTTTTCGTTGCCTTTTGAGACCAGTAAGCTCCAGTTATGTATCTTTGAATTAAAGGTCCATGTTTCCCGTATAGAGGAGTCAGGTTTCATTTTTTTGACCTCAAAAGCATTGGTTGAATCTTTATTCCTTGACAACGAATTATTATTAATGGCAATCTTGTCATAAGGCATGTAAAACCTTCAATGTGTAGATCATCCGCCAAACATCCACCCGACTCATACCCACACAACTGCTTAACGTTGATTAGCCAATAAAATGCTCCTCAAACGCCGTCTCAAAGGAGTCAATTGAATCTTTCGTTGTTTTGTTTTTGTTGCCCCCCCCCCCGAAAACCCATTTGTTTGTTTTGTTAAGGTCTCACTCTCCATCATAATGAATCACTTTTTTCATCTTGTTCTTATTTATTCTGCTGGCTGGAGGTAGAAAGGGCTGGTTGATGAGGGGCTGGAATGAACTGAGCCTTAGCCACAGCCTGAGGGCCGCGCGCATATCTTAGCATAAGTGATGGTCGGCCGGAGGGCTGGAGCCTGGCTGAGAGTGGCCCCAGGGCAGCCGGCACTGACAGATCATGTATTTATAGGTCTGTTGAAAGACCTCTATTGTGTCCCACATAGCCCCAGAGCACGTCTGTCCTCTGTATTATAATAAAGCCCCTGGCCTTACCACAATGATGGATGGGTGGCCCTCGAAAGGCAAGCTCCCCTAGAATCATTAGAGCACTGCAGGTCTACCCGTGTTGGTGCAAAGGGGGCTTCTGGTTCCGAGCAATGCCGTCCAGTTTGGGCTTTTTAATCAACGACACGGTGTGGCTCGTATATCCTAACAGAGAGAGAGAGAGTGAGGGCGAGAAAGAAAAATTGAATGAGAAAACAGATTGAGTGAGCGGGAATATATTGAGTGAGAGGGTGTGTATATAAGTGTGAAAGAAGGAGAGGGAGGGATAGAGAGAGAGAGTGCTTGCTGATGCCACTGCCAAAGGGCTCGTTTGTAATTATCTCAGTAGCTTAAAACAGCCCCCAGGGTTCTTCAATACGGGTTCCAATGAGGAACCTATAGTGTCCATAGGCAGGCCTGCCACTGGGAAGACTCATCCACACATATGAAAGATCCGAACATCCGGGTAAATTGTAACTGAACAGCAACGTGTGAGTTGTGTTGTAAGTGGTATGCCGATGTGAGAAAGCAAGAGACTGACATGGAAAGAGAGGGCTGAGACAGATAGACGGACAGACATACAGACAGACAGAGGGAGAAAGCAAGGAGGTAAGTGGGCACTGCATTACATATGAAGAGACTCGGAAACCGTTGAAAACGAAAACACAACTTAAGTTAGATATGCAGGGTGACCCCGACTCAGCTCGGCCCACTCTGTGCCCTGAGCCACACAGACTGAGTTGAGCTTGAGCTGTTTCCCAATCTCCCGTTCCTCTGTTACCTCTGGAGGAGAATATCAATGATTCCCTCCCAGCGTACAGTGTGCGCCAAAGGGCCCACGGCAACCTTATTCCAGCCTCAAATTCCTCACCCCAAGCACACCATAACTCTAGGGTGAGACTGATAAATAAACTATAAAGAGCTCCAAGTGTTAGGCAAGCACTACTGCCAAATTTCCACTTGGAGCACTGTCACACGCACGCCTGCGCGCATACACACACTGGCTGTAAGTCCTCTGAGACCGGTGGAACTGAGGCAGGTAAAAGGGGGAGATGAGAGTTGTTTATTGGACAATCATGGTGGTGGGAACGCTCACCGAACCAAGTCATTCCTGGTGGAAGTCCTTAAAGGCCTCATTGACTCACAGTGACAGGATTTCTGCTAAAGCTTTAACTTAGGGAATACTAATATCATATGGGTCATGTAGAGACTCTGAAGAGTTTGAACACTCCCACTCTGGACTGCTACGTGTCTGCTGTCGGTACTGCTGGATTTGAATATCTGAAGCGCAAGTCAACATTGCTGAGGTTGGATCCCACTGTTTAGTTATTGTACTTCTATATTTATAAGCCCCACATGTCTGAGGAGATTCAGCAAGGAGACTTGTGTCAATGTATCTAGCAGATCTAATGAGAATAATATGTCTGTCTATCATATTCAAATACAGGTATTTATGAAGTCTCAATCTCTCCTCTCAGTTTGCAAAAACAGCCCCTGAGGCCTTGAGAAAGAGTGTGTGGGGGGGATCCTTGCCACCGGTGAGGTTTGTAATTATATCATTGGTCTAAATTGCCCATACGGCTTTCTGAGGTAGTGGCTATGGTACATTCAGTACAATATCTCAGGTAAGACAGGCAGATGAAGATTAATTGGAGAAAGGTGACATGGACAGTAAAAGGACCAGCACGCTTTCCCTTTCATAAAGAACCGCCCCCTTGTGTTTGTAACCCTGCTGTGCTGCACGGTCTGACGTGGGTCGTGCGTTGGAGTGCTAGCCAGGTTGGCGGAAGTGTGGTGTCTGTGTTGAGCGAGTTTGCGGATCTCGCGCGTGGTTTGAGCTGTATTGATGCAGGTAGGGTCGGTGTCTGGAAAAATACCAACAGCTATGATGAGTAGGTGGTGCGGGCCGCTCCCTCCCACCCCTCCTTAATCTCAGCCCCCCTCCGCTCCCCCCCTGCCAGTCCGCTCCTGCTCGTCTGGTTGAAGAAAGAAGGTTGACTAAAGTCACTTGACATGAACACAGAAGACCTAAATCTCTCCAGCGACACCACGGCCGTGAGGGGCATTCTCAGACATAGCGCCAGCCCCTCCTTCAACCCCCGTCCTATGAAAACTTTGGGATGTGGGTTTTCCTTGAACCGTTCATCTTTTTCATTCTGCCAGGCGGTGTCCCCAGTGAAGTTAAATTCCTTTTCAACTCTGTGTGAATCCAGGAAGTGAAGAGATGAGGGTGGACAATGTCTCATTACCCAGACTGCCCCACAGGTTCAAATAAAACAACAACTTTGAAATCACACAGGGGTGCATTAAAGTATACATATGCCCCTTTCGAAGACTAGGGAGTTCTGAAGTTGGGTTTCCAACTGAAGTCTGGTCTCAGAAGACACTTGACTTCCCAGGTATTCCACAACAACCTGCTAGTCATCTGCCTGATCTAAAAAGGGATTTACCTTCACCTTCACCGTCTTTCTCTCTCTGTGCTCCCACATGTTTTTCTGCTATTCGTAGATTTGACTTAACTAATGCCGCGCACATTTCTGACTTGAAGAAATATTTATGACCCTAACCCCAAGCCCTACATCTTCCATCGCAGAGGAGGCGCTCACGGTTTACCTTTAACGTACCAGGGAGTTCAAGTCCGTCGTACGAGTATCTGGGCCACCGGAGGTTGAAATGGATTTGGCGAATTGCATCGCTACAGAAAGTGGACATTCTGCCAAAAGCGATGAAGCCGAGACGACAGCACTCCGCATGGGGTTTTCAGTTTGGATGCGAGCCCGGCAGAAATATATGTTAGAATAGCTGACAGCACTTGCGTGAAGCAGTCGTCTTGACTCAAACTATGCATTGAATGGCTGATTCAGTCAACCATCTGCTAAACGAAAGCCGTCAAGGTACTTACTCCCTCCGGCCTCGAAACCTTAATGATCTACCCTGTTACAAGGTGAAAGTCCAGCAATCGCCATGTTTCATCCTCAATGTCTAAGTACATTTAATTATTGTAGTATAGTAGCCTATTGTATATCAAATTATTCTAAAGCAAATCAAATTATATAGTAGTGCCTATCTGATACCAACCCGTTGATTTAACATAGCTAAACCATTGTTGAAAACAATTGTATACAGACTCACTGACAGAAATGAATACAACACATTGTTGATGTCTATTAACATGAAAAAAGACAACGTTTGAATCCAGCCTTTATTACAACGTATGTTGAAGATTTATTTCACATTTGTGAGCTACATTCCTCTTACCTCAAATCTAGGGAGCGTAGGTAGGTTGGTCATGTTAGAAACTTCATTTCAACATATGCTAAATATGAGGGTGATCTTTAGATTGGGTGTTACAATAGGCTTGTATCAGTCCAGCCATGAGGCAACAGATTTGTTTCAAAAAGATGTCAATTTCGATGTAAAAAAAACACATACAAACACGTATACAATGACATTATCATACAGTTTGCCACTCCAGCAGGTTATAACCCACTGAATGAATTACCTTGGTTGTCTTGAGGATAACCTGTATTCCCTGTACAACAAGGCAATGGTGTGACGTTATAATAATAATTTACTTAGCATTTTCTTTAAGTGAGTATAGAATGACCTATGACATAAAATCTTGATGAGACTAAAGTGAACTCTATTTAATAGCATAATCCAATAAGATAACTTCCATTCATGTAAAAACAACTTCATTTGTGGCATAATACTAAATCCTTTTAATCATGAGAAAAAGAATGAAATTATTAATTAGCATATTCAATTCTATTGAAAAGCATTCATGGAAACGAGACCTTGTACAGTAAATTAGCCAATTTGCCAGTGGGGAAACGTCTAAGCACTGATAGAAGGGTGTGCACTACATGTACAATCAAACCCTTAAAAATGTTAATGGGTAAAATTGAGAACATTAACCTAATGTAGGCTCAAAGTTTTAAAACAAACTTCATTTGGGGCTTCGGTGTAAAAATCTTTTAAAATCACTCAAACGGGGCAAGTAAACAATCAACAAATGTCCTTGAGAAGTCAATAACTTATCAAATATTCTGTATCTTCTTATGGCAAAAAAACAATAATTGGCACCTTTTTTCTATAGGTGGTTCTCAAGTAAAAAAAAGAAGAAGAAAAGAATCAATGACAAAATAACCAAAACCGAAACGAAAAAAACACAAGAGTCCATACAGAGAGCTCCGCCCACGCAGAGGTCACGCCTAGAGGAAGTAAATCAGTCTAGCGCCTCCTGTGGTTGTGGAGGTCTCTAGTCCAGCTGCTCCTGTTTTATTCTGTTTGAGTTGGGCCCTCCTCTCTGGGACGTCCTTCTCAGTTCCCTCCTCAGGACGTACTCGCTGAACTGGGACGAGTCCACGCCCCCACCGCAGGAGCCCACGATCTCAAACCCACGCTGCTGCAGGCGCTCCAAGACCTGGGGACACCATGGAGGAGGACGACGGGTGTGTGTGTGTGGGGGGGGGGGGGAGACAGAGATGGTGAGCCAGAATTCAATGCCACACTGGCCAGCTGAGATATTCGCCCACGCATGCACACTCGCAAACTCTGCGTGTACAACCACATTTATTTCGGTGCAGCTGATATCTTGTGAGTGAATTAGAAACCTTTTTTCTGGTGTCTGGTTTTGCACACGAGCAGTCTTGAGCTTTCTAAATTGTGTAATGTTGCATCAAAATATAAGCAAACTAAACTTGTGTATGAAAACCAACAGGATGAAGAACAGTGTCAGCTAAACCATCATTTTAAATAAGGTATATGTTGTACTAACCCACAGAAGACAAATAAAGCTGAATAAATAAGAGAAAATAGGGACATCTCTCTTGTCACCTAAGACAGAACTCGTCTGAGACACAGCCTCATTTATCTTGATTGTTTGCGTGTGTTTGTGTGTGAGCGCATGCACATGTTAATTTCTTATTTGTGTGTGTGAGTGCATGAGTTCATTTCTTGTTTGTGTATGTGCGTGTGTGCGCGAGTTCATTTATTGTTTGTGTATGTGTGTGTGTGCGTGTGTGAGCATGAGTTCATTTCTTGTTTGTGTATGTGCGTGAGTGCACTCGCGTGCATGTGTGGATACGTTCCGGATCCCTCCAGCCTCTCAGACATCTACAGAAGTGGCCGCCGGGCGCTAGGATCACATTCCATCAAAGAGGCCCCAGGGATCTGTGGGCTTTTCTCCCCCTGCCCTCCGCGCTAGTCGGCGCAGTCTGGGCTGATCAACCAGTCCCCCCCCCTACTTCCCCCCCAGCCCCAGGCCTTAGCCCCCGCCAAAACTACAAAGGCCCCCCACCCCCCCCAAACGGCTGGCAGTCTCCCTCAACCCCGCCCGCCCCCCGGCCACCAACCCTACCCCTCCCCCCCTTTCC
>BROE01000001.1:1556254-1789231 GCA_036571765.1 Plecoglossus altivelis
CCCCCCCTTTCCCCTCCCCCTTACCCCCCCAGCCTCCATTAGCCGCAGATACAGCACCCACCGCCGGCGTGCTTTAATAACCAAACAGGATTATGGGCCCTGCCTAGGGATAACCTGCCAAGGAGCATGCTCTTTCTGTCTCTCTCTTTCTCTCTCCCTCCATCTCTCTTTCTCTCTCGTGCATGCATGGGATAGAATGTAGAGTCGACTTCCTGCTTCCTCTAAAATGGATACCGAGCCAGTTGTCTGATCGCTTTGCAAGCACTTTGGGACTGTCACTTATTGATGTGCTTTGCATCCTTTCTTTTGTCATCCTGAAGAGCAGATGAATGGTTTGGCTTAATGAAACTAACATGGCCACTAGAATTGTAATTTCAGTTGACAATGTTTCAGAGTGTTGACGGTTGATGTACGACCGAGTACATAACAACACTGTTGTAGCATGTTCATATGTAGTGCAGAAGGAGACGCCGCCTCACCTGGACAGAGTTGAGGTGGCAGTAGCCGTTGAGCGGAAAGCGAATGACGTGCGTGGAATCGTGGTTCCAGCCGGCGTTGACTGAGTTGCACATGACGTCGCCGATCTCAGGGAAGACATCTTCGATGAGGGCCTTGTCGCCACTGAGCGTGATCCTCTCGCCCAAGTCGGGCGCCACGCGCACCACCAGGCACTCGCAGGGCCGCGACACCCGGCCCTGCTCCCGGTCCAGGCGCCAGCGCTCCAGCTCGCTCAGCATGGGCTGCAGCTGGAAGTAACGCGCCTCCTCATACAGCAGGCTGTAGTCCTGCAGGCAGGAGGAGAGGGGGGGGGAGAGAGTAACGAGCAACAGTTATAATACCACGTGGGGTGGGGATGGACAGGGGGTGGGCAGGGAGTGGGGGAAATTTCCAACTCTCCTCGAACGCTGTCAGTCCAAGGGACTCGATGGGAGAGACTTTTCTAGAAACCCCACCGTGAGAGACCCAGAGGGCAGTGTGAAAGCCCCCCCCCCCGTGTGTACCAGGACACTGGACCCTTCCAGGATGACAAATATGCAGAGCGGCAGAGAGGCTGGATGGGAGGAGCTGAGCAGAACTTGGAACCAGACTGCTAAGGGGTCAAAGTCACACTATATTGCTTCTTGGTTTTTTCTTTCTCCTGTTCCTCTACTTTTTTTTTATTGTCCCCTGATGTGAACATGGCCTCGGCCTGAACTTGAGCCAGTCTTATAGTCTCTGCTTATTTTAGCTGACATACTTTCCACTGATTGAGTCACAGTGTGGACAGTTCATCAGATAATGTGATTATTTATTTTTCTCCCAGGGGCAAGTTAGTAATTAAAGGCTAAATGACACATAGGAGCTATGTGTGCTAACGGAATGCAAATGTGTCACATACAGTGAGGATCAACCTATCTCCGCTGGACACTTGCAGTGGGAACACATAGCCTCTGGTGTCAAGTAGCATGTTCAATATTTGGCTTTTTCATTTTCATAACCTTCCATCTTAAATTACTACAAATGGGAATTTGGGGGGGGGGGTGTGGGAACAGCGGGATTTCCTTGTTAACAAAACATAACTTGGCACGATGAGGACTGTAGATTCCCCCCCCGAATAGCTCTTAGTGAGACTAAAAGGAAGTGAGAAAGCGTCTGCAGGCCTTGAACGCCCTGTATACTGCGGGGGTGACTGATGGTACTCACTTTGAAGTCATCTGGGATGAGGAGCTTGGACGTCCTGAGGAAGTTGAGGATGTAGCGGAACATGTGTCCATCCCTGTCAATGAAATAGTGCTGCTTCAGGCTGTCCAAGACTATGGGCTCTGTACCATCAAAGAGACGTCCAATTCTGGGGGAACAGAGAGAGAGAGCATGAGAGAAAGAGAGAGAGAGGTGAGGGGGATACAACATGTCAACTACTCAACATATGTACAACATATCTACTGTTTGGCCAGCAGAAAAAGATTTGCTTCCTCCCAGCTGCTTTAAAAAAAGGCTGAGCTGACGCGAGTGTGAGCTTGAGCCAGCGCCGGAGATGACTCACTTCGGCGTGTCAACTTGGAAGCGATTGTTTTCCTTTACACCTTTGTCGAGAGACGCACGTACCACCGAGAGCAAAACAGCAAGAAAATGAGGGAGGGAGGGAGGGAGGGAGAGAGATTAAATAGAGAGAGTTGGTGTGGTGTGGTCTGTTGGAGGGGTCAGGGGCAGGGCCAGCTGGTAGAGAGGTGCTGCAGGCAGGATGCCACGCCAGGGGCTGAGCCCCCAGCGACAGTACAGCCTCCCAGCCTCCAGATGGCCCTGCGCCCTTTGGCCCTTTACTGCTGCTGTGACATCTGTCAGAATAACTGAACTGCTTTTGTCTGCGCTCTGAATTTTGGACTTCTAGCCCTGCAAATGTGTACGGCTTAACCGCGACTGTGGGATTGAAAGCCATTTTTCAGGGTGAAAGTTGTGGATTACATTTACGTTCATAGATTTTTTTAAAACATAACAAACTGTGTGAAATAAGTCACACATTAAATTAGAAATGCACTTAATTATGACTACCACTCCCATGTAGCAGCTGCTATGCTCCTAGTTTAAACAAGGCCCTGCCTGTTCATTACTGCCTAAAGGACTGTGGCCTGTTCGTGATTGGACAAGGTTTGACATTAGAGTAGACGAGAATGATGATGCGGACAAACGCATCTGGCGTGGGGACGTCAGCTCCCTCTCTGAGTCTGAGTCACCCCATCTGAGAGAGTTATGCCCTGAAATAAACCACCTTCTTCACATGGACTGAGACAGGTGAATACATAGAAGGATATAGCTCACTCGCTATTGAAGATTTGCAATGACAGAAAATTCCTAATTAAAGTACGACAATAAAAAGAATGAATCAAGGTTAAACAGGGGTCCCATAGAGTTTCCCATGAACTGGGCGCAATGGAGCATTTTTTTTTATTGTTATACTGTCTGGCATAGGAAATAGTATCTTTGTAATATAACAATAAAAACATTCAGCAGAATCAGCTTGTGACATACAGAGGGGTTTTTGAACCAGAGACATCTAGATTTAAGGTTAAATACTGAATACCCATTCCCACACATCATTGACTCCATGGACTGTTTAGTCAGCAGATCCAACAGGGGGCGCCTCTCTCTTACCTGGACTCTGGGTACTTTGTTAACGTGGCCAGACTGCTGGTGTACATGTGTCCTCCCACATCTATGTGCACGGGGGCGTTGGACTTGGTTAGCTGGGCAGGCGCTGGGATCCCCTGGTTACTCATGGGAGACGCTGGCGATCTGGTGATCATGGGTCTGGACATACTGGAGCGGTTATCCTGTCAAGTACATGAAGAGATGTGTGTTAGGACAGCAGCACTTTCAATGTTTTGATGTGATATGTGATTTTTGTGGTACTTGCCCTCCTGTACAGGGGCTGGTTGGATATTTAAAAACTCATATTTCATGCAGAACTGCAGACAGAAAGTATTAAGAAACGGTTCTGTTCTGCAGTTCACAGGCAAAGAGGTACAGGAATAACTTCTCACTCATTGTTACAACATTGCCTAATATTTCCTGACCTTGACCTGAATGTAACCATAAGCAGGAGTCTATATCTGTGGGCTATCTCCTCCAAAACCAAATTAATTTGGAGCAGCAATCTCACAGAGAACAATCGGTCTAGATTTGAATAATGTAATAGGATTCTGAGGAAATGTTCCCAACTAACCTAAAAACACAATTAGCTGACAACATGACGTTGGCCTGCGAACAAATTGAAGATTTTTTACAAAATGTGAAAAGAAAAAAACATTTGTGAGAAGAAGCAAAGAGCGAAGTAATGGAATGTGGCTATGCATTGGTACAAAAAAACAAAACACATCTGAAACAAAAAACTAAAACTACGTACATTTTTTAAGTATGTAAGGGGAATTCACCAATAGCCATGCATGCACGCAAAAGTGACAGGTCCAACACACAACTCGCCGGAAACCAATTTATTTGAGACAATAGACTGTACCGGACCATTACCTGTGCGGGCATTACTGTAGTTGGCGAAGTAGACACAGAATGATCATTCTGCTTTAAAGATGCTGCAGGTATGTTGTCGCCTCTGACTGTGAACATGAACGCCGGGTCCCTGCTTTCTCCGGTTCTTAACGGGATTCGTTTTAAGGACGCGTGTACGGACAAATCCACAGAACTGATTGGACGCGGTCGTTTTCTCGTTTTCTGATGGGTTAAGTCCATGATATCCGTTTCGTCCATTGCAACAGAGACTTAAGTCGGAGATTCTCTCGGGTTTCACCTTCCAAACAGAGATACAGCACACACACCGAGACGGCGTATAAATGCGGCAGTCACACTGAGAAGCTTCTAAGCAATGGCTGAGAGAAGTCAAAGCCCCCGACAACATTAGCATTGTTGTGCCCTCGGGTCTTTTGGATTGTCGCCGTTTTAATAGCAGATAATGTCGCGTTTTCACACGAACAGCAAACCTCTGCTAATGACTATTTTACAAAGGGTGTCCCTCGTTGAACTTTTGAGCAGCCATAAGGTGAATGTTGAGGTCTCGCAAATAACACATCTGGACTGCGACCTGCCCAGTGAATTCTTGGTAATGTGTCTTTGCCCAGTCCTGCTACTAACGCTATCCTCTGTTCTTCTTGAACTTTCAAGCCATAACATGCATGTGAAATTCACTACATTTTCAGTCACATCACTAGGCAACTACACACATATCCACACTTCGAGCAAGTGGGGCAGCCGCCGCTGTATCACTCATCCAACTAGCCTGACAGTATGCAGTAACGAATCGAAAGGCATCCTATCCACAGAGGCGGTTTATGTTCTAGATTAAAACCAGTTACACCTTTCACTGGACAAATGGCCTCCGGGTAGCTGTGACCTTAGATGAACGGCTGACCTTACCACAGACATTTTATGGTCTCTGCAAACTGCAACCTCTCCTTTCTCCCATATGTGATTATGTATTTCTTGAACAATGCCTAACATTAATTGTAGGAAACTTGGTGGAGTTGGAACCCTTTTTTAATTAACCAGACCTTCGCAGACATGTTTTTTTCATCGTTAAAGATGATCTCTTAAAGTGTAAAGAAACATACTTATTTTTGACAACAGGTCATTTTGCCCTAATCATTTTGGTATAGAGACACTATTGCGCCTTCATGAAAGTCTGTCTTCTAATCAGTGTTGCCATGTCCAGCTATGAAGACTTCAAAGTATTTGTAGATCTGATCAACTGTGGCCACAGGCAATGATTACTGCCTCTTTCAGAGGAAACTAAATGTGTTTCCTTCCACAACATTCCGAATGATAACAGAAATGCACAAATCCCAAACGCCCCTCAGGAAGTGGCACCTCCAGAACACCAGGCCTGTAGCCGCTTATGTTGACCCTCAAATCTCAACACCACACAAAGGCCTGACGCGCGTGTTCAATTACTATACCACGTTTCCATGTCTTCCTTGTAACGAGAAGGGAATCCATTAATTAAAAATAAATAAATTCAGGAATATGCTCAGAATAAATTGATTAACAGAAGCCACACTGGCTTTAAAAGCAGTGTGGCTCTATGGCTTGTTGGCAGTGTGGGTTTCACACCTAGATACCCAATTAGCAATTAAGCCTGCCTCTGAGTGCAGGCCTCTACTGTGGTGTGTGATCCTGTCCTGATTTGCATGCCGTTTGTGCACGCGCTGATAAGCACAGGCGGCAGCCATGCATAGTTTTTAAAAATTCAACTCCAGAATCCCTTGCAGAAGGCAGAGGGGGCCCTGCGGGGCCAAGGGGAGAGAAATCACTCGGCTGCTCTTCAAAAGGGGACCTGTGTAAGGCACCCGCCAGTGTGCGTGGGATCACACTCAGAATGCAGGTAATTTGTTCCTTGACTAATTTGCAGAGATGATGTTGGTGCTGGTGGTGGTGTGTGTGCAAGGGGAAAGAGACAGAGAGAGAGAGAAAAGGGAGTTTGTGTCTGTGGAGGAAGTTCTGGAATTGGATTTCCTCATAGCTTAGACATAGCCTCGTGAAATACTGTTCAGCTTTATATAGAAAAAAGTGTCCGTGTCTGGACAACCTGCTATAATGTGTGTAACATAACTCATCCTGGCTCAAATGAGGAGAGAAAGAGAAGGAAAATAGAGATGCAACGTGGAACAGGGTTGAAAATAAACAACTTCTACAACATTTGGCCAGGCCTCTTTAGCCACAAGAATGTTGGTTACAAAAAAACCCAAACCTATTGACAGTCACTGTGTCATTGAAGCCTACAGGACATGAGTGGCACTACTCTAGCCTCTATATAATACTGTTTCATCTGGACTGGAAACACTACCTTCTGGAAGCATTTTACTGTAGCCCCTTTGCAACAGTTACCCCACCTGTTGCCTTTTGTTTTTCTGTGTGGTATCTTACAAATCTAAATATACAAGTCAATTCATCAGTTCTTTTTTTCAACAGCTGTGTTTTGGTCCACTTTAAACACTCACAATGTAGCAAGTGGTCTGTCTGTTTACCCAAAGTATGCCATTTAAATACCCGCAACCTCACAATTTAGTCAAACTTCCAGGGAAGACTAAATGCTGTGGTTGTTGGAAGCATAGTTTTCCAGCATGGCCTCTGTAGAAATCATGAAGCAGTATGTGGCATTGTACCTCTTTTCCAACCTGTTGCAGCCAAGTCATAAATGGAAACATTACAGCCAAATGGCAAGTCGCATGCATGATGAGATAAAGCAAATGGAATGGCCTGGATGTCACATCAATGTAACTTCAAGCTATGTCAACCAATTCCCCACTGCAATGCAGATGAGTATTGCTAATAAGTCTGGGCCGGTCAGACTTGAGTTTACATAATGTAGGCTGTCTTTCTCTGCCTGTGGGTGTTTGTTTGAGAAGAGCGCACCACAGAGCAACCCACATCTATATTTGCAGATGATTCAGTTTCACCTCACAACCAAGTAACAGAAGTTAATGACAAGCTCGGTATCTCCGATACATGTTTATACAGATTGACATGACTAATAATTACTTAAAAAACAGACGGTAATGACAACCTTGTCATAATTCTGAGACTTTAACATACCAGCCGATCAATGAGCCAATTCAGTTTACGGAAATGTAACCCAGTGTGAAATGCGTTCTCTCATGTTGTCATAATAGCGCCCTCCAGTGAACACAAGAAAAAAAATTAAAAACCACGCAACCTAACTCCATCAAATATGCCCCCCCCCTCCCTCCCCACTCATAAACTGGTTATGAGGACATCCAACTATTTAAATTGGTGACCTTGGAGAAACATAGAGTACAAATGAATACGGCTTATTCAGTATTGAATGTGTATTGAATAGCCGCAGGGCCGTATTTGCGGGAGCAGAAGTTCAAAGAGCTGCATTCCCAAGATATGTCATTGCAGCACGGAGCCAAATTCTGATGCATCCTTGCCATCTTTCAATCTCACATACAGAGAAAAGAAAATCAGTTTCCTGAAACACCGGCAAATTATCTTGATCTAGAAAAAGCTACATGTTCAGTTTCAAATCAAAACTTTCGTTTTTTACAATACGGAATTGAATTTAAAAAAAGATAGAGCAAGCCTTCCGCCCAGGAGTGTAGGATTTCTACAGTTGCTTTTGAACCTTGGAGTTCCCTTGGTATACGGCTTAAGGTCAGCCTCACAATATATGGGTAACAAAAGGCAAGTAGGTTAGCCTTCAGTTTAACTTGGTTTACAAAGATTTAGTCTTGTTACAAAGTAGCGAAGAGTGTACTACAAAGAGATTATTTAATGAATCTGCATTGACGTATGTAAAATAGGTACCTCCTGTCTTACAAAATAAGAAAAGCCCTTCGGCAAAATTACTCCACAATGGCGTCTTTCATTAGTGGATCTGGGGCAGTCAGGAAATGAAACTGGTTTGGGACTAACTGACTAGACTAGGAAAAACTGTATCGACATGCTTAATCGAGGTTTGTGTAAGTATGTGACAAGTATTCCAAGAGGGACACGGCGACGATAATGCGTTCAAGGCTGAAACAACGCGCCAGAAGCGAATTCGCACGGACGATTGCTACGTGTTTCCCCAACAAGGTCGTCGTATTCAGTTGAAATACAGTCACATTCAGTGTTTTATACTACGATTTAGTAACATCACTACATACATACACTTGTAAAACAACGAACAATTTCCAGTAAATGGTTAAACATTTTTTGTAAGAACTGTGGAGCTCAACGTCTGGCACATGCGTAAAAGCGGCTGCGCCTTGAATGCCCCAGTCAAACCAGCCTAGGAAATAATAGCAAACCAAATAAATCTCCGCTTACCTGAAACATAGATCGGCATAAAGTATCTTTTTGAGCACCTTTTCCCTCCGATTTCGCCTGCGATCTGCTTCCCGTCCTACACCAGTGAGAAATGCAATAGCTTGGCTAAGGTAGACAGAACAAAATACAGAGAATACTTGCTCCAGGGCTCCGAAACCCCTCAAGGCAAAGATCAGGATACAATTAGCTCATGTCTCTACCCCAGTCTCAACCAATCTGCAGAATAAAACTCCGAGCAAAAGAGCAGATCACAACAGCAGCGTGTCGGCCTTTTTAGAATTTTATGTGTTATAAACCGAATAAAGAAATCTAAGCTATTTCGGGGCATACGACACTCACTCTTGCCTCCAACTTGCCTATGTCCTCCCTCTCTCGAACAGAAAAGCTGATTTTAATCGTTATGATTAGTTTTGATGGAACGTTCCCTCAGGCGATTTCTACAAATGGATGGGGTGTTTCTTAGCCAAGGAGGAAAAGCAGCACATGATGATAATTATATAGATTGTTGGTAGTCTTTTGATATATTTTTTTTATCAGTCGATGTCTTTTGTGTAAAGATAAATGGGTACTCCATGTAGGCCTACATCATACACAACTTGTTGATAATAATCAACTTTAAATCAACCGAATGGGCTCAAAAAGAAATTCTACACCAGATATTCCTTTTTTGTGCTTTTGGCCAAAATCCCAAATGACGTAGTTATATAAATAAGCACTTGCAGCTTGCTTTGCCCCAATCAAGTCTGAATCAGTGCCCCGGGCTGATGGGAGAGCTCATTTCAAATGTTCAACCATGCATAATTTCAGGAAGATTGAAGCTCTTCTGAAGCTCTTCGCTTCAAACTGCTGGATTGCAACAGTAAACGGCATTAACCAGTATGTTGGAATAAGATCTTCTCCAACATATTTGTCAGACATAATATGCTTTTTAATATTGTTATCTACATGTTAAAGAATCTGATGTTGTCTCATCTCAGTGTAAACCATTCTTGTGTGCTCATGTCAGCATGGACCTACATTTACAATAGGACAAGGAAGATCGAAAAAATTTCAACGTCCAAACAGATCAACACAAACTCCAGGATTACACACAATCAACTAACATTTGACTGAAGTGGAATTCTTCCATTCTCGGTCTCGGTCTCGGTCTCGGTCCCTCACTCGCTCTCTCTCTCTCTCTCTCTCTCTCTCTCTCTCTCTCTCTCTCTCTCTCTCTCGTACTGCTCTCTCTCTCGCCCCCTGCTGTCAGAAACACTCGCTCGTCAGGGTGGATGAAGCCACAATGCAAATCCACATCTCCCAGACTTCAGCAACACTGCCCCCATCAACAGCAAATGCCAAAAGCTGTGGAATCCTCTCAACACTGATGCCTTTCTGCAGATCGAGTTTTTCCCTGGCATGTTCTAGTAAAGAGGCTACAGATGATCAGTGTAATTGCTTTTTGTGGAAGAGCCTGCCCACCGTATGTGCCACCTAGAGCAGAGGCCCTTTAACTTTCCACTGTTTGACCAGCGTGTCCTAGAGGAAAACAAACACAGGATTAAAGTGTTACGAGGAAGTTATTTCCCCTGGAGCGTGCCGGCTGGTGCACACAAACACCAAGCCTTGCATTTTCTATTTTCCCCCCTCCTGCACTTTTTTTTTTATCTTCGCCATCAGGCTGACAAACTGTAGCAAAGTGAGAACCCCCCAGGCGTCTGAATCTCATACGTTCTCCATTTTCCACACAAATAGAGCCAAGTAGTTAAAGAACCTCTCTCGATTCAGTATTCAAGATATGCATTCAATGTTGTCGGAACCAGCCTCTGGTAACTTTCCTGTCTGAAATACGCTTGTGTTTGGGGGCCAACATGTAGCCATTGTTCTAGTGCTGCGTCTGAAGGGTTGTGTTTTCTAGTTGGACCCCAACCACGTCGTCACAGCTGCAGTACTGGGAGAAGTTCTGACTGAGCTGTAGTTTTCTGTGGACAAATTACAAAGATTGCTTGCAGATGTGAATGAACCTAAACAGAAACCGACCGGCCTCGATGACATCATGCCCGTGGTTATAAACACCTCGACAGGAGTGGGGGATGGGGTTTTCCTGCTCTCTGGAATACGAGTTCACCTGAACCCTAACCCTTCAGATGCTGACCATGACATGGACCTGACCTCAAAGCTGCCTCTCACAGCCAATCTGCCCTTTGTCTCACTTCTACATCGTAGTTCCCAGATTGGCACATCCACAACAGGCCTTTTCTGATTCAGAGTGTTATGGGATATCTTGCTCTAGCCTGGGACCATGTTAATTACTCTCTGTGCTCACCACACCCCTGTAATGGCCTGTGGTTATGTAAGGGAGTGGGCTGCAGAAAGGGAAAGGACTGAGATCATTCCAGAATCTGACTCAATCTGCCTTGCAGGCATGTGCAGTTTAGGGCAAGAGTTTTTCATTGTGGAGTATTTTGGGCATCAAACGATATAACTTTTCCAGAAAGTCTCCATAAAAGCAAGCTTGTATTGGTGAAGTATGACCTACAGCTAACATTAGTATTGTCTTAGCATGGGAGCTTTGCTGGCAACTTTGCATTTCATGCGTTTAAGCTGTATACAGTTTAAGAGGTGGGTCTATGACAGAGGTTCTGATGAAGACACAGCGACTGTCTTATTTCACCCATCTTGAACCCAAGATTCACAGAGCAGGGTTTTGGGATACAGGGTATCTCAAAGATAGTTCTACAAGTGCAGAGAAAGGCGGGGGACCACTTCTCCACTCATCTACACTAATGGCCCAACCACAGTGTGGGCCCTACCCCTCTACCCCCCCCCCATTCCCTTGGTGGACAGAGGAGCTAGTGACACTGCGAGAGGAGAGGCAGAGAGACAAGAGGAGGGGGTTGCTTGGGTGTTGCTTGGAGGCTCCAATAAAATGTAATCCTATTATATGGTTCCCACTAGAGGGCAACAATAATAAAGGTTTCCCTAATAACACGCACAGTCCAGACCCAAATGGAAAACAGCTCCTCCGGTGAAGTCCCACAGTCGTACATATATCCTCTCATTAGGGCCAATTGCTGATGGCCCACATTACACCGCGAGGCCTCCGAGATTTGGCATCTGTGCCGGAGCAGGAAGAGTTAAGCCAAACAAATGTGTTTCATCAAAGTGGAGTTTGGGTGTTTCTGCATACAGGGGGAGTAGGGGGGGGAGCAAGGGAGTTAGGGAATGTGTGGGGGTTGGAGCTGAAGATGAGAAGCCCTGAGGACACCAATCAGAAGTCTCACCCCCCCCCCCCCGCACCTTCCTGTCGAGGAGCCATTGGGGTCTCAGGTGTGCTCTATCCAGGCTAATACCACCTCGACTTGATTGTTTGTGTTCAAGTAATCAGGATTTTCTAAATTACCATTTTGGAAAATTAAAGTCCAATCACTGGCACCACACAGTTGCAGTTCAAGGGCAGTCACTGGCATCAGCACAGCAAAGGGGGTGGAAATCCCCTCTGTGCTGATCTGGGTCCGTGGATGGCTAGCAGGTTTGCAGCATCTCTTATCCACGACAGGTGCTTCACAAGGAAACTGAGGGAGGGCAAACCGTTGAACATGGCTCAACCCAATGTTAACTGAATGTGTCAAATTGTGTGTTGGAACTGTGCACAGCAACAAAAATCTCATTTTTGTTTTATTTGATAATGTGATAAAATGCCAAAGTTACTCTGTCTTCCAGCTGTCTCCAGAAAAAGCAGCAACGTATTTATCATAAGCGACAAGGTGAGTGAGGATATCAATCATATTCTTCTGACAGATAGAGTTATTAAGTGAGCCAATTGCAGCATTATGAAATCCGGAAAATAACAAATGATAATTTATCTCTCTTGTGAGCATCTATGTGTACCTCTGCATGTGTGCTTGTATGTTTATGTCTATGACAGACAATCAGAGAGAAAAAGCGAGATGTGTGTGAGGGTGTGTGTCACACTCCTTCCTGTTCCTGTACCACCCTCCAACCCCTGAGCTGCAGACTCAAGGCGGTTTCCAGAATCAAACAATTTCACGCAGCTACTGGAGGAGGAAATGAACTGAGCCCAGAGCAATAATAAAATTATACAAATGTTATTACAGACTCGCCCGCTACTGTCCTACTTTAATTCAAATTTGGGCACTCCCGGCACTGCTCGTGGCAGAGACCTTCCTGAATAAATCAACATTAGCTTACGTCTAAATTATTAAGGAAGTGGGAGACTTTCTTGTTTATAGTATGAATTATTAAGCAAGAGTTTAACGCTGTTTTTCTTCACGAATCCCCAAATATTAATTGCTAATGATCTTTAAGGTGTGTGTTTTATCTTTGTGCCCCCGCCGTCACATCTGCTGAGAGGCATTTAACATACAAAGTTAGAAGTTGGAATATGCTACCGCAGTATTCTCTGTGGAGCGTTAGTTAATCAAATATGTTTTGAGGTAAATTATTTCCTTCTATACGAAACCAAAATGAGAGTTTTTGTTCTTGTGGTGTTATTAATCCAGCAGACACTTTCTTGTTCATTTCTGTCATTGTATTCTCTTGTAGGAAAAAAAAAACAACTAGCAAATGGGTGAAATGTTGCCTCAGATTAAATCCCAATTTTTGATCATCCTGATGAAACCAGGCAGGTTGCTCAGAAAGCATTTGATCCTCCAAGAGATCACTGAGAACAGTGTGGAATTGTGTGGCTTCAACTTGTCCTAAATAAGGTGTTGGGGGGAAAACGTGTCCGAGTGGGGAATAGAAAAAGTGAAGAAATGTTGAGATCATGGTGGAGACCTTCGCTCATCAACAAAACTTTCAAAGTTGTGAAGGCAAATCACTGCTATATCACCTAATGACATTGTCATTTTGTTCTCGCTGTCTTTACACTGTATTGTGATCCCACAATGACTAGAAAATACAAAACCTATGCTACGCCGTCATACACTAGACAGGTAACTTAAATAACAACTATAAAAACTCTTGTTATTATAGTGTGAAAACTATTTTGTATCAGATGCACACAGTGAACACAGAGTTGAGAAGGTTTGATGTTCTGTGGAACCCTGCTGTCCACCTGTCCTGCCTTAGCCTGGTATGATACCACTCTGATTCACTCCTGGTGATGAAGCACTCTAGCCCCGCCCAGATTCCCACCAGTAGCTCCATGCACAACACCTTCCATTTATAGGTTCTTTCACAAAAGGTGTAAATGTGACGCAGCAGGAGCTGAGAAGGACTTGGCAGGTGGCGTTGCCTGTCCAGAACAGAGGCTAAAGTGAGCTGGTTTGTTGACACCAAGACTGGTTCCTGATAAGCAGCCATCCGTTTGTGTCTGTATCAGCCTGTAAATAATTTGTGTTATTTAGCCAGAAACATCTTTCATTGGAGTCAAATTGAGACAAAGCACTGGAATCAAGCAGTCAAGCTGAAGTCATCAAATTAAGCATGTCAAAAGGCTCATGACTGCCCTCTCCTGTTCACTGATGGGCACACGTATACAACATGCATATTGTTTATCTTCAATGAATACCTCCAATAAATAGTCTGCGGTTCATCACGAGGTTATACTTATCTTAGGAATACATTATTGTCCACACATTTTGGAGACCCTGTCAGTAACATGTCAGTATGGCTTTCAGAGAATAGGCTCTACATTTAACATTTTGACACAGATACTTAGATTTTGACCTGCACTAGATTGTGGTAGAGACCAACATTCACTGTTCTTGTTTTTATTTATGTACTATTTTAAGTGTAGTCATTATCACGAAGATCAGTGGTTCAAATGTGAAGTATTATGGATCGTTATATAAACAAGTCCAGTGGGTGGCGCTGTAGTCGTACATTTTCATCAGGGAAGTAAGGTCCTGAGAGTAAACACACAAAGGTATACCGTATGACATGATTTAGTGTCAGAACAATATTGCTTCCCATTCACAATAAAAACATTTACCATCTCCCCACAGCATTGTGTGACAGTGACACAATCTCTCTGCCCAATCAGTCCCCTTAACTTTTTATTACTCAGCATGGGAGAAACCATGGAAACCACACAGTCCCAATAATATCATACTTGTTACTTTTTCAGAGGAAATGGACTGTTATTATGACAAATCACCACTACTGTGTATAACTGGGCAACGTATTTTGTCAGTGTTCCCACAGATGAGGCCAGATGAAACAAGGCTTCTTTCAGAGACAAATTCTGAATGAAACGGCAGCATAGCCATTCATCTGGCCTGGGGAACAACTGGAGAACACAGTCCACATAGAGCTGTGATCATCCATCATTACTGTGAGTCTTTCTCCTCTACGATGCCGAATTTCTACTGCCAGAAGTCTGTTCTGTAAGACTTTTAAAGTTAAGGAAGTAGGAAGATAAATATGATTTCAATGGATTTAGATATAACTGAGGAATGGAAGTTAGAACTACAACTCCCAGCTGTGTCAGTATCAGACACAGGACTAAACAACCAAATGCATTAATAATAGCCTATATATATATATATACTGTGTATATATACAGTATATATATATGTATGTTTATATGTATATGTATATGTATATATATGTATATGTGTATATATATGTATATATATATGTATATATATACATATATATGTATATGTGTATATATACTGTATATATACTGTATATATACTGTATATATACTGTATATATCTATATATATATATATATATATATATTTAACCAGTCTTCAGAAAATGGTTTTAGAGGCCAGGCAATGCATAAGGTTTTATGTCAAAAAAATGCAAACACAATCACAACATAGTCTTCCACTTTTAACATTAACAACTCAATTTTGACATTGCAGGAAAAAAAAAAACTTGGTAAAATCACAATCACGACTTATGAATATCTTCATCGATCAGATTCCTAGTTTTACTTTTATGTAACATCTACTAAGTGATAAAACATCTACAAATGTTGAAATCATGAATAATGTACAAATGTAGAATCAAAATATGGCAGACATTTTCCTGACTAACATGGCTAAAACGGGAGAATCCACCAAAATACTCAGAAGGATGGCTAAATCTATCAACCTATGACTTGAAGCTGTGCAACATGGGATTCGTAATGTGCCCAGCGACCCCAGTGAAGGCCTCCTCAGTCATTGCATACGCATATTCAAAATGTGACACTAATCCAAAAATAACAAGGCTGCATTTGACTTGCCTTCCCATCTTCAGCGTGATGACCTGACATAATTGTTCGACCTACACATGTCTCACTGACAAAATGTATCACTGGTGGAACAGTCTGACATGCAGAGCACCAGCGGATTTCCAGGAAAAAGAAAGGGTGATGGGTTGGAGAGAGCAAAGACCCACGTACGGCAGTTATTTCTTACATTCCAAAGGAGGCCTGAAACCTGAGGTAAGACAGCTGATGAGGCAGGAAGCCAAGCACAACGTTTGCATTCGCTCTGGAGACAGACGCTCTGGCCAAAAACCTGAGAGGAGACCAGAGAGAAGGGTGGAGGCGCTGTTCTCACTCCACGCCTCCCCCCCTCCGACCCCCTCCCCCCATGCTCTACAGGTTGGTCTCCATCTCCAGGGCGCGTGATAGTCATACCGAGGACAGCACCTCGCCCGAACAATCCCGGGAAAGGTCCTTTTTCTGGGGCTTGTCCAGATCAATGGCGTGAATGGATCCAGGCTTGATGACCAGGTCATCAGGGTCTCCCTGATACACACCACTCTCCACCTCCAGGTACTTCCCAGACTTGTCCTTCTTGAAGACACCCTGCAGCCTGCTCTTCAGCTCTGGGTCAGGACAGTACAGGTACTCATACAGGGCAGCTGCCAGGATACCCCCCAGGATTGGACCCACCCAGTACACCTATTGGACAGATCCCAAACAGTCACTCACTCCTAGAAGCCGGTGCTTTACACAACACAACACACCACAAACGACTGTATCAGCTCTTATCCCAGGCGCTATCAGGTGTGATATTTAGAATCCAGTGTCAGAACTGAGACCTCTCTATCTATCTGAGGACCTACCCTTATTCTGTTTACCTAAGAGCCAGACAAACCCTTCACAGACACTCATGAATATCCTTTTGTTGGATGACACACTTCACCGTGACGCGCGCGCACACACACACACACACACACACACACACACACACACACACACAGTATGAAAAGGAAAAGCCATACCTCATTATCTCCGGACCTGTCTCTGTTCCACTGACAGACTACATTACCCATGCTGCCTGTTTTGTTCTGCAGGAAGGTTAAGTGCACCAGGCTGAAACCATAATATGTTTTACCTGACTTCTCCATTCATCTTCCCTTACAAAAAGCTGTCATTCCCTTGTCCAAAGATGGTGAAGATGTCCTTGAGTATCTCTGGATGGCAAATCTTATGCTGCCTAGACCTCGATATGCCTCTGACCTTACTGGGTTTCAATATGCCGGTCACAGTAGCCTAGTCACCCCCCCCCACCTCCCCTACACACACACCTCTCCATACACATTTAAATAACATCCTCAGCACCAACTACTATAAAGGTGAACCTTGCTGCGATAGCTCTGGTATTGCTATTATCCACACCACTGACTGCAAAACTGTGTCAACACATTGTACGTATAATGGCCACTGCTGGGAATTCACAGGGCATGATCATGACCCTTTATGGCTCCCCTCAATGGAGACACCATTTGTTGTGCTGTTTGCCATCTGTCCTACCCAGTGGTTCTCGAAGTTCAATGTGACCATTGCCGGTCCAAAGGAACGGGCTGGATTCATGCTGGCTCCAGTGTACGGAATCTGAAAATACAGAGGGCCATAGTATATAATAACTGCTCATAATTCAGCTTTCAGAACTCATGTACAGTTGGTAATTATGATACACTCACTGTCCAGGTCTGGCGTGAAAAATAAGTGAATAGTAATAGTCTACATCTGGGTTGATTAGGTTTAGAAATTCAATGAAAACATTGTGGAGTTGCATGAGGAAAGGGCAGCTGGCAGCAGAAGTGAAATAACAGCAGTGTTACATCCTGGCAAACATAACTTGTTTATAAATTACGGAAGGGATGATAACCTGGGCTGTGTGCAGACCCATTATGCCTGAAAGATCACAAATAGGAAATAGTTCTCTGCAGGAACAAAGAAAGCTTCGTAGGATTTCAACAGTTTCTAAGGGATTGGTTGCCATGGATGAACCACTAGAGATTGGGAACATGTGGTTTAGGGTAGCGCTGTTCTCTAAAGGATCTCTGCTCTGTGCCACTAAATGATATCTAACATCAGCACAGCTGTGCTTCGATATCCTTCAAGTTGTGTATTATTTTTGCATTTGCATTGTTACCAAAGCCCATTTTCCCCCTCTGAATTGCACAATATCATCAAAGTGAAATTTTAATTGAATCTTAGGTAACACTTTATATTAAGTGTATATGAACTACAACGTAACTACATAACAACATCTAATATGCATTTACTGTTAAGTGATAACAAGTGCTCCATAGGCCCTATCCAAATGTGGGACACCTACAGCAAACAGGTGGCCGATGGCAACGGCGAATCCAATAGCCAGGCCGGCCGAGCCATTGAGGTCGCTGCGTTTGGGATCACAGGTGGCGAACACAGTGAAGACCAGCTCGAACGTGATGAGGAGCTCGACCACGAGGGCATGGCCTACCGAGATCTGGGAGTTCACCTGCGATGGACACAGACCATGTCATCACTTAGATTCTTGGACAGCGAGGAGGGATGGATGCGGGGGAGGGGAACACAGGCCCCCGATCTATTTTCATTAAAAACTCCTACCATGGTGACACCCAGCCCCCCTCTGACAGCCTCCGGGGTGACCAGGTATAGGAGGCCCGCCCCAGAAATGGCCCCCAGACACTGGGCCACCACGTAGAACACGGCCTTGGCTAGGGTCAGCTTCCTGGTCACCACCATAGCCGCCGTCACCGCCGGGTTGATGTGGCCCCCGCTGATGTGTCCGAAGCACTGCACCATGGTGGCGATGCTGAGGCCGAAGCACAGAGAGATGAGGACCAGGTCTGCGGGCGGGGCCTTCTCCACCCCTGCAGACCAGTTGATGGTAGAGCCCAGGCTGAGGAGAACGAAGATGAGAGTGGCCAGGAACTCCCCAGACACAGCTCGCCAGAAGTCCTTGGTCCAGATTCCCTTAAAGGCCACCATTCTGCTCGGACGGTCACACAAGGATGGACACCTCCTGGCCACGGAGTGATTAGACACAGCCATTAGCCTAGTTAACCTATCCCTGGTGTGTCTTCAGGAAAATGTACTCGGGTAGGTGACACCTCGCAGGCACAACATTGAACATTTATAACTCCTCTCACGACTGGGGCCAGTGACTTTCCATCAAACGTTGCCAGATACTGCAACATTGATCAAGAAATGGCAGGACATGCATGACATGTCATTTGCAAGCAGTGATTAAATGTGTAATTGGGTATTCTCTCGATTTTCTACTTTTGCTGCAATACTGAGATAAGGAGAGAGAGCAAGAGAGAGAGAAAGAGAGAGAAGGAGAGAGAAAGAGAGAGAAAGAGGGAGAGGTGAATTTGATGTCCAAGTGGGATTTTGCATTTTACTTTTATTGAATTATTACCAATAATATAACAGATCAGTCCATTGTCATATTGTGTTTTAATGAATGGTCACAATGACAGTCATACCACATTTTCAGAGCATAAAGCTCTTATTTGGTTAATTCTCTTCTCATTTGATTAATTTATAGTATCCCATTTTATCTAGTGCTGAAATGAATCCCTGAATTTTATTTAAACTTACCATAAGCAACTACATGCTCTCCCCCTGTCCTCTATTTCCTGTGTTTTCTCCTCCCTCATAGCTTCAGGTGAGTCTCTTAACAATCAGCTTATCTAAGTAGGAAAATATTACTTATCCTCCAAAAAAATCCTACAAACGCTAAACAAGGTAGAGTCACATGGCTTAAAAGTCCAAAATGGTCCTACTTACAGACACGCTGCAGTTGGCTGGAATTGACAGATCTCAAGTGCGGATGCGAGAGCAGGGAGCCGGTCAGATGAACATGAGCCACACATTGTGCCCCTGGGCTGGCATCCAAGAGCTTTATTACTGTGGTAACAGGGCATCACCCCCAGGAGAGGGAAGCTGGGAGCTCTGAAGGAGGGGCCTGCTGCTCGGGGAACTTTAGGCCCACCCACCTGCAGACTAGCTGGGGGAAAAACATGATCCAGGAGAAGGCTTCATTAAAATGTGAGACTTTTCAAACAGAAGTCTGTCTCTCTGGCTGTTACCTTTCATGAACACACCATGTTAGACACAGAGAAAATAAAAGAAAGGGCCACCTCTCCCCAATCATCTTAAAATCACCTGATTTCACATTTTTTACACATTTTTTTTAACTTCAAACCATGCTTCTGACATTACAAATGTGCCAAATTGTTAATCATAATGCTTTATGGTGTTGACTGCCAACACTGAGATATTTAATTGGCGTTGGTCTAGACAAGTTGGTCAACCATCCACTAGATGACACTATTTTTTTGCGTGACAACAGAAGAAAAGTGACCCAATGGAGTGATTACCTTGATCAACAAGTTGATTGCTGTAACAGGGGCTGTGAATTGAACCTCTATCTGGATATGTTAATCTATCACTTCAGATGAAGCCACTGATATCATGTTGTTGTGTCCTGCAGACACACTCGCACTTATACAGTATATCCTGAATGGTGCTTAGACCAGGTACTTGGCCAGCCATTTTGTCAGTTGCAGTAAAAACACATTGGTCAAGGTCTGTTTGGCTCGTCACGCTACTTTCACTGGCATAAACATACATAAAGCCGTTTGCTTTGTGGGCTCAGCTACAAAGTTGAGGTATGGAATGACTTTATAAATGTCCTTGGTCTAAAAGGACATCTTGATGAAGTAGCTCATTCGGAAGTTGGGTGACTGTGTCTGTGTTTGCCGGTTATTCATTGACGCACAAGAACGGATATGTCCTTCGCTTTTTGTTTGCGCAACACTGTAGTTATATTCAGGATATGAGATACTCAGAGGACTTGGTACCAAATGTCAAGGTACCAGACGCCAAGGAGCTCACCTTCACTTCCAGAACCCCACTGTTTTGAAAATAGATAATACATTTCATCTAGCATGATTTCATAAATCTTAGAGCTGTCATGAATTCATTGCTTACCATTTGTGAGAACTTTGCCAGGTAACATGAGCAGTCCAGCTTGTCAACACACAATGTAGTGTAAGGAATGATGCACAGATGGACTGGGTAAAGAAATGACCTTGAATAACAACTGCTTGAAGAAGCTTTTAGTAATTTCTGTGTGCTGGTCAAATTAAGCAATGCAACAATGGAATTTACAATGTTGAGCAACATATTTATTGTTCAAGGATATAAAATATACTTATGTTTTATTTTACTTGCTTTTTAGTTCTAGTTCTATTTACCAGTGAAATGTACACTTTGCCGACACACTACCCAGATCTACAGTGTAGGTTAACATTTCATGGGATGATTTATTCTCAACACGCCCTAACAGAACGTGGCACCACACCCTCCAGCATCAGACAGCCGGCAGAGGAATGGCTTCACTGACGGACGTTCGGGTCTGAAATTTCGCAGAGTGAGAGTTCTGTGAGGACAGGAAGACACTACAGCACGGACGGCAGACATCTATGTCTACTTAAGGAGTTCTTTACTCCCTCCTGAAAGATCATGTGGCCTGCAATGCATTCGCAGTTGATTGACGGATGTTTAACGATGTCTCTACTCTGAGTACCACTGACTGACTGGAATTGATAACGGGAAGGTTACTTCTAGTCCTTTAATTTAGTTTTTCATTAATTCAATCTGGAGGCCAAATACACTAGCTATTATCTTTCAAAGTAATTAATATCTATTAAACGATCCAACATTTCTACTATACTGTGTTATTTACCGTGGTAAACATGACTTTGAGGGAAACTCATGATGTATTTAAGAGAAAACGTATACTTTCATAAAGCATGAATATGAATGAGTCGTGTTAATAGTAAGTAATTAACATTAGCATTATTGCTTTCCCTGTTTCGTGTCCCTTTTTGCACCTCCAGGCTTCCTACAGATCCAAGGAATATCTCTGTTGCTAATTAGGACCTTGTTTGAACGAGACAATTTGTACTGTGTGCTTATCAGCACTGAAGAGTTTAGTTTTACTAGGGTTCAAATTAGGATCTGAGGAAAGGTCATTTATGGAAATAATGTGTACATATATACATATTATTGCCACATTTGTTTGGTTAAATGAGTTAATATGTAAATGCACAGAACTCCACCCTAAGCCCACACTCAACCAATTCCAGCAGAGAATCAGCCCATCACCCTGGGCCATGTGAAATAAATGATGCAGATCTGTTCTGATCACTAACATGTTTTCCTGCTGAGTGATGTCATCATGCTTGACTGGACACAAGCTCTCCACCGTTGTTAGGAACAGTGCGTGGCCAGGTTTTCCACATGCTCTAGCGGGGTTATGACACAATTCAGTTGCATAATCTATAACTTGGACAATGGGGCCCCTGGCCACAGCCCCTCCTAAAAGCTAGACTTGAAAGAAAACCCCACGGTTGATTGTTATTGAAGAAAATGAAGGAAATCTGACTGTCCGCTGGTTGGAAGTGAGAGTGACACTTGGACCATAACAGACCGTTAGTTGTCAGATTTGGTCATTAAGAGTAGGCATGAAACGACCGCTAGCAGACTTTGCAGGCCATCATGTATGCACACGAGGGAGGAGCCAGGCGTCGTAAGCATTATAGGCTTTTTCCAAACCTGGGACCAATTTGATTGTGTTCATTTGAGCGCAAAATTGTTCTTTGAGACTCATTGGACTCATATTGTTATATTTGCCGAAAATGATTTGGGGCTCTTGAGAAAACATTAGGGTCTCAAGCCTCAGAAGCTAGCCGTCTTCTCCGTCTATGTATACACACTTCACTTCACATTCACACACAAATATACTCACAGCATTAAGAGGCTCGTCAATGTACAGTACAAGTATGGGTACATACTCACATGGACACATAGATACTGTACATTCTCAGAAAATGTTTGGATTACTGTGCTGACTAAAATAACTTCATAGATATGATCTCTGTGTAATAAGTCTGGGTAGAGGGGCACATTCCATGTCAGCTTTATGTGTCCCATTCAATCAGTAAGAGCATGTTCTCTCCAGAGGGTATGGTACGGGTATAGCATCCGTCCTGCTGGTAAGGCGCTGTAGCCAGGTTGGAGATAACCGCTGGAGATAACAGGGCAGTCACATATACATGCAGGACCATTGTTTTACATTTAGCCTGGTTAGAAAGGTACGAGGGAGAAGGAATCCACCATACAGTAGTTGTATCAACTACTGTATGGTGGATTCCTCAGAGGAGGCCTCAAGAAATTAAACAATATATATATATATACATTTCATGGGAACAATTTGTTGTAGTATATTATATGTGGGGTGGATTGACATGTGACAAGAAGTCAAAGACAAGTCCGTTTCGGCCACAATAGAAGTGTTTGGTTCAAACTGGAGTCTTGCACCAAACATGTTTTGAAAAGACAGCGTTCAGGTTTGTATTAGATGCTCATTCACCTGGATGATTTCCCTAGTTCCAACCCCACTGGGCAACTCAAGCACTCATGTGACAGAGAAAATCTCATCATCTTTAGAATAAGGATAATCATTTGCTGAGGATTTACAGAATTCAATCCCCACTATCCCCCAAACACACATACATTTCTCCTTCTCACGTACACTTCACTCCATCTCTCTATGTCTCCTCCTCCTCCTCTCGCTCTCTCTCTCTCTCTCTCTCTCTCTCTCTCTCTCTCTCTCTCTCTCAGACACCACACACACCACACCCACATCATCATCACATTTGTAGTACTTATTACTTCATGGGATTCACACTTGCCCTGACACCAATCAAATGATTTAGTTTACATTGTTCTGCAAGCTGGGACACACAACGACATAATGCACCACACCATATTTATCGCCCAGACTTGGCTGACTCGTGTTAGCCAGCAATCAGAAAACAGCAGGAAACATCCTACCCCAATACCATTTCGTTTTTACTCCCACCAATCCATTAAAAGCTGGAGGAGCTGTTTGCTGCCCTGAGTTCCTGGTGAAGCCAGCCTCCCCAGCATGGTCCTGCTCTCTGGGGAACAGCTCTAATCCTCTCAGCCAGCAAAGCTCATAAATAGCGATCTCTCCCACCACAACAGGCAGTAAAAGACAAGATTTGTGTTTGTCTTTCCCATTTCCCTTTTGGTTTTAAAGCTGGCACAAGATCCAACCGGTTTTTGAGGAGGCCTCCCGTACGATGCCACAGCAGGCCTGAAGCAGCTTGTTGTTTGTTTGTGATGGATGCAGCCACCAGCTCTGGGCTCTCTACTTTCCCCCTCAGGGAGTTCCAGCACCTCTACCTGTCCCCTCTCTGACCCCTGCTATGATTGGTGCCACGATCTAGGAAGGTACAGGTCGCAACCAGGGACTCTTATTAAAACACTGTTGTTCCTAAGCAACGCAATGCCTTATGGGGACATGGCGAAACCTCTCTACCCTCTCTCACTGAAAACACACAGCTAGCACTTGCTATTGTTAGGCAATTAAGAGGCTATGTTCTCTGGTGGGGTGTGGTGATTAAAAAGCTGCTGTGTTGAAGTGCTCTGAGAAGATGAGAACAACATTTGGAAGAAGGATGGATCATACGGCACCTCATTTACTTCATCTTCATTCAAGATCTGATTTAGAAGTCAAGTTTGTGATTCAAAGATTCAACTTAAGATTCTCATTTGCAGTCTTGTCATTGGCGAACTTGGTGCTACTGCTGAGAACAGTGAATCCCTATCTGTTGCCTGTTACCCTATCTGGAGACAGCAGGAAGTCTTGTATCTGCCCCTCTTTGGGATTTGGACTCAGGTGTGTGAGGTCGTGTGCTCTTTGGTTAAACTTCTCTTTAATGCACCCTCTTCAGAATATGGGATACACGATACATAGTGGAGCGTTAGACAGTGTTCATTCAGTCCTTCGATCTAAGTGAAGAATAACTGTGTTGACGGATGTTTGAATGCTCCAACTGCTGTTTGTCTGCGATTCAAGTTCTAGGCAGCAATGCACAAGCTCAGAAAAACAAGTGTGGAATTGGTGTCCTGACACATGTAGGCAGAGCGAACACAGTCTCTCTCATTATCGGCCTTCAGAAAGACAGGCTGTCAGGATTCTACCCACAGCAGCCCGGCCCGAGCGCTGCTTAACATCCTCCTCAACTCCCCCAGCGCGCCCAACATGACGCATGCTAGCATTAGAATGAGGGAAAACATACTGGCATTCAAAAGGAATTTTCTATCAGAGACGTCAGGGCTGCTTTCAAACTTACTGTGTGAAGCGCTCAGCAGCCTTTTTCAGTTTGAGATTTGGTTGTTGTGGGAGTAGATGGCTGAGGTGATATAGCTCAGTGTCTCCTCTCAGAATGATCAGTACGTCTCACTTCATTTTGGGTAGCTGTAACGGTCAGTCAGTAGACAATGTATTTGGAGGGATGGATCTTGAACCATTCGAGATGTTCCTTCTGAGAAACAATTTTAAGAAATAAAGTATTTGTTCGTTCTACGTTGTGATTTTGAGCAACACACATATACATATATATATGTATATATATATATGTATATGTATATATGTATATATATAGAGTTATGACAGTTCAGCTTGACAAAAAAACTCTTGCCACCACCATAGCATTGACTGGATTTGATTGTAACTTTGGCTGATATATTTGTGAGTTCTAAAAGTGACTTCTAGCAAGACCTTATAGCTTCCCCTCTGCCCTTAAGCCATCTCCTCTGCCCCTCTTTCTGTGCCAACAGTAGAGCCTGGCATGTGGTAACCTAACCTCTGCCAGTCTGGCATCTCCCATTACTAGGGCAGCCTGCCAGCATCTCCCTGCACAGCACAGCATAGAACAGCATCCTTTAACTGTTTAACTGTTTCTGACACCCACCAGGGCTGCACCCTGTTTGGCTGGTCAGTAGGGTAAAGTGCACTCTCAAGAGTGAAGATCAAATTCCTGACAGGAGGAATACCGCCACTGTCATTGTGACTATTCCAAACTCCTCGGTGCCCCTATCTAGGCTTTCGACTCTAGCTCAACACCAAATCTTTCAGCGCTGCGATGTTCCAATAGATTTCAAATTTTGCTTGTTTCTGATTGTTATTCCCATACATGTGTGACTTAGGCGGACCTGTCGTGTAGGAAAGACATGGAACGATTATTTTTGAACGCTGCTGTGACAGTAAAGCACAGACACCACCCCCTACTGGTGTAAAGGGGATCAGAATATAAACTAGGCAGAAGAACAGACAGTAATTTGACTTTGGTTATGCAAACTTATTACATCTGACAGACATTATAAAAAGTGTGTAAAAAGTAATCCAGTTTGCAAATGTTTCGATAATGGACTGACGGACTGACTGTATTTATGGACAAAATACTAAAATGCATCATGCCTTAGACATCCACCTCCGAGACTAATTTAGGGTTTTACTTCAACAGCCAGGCAACTGTTAACTTGGCTCAGTTACAGCTGTTAATTTTATCCAGCAAACAGCCTGGGAATAGTGTTTGTGAACAGTTTTTTCCATGTTATTTCCTAATAAGATACAGTTGCTTTAGGATACCTCAGGGAGGAGCCAGAGTGCCATAATACAAAGGCTTTCTGAAGTCAAAGCCTATAGCAGAGACCTATAGCTTCTCACAGTGCACTGACATACTGAGTCCAATCAGTGTCAAACTGGCAACAACCCCCCCAACAAATCATCTATTTGCTGTGTCTTGATTCCGTTTGCATCTGTCGTGATGGGATTTTCCATTTGTTTTGTCTCCTTGTGTGTGTTTCTGTGTGCATGTCTATGGGTGCTTCTGAGACTAAGCATGCATTCTCCAACACAGTCTCAAGTGGATTCACAACCACACTCAATCTGTGTCACCTATTTTAAGTGAATTGTTCCACCCCTGGCATCTAGTGGGCCAGTCTCCTGAGAACCAGGGGTATGTGGATGTTTGCTTCTGGTTGCTTTTCAAATATGCCAGGAGGAGAGATTCTTCCTAAAGTGTATGAGTGTGGGACAGGAAAACTATCAAATGTGTAGGTTTGGGTGTGTACGCATGTGTGTGAGCTAGCGAGGGGGGGGGGGGGGGGGGTGGTGTAGGTTGGAGGAGGGTCAGGGATTGGTCCCCAGTGTGAGGGAATGTGACAGGTCCTCGCCCAGGAGAGTACTTGTACTGAACACACAGTGGAGACCAACCAGGCCACCTGTCATACAGATCTGTGACTAAAGAACTCTATTAACACACCAGCACCCCAGGGGTAACACACACACACACACAGTCAGACATACAGGCACACACAAAATCACTCACTCAAGAAGATACACTCTTCAGATAAACCCTCTCAAACACACACAAAACCTACACACACACACACACAGAATATTTGAGCACAAAACAGGACAGAATATTTGATACAGACTCCAATTCAAAATGTTTTTAGTGTTAATTTAGTGTTGGCAGTAATGTATTGTCCATGTCATTGAAATGTCTATATTTAGCACGCCATGAGTTGACGAACAAGCAGTGTGATCGCCATGCGCCATTGCATCCGTTAGTTACACAGGACGCGGATGTGTGAGTAGGTGGCCGCTGACCTTCACGCCATCCACAACAGACTCCAGCATATGACAATTATCAAGACGAATGTGAGCCTTGGTGAATTGGTGCTGAATGCAAAGTGCTGAAGTTAAGATGAAAAGTGCTGAGAGTAAATGAATTTTCAATAACAGTATCTCTCTGTGGGTGGTGGCCGAGGCAACGTTCGTAAGCCCCAGTGGGCCTTTATCAAGCCTGAGTAATGCTCTGGGGCGACTCTCTCTTTTATTGTCTAGAATAATTACCTGTCAAACACTGTTTATACGTAATATAGGTTACTGAATGTGCAGCAATGCCCTTCCGGAATGAAATAGCCAGGGGGATTTTCCACACTGTCACTCTGTTTCGGTCAAAAAATAATCACATTTGACGCCGCCACGTCTTCGAATAGCGACAACTCTGGCTGTCAGGCCCTCTTTGCAGGGATCTCTTCCTTGAAGCCTTTTGTCATCTCGCAACTTCTTATCCTCTGGCCCCCGAGAGAGGGGAGGATGGTGTTTGCGTTCTAAACTGCCACCAAACTAATACCTGGAAAATAGAAAGAAAATCAATCTTCCTGACCACTCCTCCTCCTTGACACGGTTCCGCCTACTGCCAAATGCATTGGAACGCATAAAGACACAGAGCATCTCCCATTTGAAGACCTTACAAACGCCAGTCCCTCAAGAGAAGCATGGAACAGCCTCTTGGGCATACAACATGACTATAAGCCATTGTGCATGACTACATGGCTACTCATTGACTCACATTTTATAGAAGAGAGTTGGACAGCTAAAGCAGACATTGTTGCCAGCTAAAACCAACTGCTCTTCACATCCCATGATAGCTTGCAGTCGCTTTAGAGGACAATGTTTAGCCTGGGAACATTTAGCAATTTACAATGTCATTTGCATTTGTGAAAGTCAGATGGTGTGAATGCATGCAGGAGACGTGGGGGTTGATTGTGGGTGGGACTTTGACTCTGTTGGTTACAGTGGGAGACCCTGGCCCTAAGGCTATCACTGCATGGAACTTCTAACAACATTTTGTTATTGTAGCGCTGTAGCACTCCATCTGACAACACACGCGATGACAGCAAATGAAGACAAGCTGATACTGCAGATGTCGACAAATAATTCACATCACAACATATTAACTACTTTTCAGGTGAAATTACTTGTGTGTAAATTGTGTGTGTGCCTGCTGAAATAAATGAAAACAATTAAAACTGGTAGTTGACATGTTATCATTTTTGTTGTCTTTTTCATTATAACTGACTGTTTAACCATTTTTAGAACGCTCACGATTGCTCATTTCTCTGGTACAGCTGTCAACAAGACACACTAGGCTTTAGCAGCATGAAATGGCAATTTCAGAGTAAGCACCAGGTCAGATCATTAACAGTTGCTAATGTATAGTGAATCAGAAATATACTGTTTGCTGGATAGCCTGTCGAGACTGAAATCCTCCTTACAATGCTTATTTTTACGTCAAAGACAAAAACAGAATCACGTGACTGGATGCAGCCATTCACAATGGAAAGGGACAGGTCAGGAGCGAATGTCAAGTTGAGTCTCTCCTGAGGTTATCTTAAGAGAGCAGGAGAGATGTAATCAGGTACCAGGCAGACAGGTTACCTTGATATACCATGGCCAGTTTGGACAGTGGTGTTCTGGTCTCATAAAGAGAGCTGGAGTAAAACTGTCCTTGTTTGTTACTCTTCAAGGGTGTCGCTTTCTACCACAGTGCTTGTATGTTTGCACTGGCTGGCTATGTTTCCTTCGCCCACCTGCCTCTATCCAGTCCATGTTTACTTGCTCTGACTGGAGCCAAACTGCGCTGAAAATAACATGAAATATTCATGGGACTCAGACTCCAGGGCCCCTCGCTGTGGGAGGCCCTGTGGACAGAGGAAGCATGCAATCGTCCTTTAGTGGCAATTTAAGAACGCTCGTCTGGGGAACAGCTTCCATTATTAAGCTGTATATGGTGGTGTTTAGGAACAAAAAAGTACCCAGCTCAATTAGTTAGCATTAAAACTCCCACTCCTACCTCCTTCCAGTCCTAGCACCCTACACCTGTCAGCTCTCTGGGGAAAAGCTAGAGCACGCTACAATGTGTGAGTAAGGGGGGTGCTTCAGCTAGGCTAACGCTGTAAAAGCATCCACACAGGAAACAAGTGGAGGAAAATAAATTATTTCAATTGTCAGCTGGACAAACAGCTCCACAGTCTGTTTACAGCTCACTGTTTAGCAGTGTAGTCGAACAGAGAATCAGCTGTCTCATAATATGGAGTGGCCTCTTGCTACCCATGACCTTTCTGTTCAGCATCTCCACTATCCATGACTTCAAGCTCAGTATTCATCTTGCTGGTTGTGTCCCATGTGGTAGGCACAGGCCAGACGTTGTACTCCATTCACGCATTGGCTAGGTTGGAAGTAGGCAGTTAACTGCTGAGAAAATGAATTATAAATAAGGTACATTTTGTATTGTGCTTACAACTGCACCTATTGTTCAACTGAAAGACAATCAATATAGCTTGTGCAAACCGGACAACACCAGCACGGCTTGAACCCTCATGAATCATCCTAAAGAGGCATAATCTAACAGTACTTCAAGATAAATGTTTCATATGCTCCCTATTGACCTGGCTCATCTCATGGCCAGATCCAGTGAAAGCTATCCAAATAACTATAATTGCAGATCTGCAGTTGAAGTCCATGTAAATGGATAATGTTCTTTGTTGAACGCTAGTATGCTTGCAGCGCTGTGCAGAATTGATGTAGATACCACCTCTACCCAGAGGGTAATGATGAGAAACTGGTAATGCCTTTCTATTTTTCAGAAGTGCATACAGCAGCAATTAAGTTTTTCCTTAATGATTTGAAGCTGCTTTTCAAACACCCCCTTGCCACGCACACAACCACACACACACACACACACATACAGTTTTCACTCTAAAACAATGACTTTATTCCTTTACTTTCTGCTTAGATGCCAAAATCCAGAAACAGTACCTGCCAGATAATATATTTATTTACTTGTCAATCTACCAGATTTCCGGAAGTATCCATTTGAAGAGCCTGTGAGTCTCCGAAGTTTAAGTCTGAAATATCTCCTCACATTTGTGCTATAATGCCCCCACCTCCTCCATCAAATTTTAAATATCCTCCACTCAATAATGAAGGATTGGCTCATCTCTCCCAGACTTTCTTAAAACCAATCACATCTGTACGCCCTGCTCCGCTGCAACTTCAGTCATTAACATGAATATTGCACAAAGGAGACTTTAAAACCTCATAGGGGGGAACCAAACTGTTTCTCCGGTATTAAACTTGAATTAACATTAAAATATCCAGTGAATAGAGGTGCTCTTATTTCAAATGTTTTTGCTTGGTTAAATGAATAAATGTAAATGTGTTTGACCGAACGAACAATGCATGACAATGCGCTATATGTGTGTTGACACAAAACTTTTATATCAGATGAGAAAAATAAATGATGTAGGGAACAACTCCTATGGGACTAAAAGCATGAGACTATTGTGGTGGAAATGGAATCGCTCCAGGCTTTCTACAGAGTCAAGGCAGGCTGTCTTGTCTTTTCTCATTACCGTAGATACTTAACCTTAGATGCCATCAGTCCCTTATCCAACCAGAGGGAAGTCAACAACTCAACTAACGTCTGCTAGCGAATGATAATCCTATACAAAAACAGAGACACATGAAAGTGCACGCCATCACGCCATCAGTCCTGGCCTTCTTTTCTGTCACACGGACTGATGTTTTTTTGCAAACATTTGCACGCCTCATCCTACATGCACCCTTCTCCTACAATGATTGTTATAGTGCTTTTGTTGTATCGCCAGCTCTGCTGGACTGCACATCACTTCTGATGCGAAGGTCTCGGTTTCACAACCTGTTATTGACACTGACCATCACGATCGGGGCAGATCCAAGACGTCTCCATCATTTGAGATGGCCATCCCTCGGTGCTGTCTGACCTTCCGTCTCTGATACAAGCTTTTTGTGCCACCATCGCAAGAAAAGTTGGGAAACATTTCATCTTTTCATTGGAACACTGTGAACGCTGTGTAGCTCGATGCTACAGATCCTATACGCTTGATGTCTTGGAAGAAGTTTACTAATTTATCTTGAACATATTCAATAAAGCACCTTACAGAACTGAATCGAATATTGCATGATAAAATTTGACATCATGAAATATGCAGTGTGATCATTTCTACTTGACAAAGACTCTTTATTGAAATTGATCAAAGTTTCACATATTTCACATACATAAGCTTTTTCTATTTAAAGTACATGTTTTCCAAGGAACTCTTGGTTTTGTGTATTCCTGTTGAGTGGGAATGAGGTTGGATGAAAAGTTGTGGAATCTATCCCACATCAGTACCCTCATAGGAGACAAAGAGAAATGAACACTGCATTTTCATAATGGCATGTGCTAATTGGTGTCGACACAGTTGCTCACTGTGAATGGGACCACCTGGCAAAAACATCTAATTTGCAAGTATCCGTTTGGTTTTTCACCTTCCTGTTGCTGCGATGCTTTGAAGTCTTGTGTATGACCCCAAAAAAACACAAATCAGACTGCAGCTTTGTCAGGTAAAAACAGAAGTGCATCAATTAAAAGTACAGTAATTATGACAAAAGAAAAACTACATTTACGTATGAATTAAGAAAATAATTCAAAGCTTTCTAAGCATAAGACCAAGCACAGTCTTACTCTCAGGGAACCAATAGTACAATGTGCCACAAGCCTGAATATGTTGTAGTGTGATTGAACGCAGAGTATTTCACCCTATCCAACCCCAGAACATGCCATAGTAATAGGCAAGTTTTATCCTCAGGCTAATAGACAAGGATTTCCAAAAATACTACTGTGGAAAAATGTATCACAGATGGAAGAGTGATGGATTGAATGTGGCTGAGAAGGCAGAGAAATGTCAATTTGACTGTGTCATTTCCAGGAAGGTGTCAGTAATTGGAAAATATCTACAATATCTACCTCTTTCCTTCACTTATGTTGAGGACATCAAGGTATTAGACAGACAAGTTTTGAGGAGGAACGGTCACGTTCAATTTCTTTCACAAAGCCTTTTGTCGAGATATACAATTGGAATCGTTCTTGTCAAGCCAGCAAGTAATTTATTTAAACCTATTCATCAAATCTGTTTTCTAAGCAGATGATTGCCCACAGCTCTCTAATTTAGCATTTTTTGTGCTGCTCACGAAAAATTAATGACAGAAACCATTTTATAACTTGTCCATAACAATAAGTAGCTTGTCACTTTCACAAGATAGAAAACAAGCATATATTGAAGATACATGCTAAATTCTGAAACTAAGGTAACATAACAGCACAACAGAGGTGAAAAACAGATAAATGGTGTATGGGGACTCTCGTTTATGACACGTGTGTGACAGACATGTGGACACGTATCCACATGTGTGACAGAAAACGGCATTACCAGGATTATTTATGATATGATTATATGGTACATCATTGGCAGTGGTTGTCAGGAAATATGTATATGCCTATGAACATGAACTTTTCTTTGAAAAGAAAAAGTTTTTGCCTTCCTGACATTTTGATATAAATAACAATGTTGCACCTCGTTGCACACCTCTCATAAGTTGCCCCTAAAATCTGTCACATACTAGAAAATAACAAAGCCTCACAGAGGGCTCAGTTTGTAAACCTAATAACAATCAAGAATCGTGTCCTGTTGTAAATCCTACATTTCCTCACACCACACAGTGCAGCACAATCTTGGCTTGAATCATATGGATTTCAAGGTGAACAGGAGATATGTGGTCTGAAATTGTATGCTTGTGGTTTCACAAACAAACCCCATGAAACAATTTGCAATTTTGCTCAATTTGTTTGTGTTGGTCAGTGGACTGTCACATTTCTAAGTATCTTTGTTGAGATGTTGCCATTGTAATTCTGTAGAGTAAATATGTACACAAGGATTTGGTGTGTTGACATGAAAACTGAGATGAAGGGTATGGAACTTATTATTGCATGTGATACGCTACCACTACCCGCCATCAACCCTGCTAATGCTGACTGTGAAATGGTCAGTTCTCAAGTACTTTCTGAAACAGCCTCTCCACCATTTTCTATTCCCTCGTAGTGCTCTCTCCTTTTTCACCCCCGAGCTACATGTCTTTCATCTTTGAACAACAAAGCGCATATTGTCTGATGCCTCAAAGCAACTCAAAATGTTGCCTCATAAATGTGTGTATGATGCCAATAAGTGGATAAAAACTCAAGACTCAAAAACAATGTAAATCACTTGGGGTTATGGGTCATTCTAGAAACTCCCTTCACACTTGTTGTTCAATCTGAAAGCCAGGGGAGATAGATAGCAAAGAAATAATAAACAGACGCATCCATAAAAACAAATGTACAGCATTGCAAAGTCTTCATGAATTCCCTGTTTACATTCTAACCAAGGATGTAATTTGCCACCTTCCTCTGCTGTGAGGTTGAAGTTCGCGGAGGTTTCGGTGTTACTTGAAGGTGTACTGGTAGTTCTCTGTGTGTTGACATTTTGACATTAATAAGGTTGCATGATACAAAATTCAAGTTCAAGTCTTTTATTGTCAAATGCACAGGACAACTCAGGGTCAGCCTGGACACTGAATTTCATAGGACATAACAACGCAAATCAACCTGGCATAACATAACATATAATTACTTAAAACATTGGTTATGCCTACATATGCATAGTTTACACCAAAACATAATAAACCTCTTAAATATACAAAATAGGATGCCACACAGTATACCAACACTTCTAATACGCATAATAACCTGTACTTACCTAATAACCTATACTAACCTAGAGACAAGTAGGTGGTGATTAGTGGCAACAGGGTAAAAATACGGAAGGATGGGTGGTAACAGTCTCTTAGAATCCTGCCTGCTTTCCTGCGGCATCATGTGTGGTAGGTGTCCTGTAGGGCAGGGAACTACCTGCCAATGAACTCAGCAGACCAGACCACACAACGTAGGAACTTGCGGTCCCTGTCTGTGCAGCTCCCATACTACACAAATGAACTGGGTGTGTGAGGAAGATCAGGCAACCCCCAATAATTTAGAACACAAACAGCAACTTGTTACCGAATCCATGCTGAAGTGCTGTTTACAAGCACCAATGACTCCAGACACGATTCAATATCAAAGATTTCATGTTTACTACTGAATCAATGTGGAAGCAACTATCCAAACAGAAATCAATAGAACATGGATTTTTGGATGATGATGATGATGATGATGCATACAGTTAGATCAGAAGGTCAGAAGCATAAAAAATACATTTTTGAGAAATGTTTCATAGCCTTTCATAGCCAAGTTAAACAAAGGTGAAAGACCAAATTACTTTTTTTTCCTTTTTTTTTTTTTTTTTTTACAAATCTTTATTGGAAAACAATGTTTGCTCCAATCATCATTCATGTTTAATCCTGACCAAGAAGGCTGCCATTGATCCTCATTGTAGACCTTATCACGTCTTTAAGTCTACACCGCTCACTTTCAAGGCCCATGTTTGTGCTGAAATTTCACCTGGGGTGACCGTCAGAAAGTGTCTCTTGAGAGCAGAGCGAACATGACAATATCGTACTCTAGGTTTCAGATTAAGACTCTTTCATTTCCAGAGCTACGGTAAACCTAACTCTGCATGCTGGAAACAATCAAGCACAACTCCACTTCCAAAGCCTGTCAGTCTCACTGGCATCAAAGAGAAGGAGAGACACATGAGCATGGAAGCGTGAGTAAAGAACACTACATTGATCAAAATCTCCATGACAGCATACCAGGATACGCCCAGAGTATCAAGGAGAGTGATGAGGGTTATGTGCAGTCACCAGCTTTGACACGGGAACCTATGAGGGGGGCATTTGGGAACACATTTCCCCTGAAACCAGGCAGGACGCACTTGGGATGCACACTTCAAAAAGCCAAGAATTCTATTACTTTAGGTCCAATATATTGCTTTTAGAGGGCCAGAAAATCTAGTTAGGGTGTGGAGAAGTAAAGGATAGACATGCATCATGCTGAGAGAAATGTTCCAGTGACTTTGTTCCTACATATTCTTCTAGAACCCCAGCCCAGGTCCATGGTGGTGGCAGTTGACACCTCCCTGTCATCTATAGACTTCCCTTTGAAGCAATTGAAGCAAACGAATTGGAGGAGGTCTTTCAACAATATGGAAGGACCATCTGCCTCCCAAAAAGTCTCCTCCAAGTTCCAAACAGAACACTCCAGAATTTCAGTCTCTCGCTTTACTCCTCTCACTCTTAACACTTCCTGTTCGACACATTCACAAAGTACCTTGCATGAGGTGGGAATGTGGGTGGAAGGGCTGCGTGATGGTTAAATGAGCATGTGAGCAAAGACAGACAATGAAAGAGGTGATTAAGGAGGAGATTGAAAGAAAGTGTGCTGTACACTACAGATGTTCAGTGTCTCAATGTTCCAGTACTAGTAATGTGTAGCAACATTCATTAAAGAATGCAGACTGAGGGTTGGGTAGATAATAACTCAATGCTACAGATTTGCATTAGACATTGTTCTGGAAATGAGCTAAGCTGCACTTGTATGATTCGCAAGGTTAATCATAGCATGCAACTATTACAAACTTTCACAAAGGAATACCTTTTACATTGACAGTCCTACCCAGGTGTATAGCTTGGACCTGAGACCATGTTGTGCGGTTGGAGTGACATGAGCCTGCATCTTCTCTAAATGGACTGAAAGCACTGCATGATTTATACAGGAAGCGGCACAATGTTTAATGCTTACGCTTTCATTTCATAGTCCTGCAGTAATAGCTATGAAGGCCACTGAAGTGGAGCTGTAGAAATACATCTCATTGCCATTTGTAGCAGGCTAGGATATTTTTGGACCTACTCTTCTTGATAATACATTCATTTTGAGCAGACCTTTCATCCGTGTCACAAGCAGTAAAGGATTTTAACCTGCAACCTCATAATATGAAGTCAAATCACTGAGCTATGCCCTCCATCTCTGCAGTTAATTTAAACCAATGGAAATTAACTAAACCGATAGTTAGTTCCTAACCTACAGTATACGAGCCACAGTAGAATAAAATAAGAATTTGACTAATTTCACTGCACAAAACAATTCACCAAACAACTAAACAAAAACAACTACAAATAACAACTAAGCATCACCTCACCGTACATGTAAGCAGAGTAAGGTGACATGAGCAGCAGTTGGAGCCATATGGAGCAGGGGAGAGTAGAAGCTGGGGAAGAGGGATCTAGTCTGGAAGAGGGAGAGGAAGTTCAGGGGTGGTAAACAGGGTTAAGGGGTGGATTGTTAGGGGTGAGGGGTGGCAGGATGGTGTGTAGTCCAGTAAGTGGGGGGGCTGAATGTTCAAGGGCATGATGATGATGTGAGGGGGGGACATGATGTGGGAAGTGTAGTTAGACAGGGGTAGCTGATGGACTACAACTCGATGAGCATGCTCACCACCTGGGGAAAGGAGTTGTCAGGGACAACAACTGTCCTGTTTGTTCTTGTCAGCATTCTCCACCATCTGGAGGCGTCTTGATGGTAGGCGCTGAAACAGATGACAGCCGAGGTGGATAATGTTTCTGTATGACCAGTTTAGGGGAGTGCTGTAGATCCTTTGGCTTCTATTTCTAGTTTTAGAGAGGAAGAACGGAGGGCAGGGCTGATCTGAGAGAGAATGCCGTACTATATATAATCAATTGAGTCGAATTGTCCTGAAAAAAAGGCCTGTCATGTTTGTGTATCTACTCTGGGAACTGTGTGAGAAACCTTTTTCATGGAAAGGGCAAAGCAACTCTTGTTGTTTGTGTTACTGTCAAAAACCACTCAAAGAAAGAGTCTATGATGCTAGCTTTCACAGTCAAAAGTTCAGAGCCGAGAGAGACAGCCATGCGTGCTCAGTATGGCGCGCTCTTCTCTCCCCTCCAGTACAGAGGTCGACATGTGAAAACAGACAATCGAGATTTGAACACACTCTCTGTGCATTCCTTTATGTCACCGTGACCTGCTCTCACAAGGATTGTGTATGGCTTTGATTCAATAGTCTGCTGCCTGGGGAAAGTCATGTTCCCCCACATTATAACATTTACAACCCACCGCAGGAACCGGTCATGGCTATCCCCCGATGGTGAACTCTGATAGGCCAGAGATGTCTGCAAAGGCCCAGCTAGCGATGGTGGACAAGCGAAGCAGTTCATCAGGGGAAGCAGGGAAAAGCAGACAAGTTGTCTGAGCCCCATGAACAGAACATCAAAACAAACGGGACAGAGTAAATAAGAGGCGGCACTGAATCAGCAAACGGCTGTCAGCCGTCTGGACGTCTCATGACAGGCTCAGCGGCGTCAAGAGTGAGCGGGTGCAGGCGAGAGGGACTCAAGGGACACATTGAGCCTGACTGTGGCGCTGCTCAGAGCTCAGACACTATCCACACAGAGGAGAGGGATTGAAGGCCAATCTTTATTATGCAACATCCTTGACACAGACACGTACACACTTAATTTCTATTGATTTCTCAACTCATTGCTCCAATTGGGTTATTGGAATTATAATTCATGGTAGACCAGTCAAATAGAAAAGTGTGATTGCTTTGCAGTGTCTTTGTGCTGCCATTGGAATTGAGGGTTACTTAGAAGACATACTAGTGCAACTGAGTAACTCTAAATAACACATGAAGTCTTGCATACAGTATTATGTCTGCCTGACATTTAAAAACGTGGATGCAGTCGAATCTCCATGTATTCTGCTGTACCGGTAGAATCCAGACATGTTGTCATGACGTCAGACGTCACTTCATCTTCGTTATGGATGCCACTAAGGTTTATTCAGAAGAATCCACAGACTGTATTATAATTTAGTGAAAGATGAGACAAGACTGATGCTGTAGCGCCAGCGTTGGCAGTGTGACAGAGACAATGGGAGCCGGCTAAGACGAAGCACCACCGACAGCAGGAGCCTCTCAGGCCACCAGGGGAAGGAGGCCTCTTATTAATCCCCCCATCTTCCCTCTTTTGGGAATAGCAATGTGTATTCTCTCTCTCTGCATCACCTCCATAGATCTTCCTGAGTTTGACAGCGCCAAGTCAATTGGCCCTGACTAATGGCTTGTTTCTCAGATGGAAATGCACAACAATTCACGTTCGTTCAGCACTCAGGGAAACCGACCTAGACAGCTTAGCTGCAAATATCAGTTCCTGAAAAATGCATATATACAGACACGTTTTCTATTATTTTTTCCACATCATCTCGTATTTTAATAGCAATGCCACTCATATTATCTGATCTCAGAGAATAGGGAGGAGTAGTTTGTCATTACAGCTGCCATGAAATACTTTCTGTCTTGTGTTTCTGAGTTTCGCCAGTGACTGGATGGGCATGGCATAAACACATAGCTCTCTCCGGACAGCAGGATGGATGTCAGGAAATTGGCAATATCTGAGAGAAAGTCAATGGCAAGCCTAAAGAAGATTCCAGCAACTGCGTAGAAAAGCTGCAGTCTCATGATGAGAATGCAGACAAAATACTTGCAATCCAGCAGCATAATTCCACAAAGTTATTAGCATACAAAAATACCCAACTAAATAGAATGTCACAAACAATTTCAGAAAATTGTTCTATTTCTGTAATGCTAATTTTGACTCTTTGCGGTTGGCCTATTGCTGCCACAACAAAATTATTCTGTACAAGCTATCTTTTGATCAAGTCTGATCCGTCTGTGTTGACACTCCAAATTCAATGTCGGTTCAGATAGCTACAAAGTTCTGGGTGGGATATAGTTGAGCGAGACTGCAAAAGGGGTCACAGAACATTAATAAGAAGCCCACTTCAGATTGATAGTAATCAGCGGCACGTTTTCAAGAAGCTGAGCTGCCTGCGACCGTCCCATGACGTTTCATTCGACTAATTAATGTGCCAATCTGCTCACCGCGGGGGGGCGTGTCTACCTAATCTGTCTCTTAGACCCCCACTGACTAAACTCTGGAGCTGTCACTGTACTGCTACATAAATCACACATTTGGTTTTGATGTTTGTGCTGTGACAGTGATGCAAAGATTGACCGACAGCAAGCACTACTTTAGCCTTATAATTTCCTCGCTTGTCAAAACCTAATTCTGTTTCATTACTTATTCAAAGCTGCCAGGAATAGAGCATGCTTTTGGAAAAAAAACAAAGAAATGATTCTCTTTGGCTAGTAAAGATGGAATTAGGGGTGGGATCATAAAAGGAAAGTCATGCCATGCGTCAATCAATTTTGAATCAGTTTTTCAGCATATTTACACTAACAAGTTGATTTATTCTGAGATTGCCATGCCCACCGCCAGCCCTGTGGAAGGGGGGGGGGGGATATTTCCAAAGTAGACCTTTTTGCAGTATTAACCCTAATTTTGTATTCAATTATGAGGTAAAAAGTACTGACTTAAATTCTGGACCTTTGGCCCATCTATGGGCCTGTACTGTATGCTTTATCAAGTCAGGGTTTAAGTAGAGACAGAGGCGTCTCCTAGCTTCAGACAGAGATGGTTACCTCCCATCTTCCGCTGGTCTCTTTTCAACTTGAGCAATAAGTCTTCATTATATTTCCCATATCAATGCTGCAGCATGGCATCTGATTAGGTGACTTGTAAATGCTTCTCCTCTTCCTCTGTCTCTGAAGCCTTCTTGGTTTGATTTCCATAGCTGTGTTCTCCTCTCAAATATGCTGAATCCAATTGAGCAAAATGTCACGATATCTCTCGTAAATAAACCCCAAGTTTATCCCAAAGCAATCAGTCCAAGTAAACTTTTGAAACTTTTTCTTCTGAAATGTCAGTGCAAGAAGTTAGCCAAAAAGAAGAGAAAACACAGGAGAGGAATATTCACTGTAGCAGCAACAAAAAACGCGTACCTAGCAACAACAACCAAAACATTCTGGAGGAAAAATATTTTGGATTGTGCTGCTCAATAAGACAGAAAAGCTACTCATAATCAATCCATATCTTGATCTCACATTCAAAGAGAGAGAGAGAGAGAGAGAGAGAGAGAGAGAGAGAAGAAAGAAGCTCTCTCAACGACAAGAGGCAGCCTACTGGGGCTCCTGCAGTGACCTGGCTGCTCTCATTCAGGGGCCTGATTAGCATCCCTCTAAAAAAGGACATTCCTGCTTTGCCTTTGAAAAAAATACATATCTAATGGGTCCCAGCTCTTAGAATTTTTATTTTGTTGTATCTTATTCAAATCCTGTCGATCTTGTTCAACTTAACTACAGAGGCGCTCTTATTTCCGCACTTGATTCATGACAGTCATTCTTACATGCACATTGGATGCACACAGCGACGGGCGTCTCGTCGCGACGGGATCAACCCCACTGACGACGCCGGCTGCTCGTGATCGTCACATCGAAATACTAGGAAGGAGGTCATCAATGGCTTAACACCATGACTACCCTGCTCACTCGTGCGGTGACAGGTCTCGTATGTTTGCCATCTGATATACGACCCTCTTCTGAGAGAAGCCGCAGAGTTACAGGAGGGGCTGCTGCGGATTCTTAAAGGAACTCAGTGTCTCTCTGTATGAATTCTTCAGGGGAATAAAGAGAGACTTAATGAGCTCAACAGCCTTTGAGTTGCCTGGAGACGGCGACAGGGTTATGAAGCATTAAGGAGGGAAATCAAGCCCCCCTGAAAAGAGAGAGAGTGAGATCTCTCCTAAGCCGCTGGCGGTGGTTGAGAAGGACTGGACCAAGAGGAGGGGGAGGATTAGAGATCAATATAGAAAACGTAATCGGCAACCCCAGGGCCAATGACATTTGGACAAAGCCCATTTAATGACACAACGGACTTAAATGTTTTAGAAGACAATTCCCTCCAACGCAAGGTAAAGCAAGTTAATGTAGCTGAGGGCAAAAGGCAAGGAAATGACATTTAAACCCACAGAGCACCTGAGCGAGTAGTTCCTCTGGCTTAATTACAAGGTGAATCGCTGACACATTGTGGTGGCATTGCTGTCAAGAGTTATATTATTATTATTACTTGTATTTCTTTCTCTCTCTCCCTCTATCTCCTCTCTCGTTCTTTCTCTCTGAAGCTGGAGATAGCCTGCGGGGTCTCTGGTGGGGGGGCTATCTCATTTGCAGCTCCTCAGCCTGCCTCTGCGCCTCTCTGCTTGTTACAGTAACCAGTAATGACTCCAGTTAATCACACCCACCAGGAACACAGCTAGGCTTAAAGGACATCTTTTCCTGTCTTGTCGCCGTTTACATCTGCGTTATTCAAGACTGTCGGTCTGGATAGATAAGAGACTTAAGCTGAGGACTGCTCCATTGAAATCTCCCGAGATGGTTTCCACTCCACGCTGACCTCTGTCCTTCTTAGTCCAGTCCTCTGAAGATTGAGACTTCTCTGCTTTAGATGATAATCAGAATAAGCCAAATGAATACGTGGGCTTCAACGTAGTTTGAGTGAACTTCTGCATTTCTGCCAACCCTGAACCATTTTCTTGAGTTAAAAAGTCCTGCTTATTTCAAAACTTTCCATCAAAAATGCATCCCAAAGTTTGTATTTATTTATTAACGCTTATCAAACTGAGGTTTGGTTTAGCTTGAAAACAACACCAAAGAATATATTTTCCTCTCTCAGGTCGATAAGAGATATCAGCACTAACAGGAAAGGAAATGAAAACAGCAAGAGCAAAGCTGAAGACTGAGATCCGCCTCAGGGAATGATTGTATAGTCTCAGCCTTTATGAGAAAAACACTGGTTGAGACGCTGACTCTGGCTAATTTGATAGGCATCTACTTTGATGGTTTCTGAAGTGTCCAGGTGCCCTCTTATCTAATTCTAGGCTGGGCTGTGAGGCTGGTGTCTGTAATAGCCTCGTTACAGAAGCCTGTTAAATTCATTATGAGAGGTGGGAGCTGAACTGACTGTGGGATGAAGAGCTGGGCTGTTATGACACTGTTCTGGCAGAATGGGCTGCACTGAGTGTGGGTGATTCAGTTTTTCATTAGACAGCAGCCTTGGCTTTCACAAGCCTTCGGATGGTAATCTTGTGCTCTGCCTCTTTGCCCCTAACACGTTTTTTGTCTTATCTTCTTTTTGCTTTCAAGGGTTTGATTTTTTTGTACTGGTTCAGGTACTGGTCATTTTCCACTCTGGGCCATTTCCTGATTGGTTGTTATGCGATGAGGTCAACGTATCAGTGGGAATGGAATGTAGTCTGAGTGTATGGAAAGAGGAGCAGTGGACAAACTTCCCAACCCTGTACTCTGCCATGCTATGCTTCATTGGCAGAAATATAGAAGCTTGAACGTGAGGGCATAAAAGATGGAATGTATTTCTCCCACTCAAATTAGCAAATAAATTGAGCATCATAGTCTACTGCACTACACTTTTTCACACACTATATAATTGATCATTATCCAGCGGCAACGTCTGTCAAAAAATAACATAAATATATATATATATATATCAAGTCACAGCACACAACATGAGGTAGTCTTATTTATTTCACAGTTTCTTTCATGTGACTGTATTTCAGGGCTTCTACACTATAGACTCCATTTTCATGATTTCATCTCATACATATTTCTATTTTGTATGTTATTGGTGGGCCACACGAAGGTTTTACAGAGAGAGAATACAAGTCTAACTGATACAGTATGCTGTTTGAATCCAGATGACAACATCAGATGGTTCTGAAAACAGTTGGTACGGCACCATATTTCCCTGCATGGGAACTACAGAATATCTAGAATATGTGTAAAAACTATTTTTTATTTAAAGAAAGTAACAAAAAATGTAGTTGAATGTTATGTAAAGAGCATACATGTAATATGGCACAATGTAAACCCAAGCTCTTTACTGTACTTTACTGAACGATGCTTTGGAACTACATTTCTCCTGAGAACTAGAGTGCAGAGGTGAATAGGAGTTTATGTTTTCCTCTCCATATCTTCTTTCATCTCAGTCTTGGTTATGAGCTTAATGGATTCTCCTCAGTGGGTGGTGAATAGGAGATGCCGGGAGACACAGGACACCAACACACTCAACATTTTCTAAGGTAAGGTTAGGATTTCAGCAGCAAGACTCAATCCATGTACCTTTAAGTCTTCTCACAGAACCACCTGCACCTAAACGCAGGCCAGGTTCAGGACAACGTAGGAGTTAGGGTCAGCCCGCACTAGAGACTGCACTCAATTTAGATGTTTAGACTTTAGTGAAAGCAACATGTCCTCCTTGACAAACAGAAATGTATTTTAATTATGCATTCCATTAGACTTGCAGATACATTGAATTATATCTAGTGCCATTCATTTTTGAAAATTATTTCACAGGCAAAAATGATTGGTTGGTGAAATAGCATGAGTTTCAATTTGAAAATGCAATGTAATTTAGGCAGTCCCGTAGGGCGGTAAGAGGGTTAGCGTGGGAAACACAACAAACATTACTGCATAAAAAAGGATGTTAACATGGATTAAAGCAAAGAGCCTTTCACCTGTTGCAACTATGATGTCTCTAATGCACACAACAATCAAGTTTTATATTGAGTTATTAAGTGTCACATACTGAAATGAAGGTTTTTACTTTTATTTTCAGGATTCTGATCAAATGTATACAGAACCCACACGTGTCAGAATTGGGTTTTTCCTACCAAGAATAGTGTGAGAGGAGAAGGAGTGAGAATGGTGTGAAACTGTATAACCTTATGGAAAATCCCTTCTATCTCTACAGTCAAAATGTAGTATTAATTTGGAAATAATCCACATCTTTCTTCTCCATGAGATTGACTATCCCAGTCCCTGTGACCGCAGATGATAGTGTTAAACCAGTGTACCACTTCAGGACCTTCATACTGTGTGTGGAACCATCTAGTCAGCTCACAGCTGTCCACAAGTAGGTAGCCTCTCCTGCTTCTTTGAATGTTTGACTGACCCTCTGTGCATTTTCTCATCTCAGCAATGACTTTGAAAATGGTCTTTGCATTAGCATGAGTGATTACTGAACTGTGTCTTGTTCCATTCTGTATACACAGTCAAAGTAGACTGCTGCATCAGGCATACATGATGGCCCTGTGAAAGATTATTTTAGGAGTGCACCAGAGGATGGATAGGTAAATGATGGTACAATTTATATTTACTTACCTGATATGGATTTTCATTAGATAGAGAATGTATAATGACTTAAAAAGAAATCCATTCAAAGCGAAATGTACGCAATGGTATAATGTTTTGAATAACCTTTTTATCATACGTTGTCACGGGCATCCATTAGACCTCCTAGAAAAATGTGATCAGTGGTGTTGCTCTAAATCATTACCTTTGGTAGTGAAATGGCTGTACTTTGTCCAGAAGCCATCCTCCACCAGACCAAACAAACCACCACTTAGCAAATAGCACAAACCACAAAGCAAATCCACTGGCACACAATGTCAAATCAACAGCAGCTCTATCAAACCTGGCTTTGAGCATTGCAGGAAGCACTTTTGATATCCCTGATCATTTCCTGATCATCCCAGCTGCCACTTCAGTGCTGTGCAGTGTAGCTCCTGACCTTCTGCAAGGTTCATTCAATAGCAGACCACAGAAGCCAGGTCAATCAACCTTCACTCTCACCTTACTCAGTCTCAAGAACATATAGCCTCTGTGAATTGCACACACTTTAATATTAATATAAAAAATATTACAATTGAATATTCTTAATCACTGTATATTGCTACAACACATCCAAATCAGAAAAGACATGTACACTAATGGAGAGTAAAATGATAATAATTACCAACGGTTATTAGAAACCCGCAGAAATATTCCCAATTCTGATGGTTTAGAAATTACAAATGGAGTGGAGAATAAGCACTTTGGTGAGTTAATTAATTGTAGCCTGTAGGGACAGGCTTTCTATTCTGTTCGTGACGATGCCAAGATTTACTAAGGCCCTCATCAGCCCCCTCAAAATGTCATGTTTACTCAGTAGTTTGTGTCCTGATGAAGAGGTTGTGCTTACCTAACACTAATAAAGCCTGTTTAACTCACTTCTCCATTTTTAGCACTTTAGGCTGTTTCAACATGTTTTTCTACAGCCATAATCAAAATCAATCTTTTGTTTTCAAAAGTAGCCTTCGTTGAAGTGACTGACAATCTGCCTGATGTCGCATTTCCTAAAAAGCCCTCATTAGATGACAGTTTGTGCCGTGACAGCCACACTGTGTGTAAGCAGAACTGTCAAACCTAATAATAAAATTACGCTTCACATTAAACAAATCCCTGCTACTGTACCATGGTTAGTTTTGTTGTCCAAAATATGTTTCAAACGGAAAACATGGTTGCTATTTTCAACTGGCAGAAAGACATTGAAATATTGCAACTTCAGTTATACTCAACACAATCAAAGTGTTTCATGGATAGTCATATCCCAAAATACATGAATGAGGTTTTTGGATATCATAACCATAGCCCTTTTATGAGCTTCAAATTCAGACCAAAATCCCTAGGGCCCTGACCAAAACTACAATAATCCGTGCAGCTGCAAGTGTTCATTCATACTGAAATAGTTAGGTCTGTCAATGGTGTTTACAATATGTATTGGATATTCTTTTTGAAGAGGACCCACAACAAAGACAGTGTTTTATCTATGCCCTGTTGACAAAGCAAAAAAATGCATGATCAGTTCAAGTGATTAGACTAAATCCAAAGCATTCAAGAATAGATCTTAGTGAGGGCATGACTGAGTCTTCTAATGATCTCATCTACTCCTAGCTTTTCTTCTCCCTCCCTGTTCGCTCCTGTCATCTCTGTTCCTAGCTTTCTCTTCAGCACTTGTGCTACAGTCATTTTGACAGTTGCCTCATTTATTTAGACTGTCCTCCCATTTGTCAGGAACAGAGAAAACTCTACATCTACACCGGCATAGATGCTGGAGACCGGTGAAACAACAGAGGCTGCACTTCATACGATACTTGAAGCCTGAAAGAATATGCATGAGAGAGCTGTTTGGGTGGAAGAAATTGGGTGTCCCTGAATGGCTATGGTGAACAATAAATCTCCAGCATGAGAATTTACAGTAGTTTGCAGTGGATACTGTGCCAATAGCATGTCAATAGCACTTTTTACGTAATTGAAACATAAATATTTATTGTTATAATTTTTTTTTTTTTTATGGAAGAAGTTAACATGTGACCAGTACCACTTGTATGCTTTCCTAATGAACATGAAGCTCAAAATACACCAAACTCTGGCATCTTGAACTCACAAGTGATTACTTGAACAAAAGGCTTGAACAGCCAGTCTTTCCATTCCAAATGCCCTGTAGATGAGATGAAAGGATACCCTTGGGTGGTAGTAGAAGAAGGTAGAAACATGACCCCTTCACCTAACTCCTCCCCCCTCAGGCTATCAAGGGTTAACAGTTCCTTGCTTGGACCTCCCATTAGAGCTCTGTCTAGATTCCATTTCACTCTTCTATAAAACGTTGTTGCTCGACATTTTCGTTCAACGTATTTGGGTGACACAGATGCGTTGATTCACACAATTGCAGATCCTCATTGACATGCAAAGCTGAGCCAACAGGTGGGATTATTGCCTCATCTAAAAACCCAGCATGGTATTGTACACTACATCAAGCCTTGTCACTGAGTGTCCCATTACTCCTAATCACATTCCATGAATTAATTTCCTTTTCTTAGCTCTCTGTTACCGCTTGACCATCCATTACGCTCGCATTTGCCGCCGTCAGTTTATTAATGGTGCTCTCAAAGGCCCTGAGCAAAAACACGTGTGTTTATTCCAAGCAAAAGCATTCTCACTTCCTCTGAATACGACATTAGCCAATGCACAGGTATTTATTGAAATGGGGTGCTATTCAAATCGAACTGATTGCAGTCCAATTCCGAAAGATTAGCTTCATGTACAGTAGTGTTTCCGGTGGCTATGTCTGTAAAACAAGGCATTACCTAATGCCTTGCCTCGTCATCGTTAGCTTACCATCTTAGCAGTCTATTTTTTCGTGGCCTGTATATTGGCAGTAGTAGTAGTTGCTTTGAGGCAATGGAGAAAATGTGTCTGCGTAGGCTTGTGGAATAAGTAAAACCCCTCAACACTTATCTTCCACTTACCTATCAGACAGACAAAGAGAAGGTGAAGTCTTTAAAATACTGAACAAAAGGGGGCAAACATGCAATTTTTTAAAATTAAATTATATCCTTAAATATAAATCCTTTAAGTGACTAATTCTTTAAGACACTATCGGCCTTGAAGTAGAACAGTTCCAAACCAAATGATGCAATAAAGAGTAATCATATTCCTCCCAATAATAAAAATTTAAAAAATCTATTGGTCCAGTAGGCATGAACAGAATACGGCAACGGGGATGGTTTTTGATTTATACAATTTTATTTGCATAGGTTAGTGTAAAGTATGGTATGTAAAACAGCCGTTTTTAACATTTTGAAGTATTACGACACTTCGAGGAATGACCTTTTACTATCTCAATTGGGGAGCACACAGCTCCGTCCCCTTATAAAGTACCTGTTTAAATCAATACATCCTTCATTACAAAAAACTGAATGTTTCATCAGGAAGACTATTACTTCAACTGAATAATTGATCTGTGTTATATCGGTCTGGGTTGGGTGTTCAGTTTTACACCCAACCACTCTGCACTGTTTCTCTCACGTACTGCACAGCACAGCTGGAAAGGTTCAGGATTAGGTTCAGGGCCTGTCTCGTGAAAATGCCAGGGTCACAGGTCAACCTAATAACTGTGAATGATTCTCACATCCAATTAGCGGTGATATGCAAAATATTACAGACATCCTTTTTTATTGTAATCAGACTGCTTGCCTGGTCAGATCCCCAACAGATAATGGGTATTGAGCTCATTATTAAATGTGACAATCAAAAAATATCAAATATTCAGAGGGGTCAGAAAAATAATTAGTGTTGCCTGGTGAAATGAATTCAGCAGTTGAACACGTAACTGCTCTTCTCAACTCTGATGTCCTAGCTGTCCCCAGACTTCACAGTGAAGCGAAAGCTTAGATTAATGCTTTTCCACAAGATATTTTTGGTAATTGATCCGATCCATTAATCTTCAGTCAAAACTTGATATTTTTTCAAGGGAAAGTATTGATTCAGTTTAATTATGTTCATAAGGCTACAGTTAAACAATAAAACACATTTTGTAAGATTACTACTGAATTTGGGCTGTGGACCTCACCCTCATACAGTAGACAGAACCACGGTAGAGATTAGAGGCCTTTTAAACACAGGGCCATGCTTCAGGTTTAAAGGACTTGAGGACACACTCTCTTTCCATAATCCTACACTGTAGGATTACGTAAATGTCAGCTGCTCCCTGGTCTCTCAAGTCCTCATGTGCGAGCAGGGCGACAGCAGGAGTTGACCATGTCCGGTCATCATCGTCCAGTGGGTGGACCCGTCAAGCATATTTCGCTCAGATCCCGCCTCTCGTCTCAGCTCTTTCAGGGAGAAGTGTTCTAATTTCAGTTTAGCCTAATTACATCCATTAGCCAAGATTGCTTCCCTGCCACTGGAATGCGTAATGACATACCGCACAGGCACAGCATGGTCATCTCAACAACGTTAATCTCCCAGATGCCACACATCAGCAGTAATGTCTCATCGTTTTGTTTGTTGAATAGGATAAACCGCATCACTATAATGACATTGTAGTTGGTGTTAATAAAGGATAGCAGTTCAACCTTGGATCACTCAAACAGTTGGAGTTAGATTAAGATTTCCAGAGTTGCATGCACCTGCTCACCGCATCCCATAATGTATGAAACAGTAAAGGCTCAAAAGAAAGGATTTGAAACAGTATGCACACTGTGGTCATCCACTATGTAAAAAAATCACTAATCATAGCTACAACCTTGACCACTATGAGCTTATGTTTGGCAAGATCGGTCAGGAATTTTATTGACTTCTAGTTGTCACTGTTCCATAGTAAATCCCTTGACTTCAAGGACATCTCAATAACAGTCCTAGTAAAGTCATTTTTCTAAAAGGAACTATGTTCCTAGCCCTGCAGCCATTCCATGCACGGCATGTTCTGGAGTCTTTGTCTCTGGCCTCGCTTATTCTCCCACTTTTGTTCTCTGTCTACAGGACTGACAAACTGTACAGCTCGAGCTGGATCAATGGCTCATGAGTAGAAAGCAATTACCTTTACACACAGTGGGGGTGGTGGAGGGACTGAGGGAATACCGCCCTAAGAGACAGACACCTCATGCTGGGATGCCTGTAACTGCTCATTACGCTTGCCTCGCTTATTGTTCATGACGTAAATTGTTCAACTGTTTTGACAAGTGAGACGTATCCATGATCTTGGCAGCACATTCTGACGATTAACGTGTCAAGATATTACGAGCGAAATCCGTCGCTCTGCACATCTTCTGCCAAAGTCCTTCCGAAACATTCAGGTGTGTTCGGTACAAATTTGACACTAGATGTTCATTACACTGTCGAGAATGACTGCCGAGACGTGTTTGAAAGAGGGATATGGGCGGGGAAAGTGGTCTTATAATTGCGTTGTTGCTGTTGACTTTGATTCTATGTGATGTTTAATCAAAAGAAATCTAGGGTTTACAGTGTTGTGTGTAGTCAGCTGGCAGAGGGAGATGGTTCTAGCCTGCTGAGTGGTTGTAGTCCCTGGAGAGTTGAAGAGGCCTGTTTGACGAGGACGCAATAGATTTCTCGTTTGAGTGTTTGCCTGTCGGAAGCTGCCTGTTTGTCAACAAGTCTCAAATGCTCTTCGACGTATTTACAAAGAATAATAGTCATTCAACAGCGGATTAAATGCACACTACCTTAGATACACGTGAGAACCAACTCCCACGATGTCTGAACTCAAAAAGTTTGAATCTAGCGGACAACACAATAGTGTAGAAATACATGGCGTTACATTCACCATTTACAGCTCCTAAACTGTCAACAGCGAGTTAACCTGTTGACCTTGTCAGTCTGGCCTCTGCTGCCCTCTGCAGGTATTGACATGCACTGCCCCCCAACCCCCACCACACCCACACAAACACACAGACAGCACTCACCAGCCTGAAGCACTGAGTACTGTTGATCCACCATCCTAGAAAGGAGTTTTCTGAGGATCTCACGTTGTTGTCTGTGTCACAGATCCGCCAGGTTCTGGAGTACTTCATGTTCAACAGTCCACAACAAATGGCAAATGCTTTTCAGGAGCCTAGATTGAATAGTTTACTCGTGTATAATATTCATATGTAGGTGAGCATGCCACATGTAGGAAGCACATTATAAAGCAGTTTAAGTTTAGGCTTAAATGAAACATTGAGTGCACTTTTGTCTCAGTAAATGACTCGTCAGGTTAGAGATTGATTGAATGTAATTTAACCTCATTAAATGTATCTTTATATGTAATTAACTAAATTTACTGATTATGTATAATGGCTTACAAACATTAATAATAATGAAGAAAAATAATATACAAATGTAATTATCTACAAATAGGTTTTGAATGGCTTTTCGGGGTTATTCATTATAGGTTGTAATATGAAAATTCTTAAACAATCATTAAGGGAAAGAAAGAGTGATTCTATTTGGATATATTGATGACGTTTGCTTCGATTTCAAATAACACACCGACTGTGAACAGAAGCTTAACGACATGTTTAAAGCAGCAGTCCACTATTGATGAGCTAGGTACCACTGATTGTGGTTACTTGGAATTCTAGATCTTTCCAAGCCATTAGTAGGCTTTTCCCATGAGGGAAGAGTGAAGATAGACACACACTATGCTTGCGGCAAAGACAGATACACAGATGCACAGGACAAAAGAGGGAATGTTTTTAAAATCTGCTGTGAACATTTTTACCAGAGATGTTCCCGGTCCTCATTCCTATTAGACTAATCAAATAGGTATGTAAAAAAAGAAACATATTCTAATTTAAAAAAAAGATTTCCATGTAATACCTATCCTAAACTCCCACTGAAATACATAAAATATTACAATAGGAATTATATGTATAGAGTAAACTGATGTATAAAGTGTTATTTTACCGATGAGTATTGGGATCATGTTGTTAAATGTCTGGTCCTTGTTAGTACTCATCTACTAATCTGTATTCAGCACAGTTACTACCTTAGAGACAATGTGTTTTCATTTGTTACAAATATGGAGACAAGATACTAACACCGACAGACAGCTGTCTGGGAATCTTGAATAAGTAAGACTGTATGTATAATGACTTCAGTCCACATCTGGTGTTTTAAAGGGCAGCCCAGGGTCAAACTCTGTTAGCAGCAACCCAAAGCATTTCCTCAAAGCAAATATTCAACCACAATCATCCACCCATTGTTTATGTGAAAGATCTTTTCTTACTCTCTTTCCATATACACACTCACACATAAACACACACAAAACACACACTCACACACACCCACATAGACACACACAATGGAACAGAAATGGTATAATCTTCTCTGTCACTCGATTGAAGTGGTCAGACCATTTGAGTAAAAAAAGACGTTTACCTCTGAGTGTGTACGCCCCTTCCTTTCATCCCACTTTAGGAATTGCAGACAGCATCTTTGTTATTTTGCATGCCAAAACCACAACTTTCTGTTCAGGAACAGTGTTTTTTTCCACCCAGATGTGGCCAATGGCCATTTTCTCTCATGCCAGTTTGAGTTCCCCTAGCGACAAAGTACACAGACACAGGGAGAAGATACTAATCTAACACCATCTGCAGCCCTCAGCAGAACCAACACTGAATGACACAACGTTGCTATGGGCACAAGTGCAGTACAATGACATCTTGTTTTTAGAGAGGACAGGCTTAATAGGGTCTCAGCACTGAGTCTGAAACTACAACGAAGCTCTAACTCCAAAAGTCCTGTCCCGCTTCAGCACAACCATTTTTGAGTTGATTTCCTTGTCCTGGTTTGGGCAAGAGGCCATTGGCCTGTGAAAGCACAGATGTTCCTGGGCACTTGAGCTGAGAGATAGGAAAGGAGAAAGAGAGGCAGAGTGGAGACAAAGAGGTGTAGGTGAGACTGAGAGTAAAAACCTTGGGTGGGAGGGTATTTTTACAAGATAAGTCAAGCAAAGTAATGTGTTGAAATGTCCATGGGAATGTTAGGTGAGGCTGCCTTGGACTAGGGTGACACTGAGAAATAATAACTTAAATACTATCAACAATCAAATCTGGTTGGCTCTGTGTTGAATCACAGCTGCACTGGGAATCAACCTTGCCACATGATTACCATGAAGTGTTAGCAACTGTATAAAAGAGTGGTATGTCCTCTAAAGTATATCGCTATATAGGAAGTATAACTCGTCCAATTATCTTGTTGGTTTGAATCACACTGTTGTCTACTGCCTGTAAGACCTTTAAGTTTATTCTTTTATTCTACTGCTTGAGTTTTCAATGCATGTCGAGGGTAAACGTCATGCTGATTATGAAAATCTGTTAGATCCACAACCCGTTTTACAAAGCCCAGACTGCTGAATCAAAACAGCCTTTCACATTCAGCATTTACGGGTATGAGCCTTGCACATGTATGGTTACCTTTGTAAAGTAGAGTCAAAAGAGGAGGAAAATTAATACAATAAATGAGCTAATACGCTGTCTAATTGGGCTGGATGTATTGCAAGTTAATGGCAGCTCTGACGTAATGTTAGCAGTTAAAGAGACAGCTGGAAGTCTCACTTCCTCTCAAGCATTTGATCTGCAATTAAGTGTTTGTTTCTTGGCCTTCAAAGGTCACCCTCCATTAAACTGGGAGTTGGCTGTCTTGTGTTTAAGCCCAAAGTCGAACATTTTCAGAGACAGGGAAGTGAAGGTGCCGTCACCTGTGCCTTGTCTGCTACTGGACAAACACAACAGGGGAGTTCAGACAACAGGGGGTGATTAGCTGGACACTGTTCTTGTGATAGACTCTGAGGGGGGAGCCAGAGAAGCAGGCTGCTCTTACCGAAGGTTCACAGAGTAATTAGGAGCACCCAGCTCCAGTGTCCGTGGTCATCATGGCACACTGGGACCACAAAGGGTCACTTTCACCTGCTATCAGTCCACCTGAGTTTAATAATGGTGCTGTCCACACGGTGGGAATAGACAGGCAGGCAGGCAGGCAGGCAGGCAGGCAGGCAGGCAGGCAGGCAGGCAGGCAGGCAGGCAGGCAGGCAGGCAGGCAGGCATGGCTTTCTGCAGCGCACGGTTGGAACACACCACTTTTCCTATAATTGCTTCTGATGGATCCGTTGGCCCCTCTCCCAGATCACCAGCAATACATATATTTTTCTTTATGCCCTTGTTATCCTCGCCTCCTTAATGAATAATTTATGTCGGAGAAAGAAAGTGGGGGAGGAGTGAAGAGCGCTTTTCCCTGGGAGTAAACACACCGATAAAAGGAAGGATGACTGCAATAAAATGATATGGAAGGCATCGTTGGCCTTTCACGGAAATGGCTTTCAAAAGATGTCCTAATGTGCAGTGCAGTGTTTATTTAGGCATCAGGATCACACACGCGCATGCCCATCAGCAACGTGGTTCTCAGGGAAAGCTCCCTAGTGTAGCTAAACTTTAGAAACTCTTTCAGAGAAGTAGGTTTCATTTTCATAAGTGAGAACTATGACTAATGCCTGATCAATAGATCAGTAAAACACAGGCCAAATTAATGGTTGGAATTAAACTGTCTTTTACGGTTTTCAGTATTAGCTTTTCATTTTCAGGGGGAGGAAATACCGTATCAACATGTTTCGCCAAATATTGAGGCTCGTTTATATTCGTAACTATCGATTAATTGATTGATTGTTGTAAAATACTTCACAAAGGTAGTCATCTATAAGGCTATCAAATGACCTCTCGACCCGTTACATTTGTATAGAAGGACAAGTACGATAACTCACAAAAAGAAAAGTACATAAGCACATTCTCACCTTCAAGTCCTCTGAGTAATCTTCCCTCCAACACCCACTTTTCACAGGAGAATAGGAATTGCTGGCCTGAGATGGGGTAATTGAGTGCATCTCATGAATTTGTGTGAGAGAGCGTCCCCTTTGAAGAGAACCTATCCTGTAGGGTATGTGAAAATGGCAAACCATAATTTTGGCCCTGAAAAACCACACAGCAAAAAGTTTAAAGCCAATCCTAACCCTGTCGAAATCTTAGTTCAGGTTATCATTTTTGTCTTGTAGGTTGAATTAATGCTGTGTGTCAAAGAAAGCCTGGTGAGCAGAGAGAAAGTCGACCAGAGCAGAGAAGAAATGTATTAATTGAAGCACTTTTGCTTGACAAAATGAGTGTATATGTGTCTGTGTGACTGTGGGGGTTGGGGCGTCGAAACTGTACTTGAATAATTGAGTGAACAGTCGTTAAATGGAAATGTGTTTGCATCAATTAATCATTTTCCCAGATGCCACTAATCGGCCCTTTCCACTGAGGTATCAAAGCAATCGTGCGGGCCAAGCCTGGATGTTGCACTTGGCTCCCCATCACTCATCATCTTTCACTAAGCTCTTAAAAGCAGGCATGCTGTCTTTGACGGGGTGATTAAAACACCATAACCTGCTGGAGCCTTTACCCACACAAACTCGCAGGGCAATAAGACAGCCCATGGCCCTTCATGCCACAGCTATGCCATCACCAGTCTGTTTCTGAGAGGTTGGGCAGGGAGCCAGCCTTTTGCAAAGCTCTCTGATAGCACTCAAAAGCTGCTAGATATTTTTGCAAAAAAATGAATGTGACTGAGTGTTTATGGATGGTGTGTTGTCATTGGATGTCCCACTGAGGATAATTTGAATGCTTATGTGTTACTGCAGAGCCCCCCCCACCACACACACACACATGCACACACACACACACACATGCACACACACATACACACACACACATACACACACACACACACACAACTCGCCCCACACACAGCCACACCTGTCTAATCTCCACGCAATCAGAACACCTCCAATGTCTTTTAATTAAATGGTGAGTCGGCAATGACGTGTTCCATATTTACCACATCGGTAGGCAGCCAGGTTAATCCAGTCAGAGAGGATCTCCTGGGATGGAGATTGACCACTCCTGTAATGAACCCATTCATGTGAGCCAGGAGAGGAGGCTGCGCCGACACAGCGCTTTGATCCCATTGTTAACCGAGACACCAGGCATGTAACCAAAGACCTTATCCTGCCCAGTTGACCAGCTGAGAAGGATGGAGTCATACCAAGGGTGCATAGGATCCACCTTCCTTTCATTGGACAGGGGCACAGCGAGACGGGACAATTTGCCCTGGCCTTGTGGGGTCGGGTGGAGACCTCTGGCTCTTTCAGATCCCATGCCACTGGTAACAAACGATCAACAACAACAGAGTAGATTGGTCTTTTGGGATGTTGAGGATACATATCGGATGATGAATTCATTTGCTAACTGTCATGAACTATGACAGACCAATTTGACAAAGGTTTCATCAGTCATTGGGGTGTCAGCTGTTGAGAGTGCTGTGTGAAGCTAAAGTTGCTGGGCTGGGAGTCATAGTTCTCTGCAGATTTCTGCTCAGTAGCCTATCGAGAAAACAATATGGCCTTCCAGGACACTGGTCGATTATCTTTCACACAGTTGTTCTATTCAATAAGGTGACGTAGGAGCAAAAATAATCAAATGAGGAAAAAGATGCTAAAATGTTCCCCCTAGCTATTCTTTTCAACTACTTAAACTCACATCGTTTTAAATGACCTTCCAAGAGTGAAAAAGCCAATTCTGAAGACAGCTACTTAACATTTTACTCTTGGCATTGTTTAAATATTCAGGTGAGATTCACATAATTTTAAAATGCTCCTCATGAATTTTCCAAACCCATCAGATTATTACAGGTTCTCTTTTCCCCACTTCATCCGACAGTTATGATAACACCTTGAGATTCTATAATTGTATTTCTTCCCACAGAATTTGCATCTCTGCAGAGTTATCATGAATCAGTTGTCTGCCATATGGTCACCACCATCACATTAATGGCCACATTAGCATAACAGGTCAATAGAGGTCCATCTTGCGGATTATCACTTGTTCACCGACCCATATGCCCAGGCTCACATGTACAGTGCTATAACTGTCCTCTACACTAAGATGGTAGAGACGTCAATGTAAATGAGCTTAAGATAGACAGTGCTATGGTAATATGTGGCACAGAGTATATTTTAAAATGACAAAAAATCCAACCTTTCAGAGATCCGACAGCTGTGGTCAAGTCCAAGTCCAGGGGTTTGAAGAGCATATGTGTGTAAAATGGCTCCAAAACGTTTCAGGAAACCATGACAATTTCCCGTCCCCTGTGAAGACACCTGATGTTCACCAATCCTCTGAGAGTTCCATCTGATCCTTTGGAAACACTAAACTATTGTGTGAGTCCTACAGAAAGGATAAGAAGAACGGCCCTGCTTTATTGTGGTTCTCCCTCATGAGAACTCCCACGTTGAAAGTGCTCTCAACGCTCCATAAAATACTGAAACTAAAACTCAAAAGTCTAACTAAGTCTAACAAGTCTAAAAAAGACATGAGCTCTCAGTGGTGAGTCTTAAAATTGTCCGACAGTTAGAGGAGTCTGAACCAAGATTTTTCATCCATGGTCTTGCTTATCCAAGCATTGTTTTTATCAGGGCAGACCATGTACAACTGCACTGGATTCACTCTATGAGAATGCTTTCTGCAGTGTGTGAAAATCCTCTCAAACGATTGCTGTTGAGAGTTATCTGATAGTGGCCATTTTAAGCTTATATGGCAAAGTCAGAGCACAATTCCTAAAGAGATCAATTACCCCTGTACATAATGTTTGCCTCCATCTTACCGTCACTGTGGAAATGAAAGAGGAAAACCTCCCCTCTCTGAAAAGATACCAAGTTTAATAGAAAATGGTTTCATCAGGAACAGTAGTGCGGTCCATAGAGTATCTGGCCCATCTCTTAAGGTTCCATTTTGTGTTGAAGGGGAAGAATTTAACTTGATAGAAAATAGCATCTCTCCAACCTCAATCTACAATAAGGAGACCTACGACTTTGAGTGTTGGGTCAGGGAGAAATGAGATGAAATGAGATGACGAACAGTGACTAGTCTCAACCCATGTTGTCATTTCACGTCCCAGGATTGCCATTTCAGGCTGAACCTGTGTCAAAGTCATCCTCATTAAGCATTATACCTCCTCCTAGTCTTTGTCGATGGTAGAGCAGCCCATGGGATTACAGCAAGCACAAAACAGACAAAGAAAAAGTGCCTTCCTCCATGAAGACTGCATGACTGGAGGCTTCCCCAGGGGGCTGTGTGCTTTTGATCATATCACATCATTTGTGCTGCTGTGATTTCCTCCAAAGCAAACACCTAACAACCAAGATCACACAATGGCACAAGAACAAAGAGGGAGACTACGCTCGACTCAAACCTTCTCCACGGCTCCAGAAGTTTCCACCATGGACTGACTTGGCGGAAGTCACACATGTTGTCCGAAGTTGATGAAAGGATTGTAATGGTGTTAGATGAGGACGAGTTGGGTGAGGAGTATTTTGTAATGATCGGAGTCCATTTGACTAAAAAGGCGTTCCATTTTTTTGACATGCCTTAAATTTCTGTGCTCGCTTGTTTGGATTTGTGAAACGGGTCGATTTCAAAACTATAACAAATATTTGAGTGAAGCATGGCGGGAAAACAAACATCCTGAGTCAGTTTTTGCAACAAACAAATCCATTTATAAAATGCTATGGTCATGCTCATATGTTCCATTGTTGTTGGATAAATCGTAAATACGAATTCAGATGAAAGAGGGACAGAACTTAATTCAGTTATCATATCTGACATGACATACAGTATGTGGTACAGTAGGTAAACACTGTCAAAAACTGTGTCGCTGAGTGAATGTTGACATGAAATTGCAACAAGATCATTTTTAAGTTGTTGAGTAAGTTGTTGAGTAAGTTGTTCTGATGGTCTTATCTTAAATATGATTTGTACAAAACATCTCCCTGCTATCCATACAACTGTCCTCATTAATGTTTCCATAATCAGTGGTTGAGAGTGACTGGCATGGTTAAGTAATAATTAATTTGGAAATAATTAGCTATGTGTTTGACTTAGTGTGATATCTGAAATGAAACATACAGTAGAGACATTTCCGTACAGCATGCCTTGTGTGTGAGGTGACACTGCAACAGCAAATATGATATATGGCTATTGTTCTCAGTTGTAAATGAACTTCACAATAGCCATGGAAACTCAGAAAATGTAATGAACCAAGTGAAAACTCAGCCATCAAAATGTTTGCAACCCACCAAAAAAACATTTCATTTCCACCAAGTACAACAAACATTCATTTACCAGCTCTGACAGGTAAACGTAAAAAAAACTAAACACCCTAGGGATTGTAGAAACAAGGCAAGGAACACAGCCAGAAAAAGAACAAACGTGTTAAAGAATTGAACCTTGAATGTTCTTAAACAGCTCTAAACATTTGTATGCATGCTGAAAGAGATAATCCTTTTACAGGGTTGCCAAAGATGGCAACAGGGTTGGTTAAAACTAGGAACCATTAATCCTAGAGCATTCCTTTTACAGAACATATTGCTTTGAATCTGTCTGTTAGTCTTGTCAAACTTGCTTTAAGTTGCTATGAATTATGAAGACACAGCCAAAGTCTTGAAACAGAAGAAAGAGCCCAAATGTTCTTTTCAGATCAGTCTAGAGTTCTTAAAAAAACAATGAAGACCTCATAAAGTGAAATATGAGAGAGCAAGGACTGCAAAAATGTATCAGATTACCATGGTTTGGGCTGTTCAACTGAGCTTTCATGTGTTTCATGGTACAGTGGGCATAGAGACAGCAAGCCTGATTCTTTGAGGCTTTGTCGTCAAAGGGGCCTTTGGATCTCTTTGATACACCCACCCAGAGTAGCATGCAACTATGAACACTCACGACAAAGACATGGATGAGATGGTGACATCACAGGAAGGATCGGGCCTGGCCTTTTCTCTTCAGTCCCAGAGACGAGCTAGCTGGCCTTCACTCTGTCCACCTTCATTCAATTTGGTTTCTGAACAGGTTCACAAATGCTCTCTGGCCATTTGCCCAGTCCTGTTATCTCTTTGAACGGGTAAGACCCCACATGACAGTGAAGAGGGGTGAATAAGCGATCTGCTGGTGACACGGTCAAACCACTTCACACTTGCATCTTCGTGCATGTCAAGCAAGCAGGAGACATTTATGAACCCACTGAATCAAAAAGTGGGATTTAAACAAACCAAAAGGAAGTTTAGAGATGTCGGCAACACATCAGGAAATTGCTACAGTTAAGATAGTGTAAATTAAACTACTTAAAATGCAGACATCTTAGATCAAGATTGTTGAATAAATAATCCGATGTCATATACTATTGTATCATATAATAAAGGAAACATGTAAGCCACTGAATGTGAATATTAAAATCATTGTCATCCCCTCAGACTAGTTACTAATGAGCCTGAATTAGCTTGTGCCAAACAATGAGCTAAATCCTTAACAAAAATGTAATCATTTTGAAAAATGAATGTGTGCCTGAAAAACTGGATCTTTAATTATTTTTCAGGTTTCCATTGCACCAGTGAACTGATTATCTTTTCGGGGAGAATCATGATACAGTCTGTTTTTACATAGACCAACACAATAATTTCACTGCAGAATGTTAGCATTGATGGTAAACTTTGAATATCCATTTTGCTCCAGACATACAGTATATGGGCCATTAAACGAAAAAATCTAAGCGAGTTCACAACAAAGGTGTAAATGTTGTTGTCTTGTCGTCAGTGCAACCAGACATCTTAATGACAAAGTTGACCTCTCAAACTATTCCACTCACAAGGACTGTACATTCAAGAATAAGCCCATAATTGAAAGCTTACATTTCAGTCTGAAGCTGTCCATTCGGAATTATTCAATTGCACCTCAGCCAATAAATGTCTGGAACGTGGTTGAAAATACTGACCAACATTCTACAGAAGAATATTTCTTTAGAGTTACGTTCACAACACCCAGTAACTTCTTCACTAAAAAGTGAGCTGCATGTGCAGCAGAGCAGGCGCCCCCTGACATCGATGGTAATCAATCAAGCATCTGTGTGGAACATGTAGACGCCATTCACACCTGCTAGTCTGCAGCTGGTTATTAGACTGATGAACAGCTGCATCTGAAACAAAGACAATATTCTGTGACTACTAATTCTGTGGCTACCATTACTACTGTTACAACTGCTACTAGTGTTTACGGCTGTTACTGGTGCTACTTCGGAAAATGCTAGTACTGCTACTATTGGTACTACAGCTTCTAGTGCTACTACTACTGTTACTGCAACTACTCATACTCTGACTCCTCGTACTACTACTGCTATGACTACTGCTGCCACTATTACTACTACTGTTAATACTACTATGATTACTAATACTACTATTAGTATTACTGATACTATTACTACAACTGTTACTACTACTCCTACTGTTGCTTCTATAATACTTTGACTTTAACTACTATTATCTCTTTGTTTGTGGTGCCGTTTCAAAATCATAACCACAATGGAAAGGTTGCATTATAGTTGTAGATCCAGACAATAAGCCATTGTTCATTGACTGAAAACAATAAACAAAAATATCATACCCTATAATGTTAGTTAATATAATGTTATAGGCCAATTGACTATTTCAAGTGTATGTTCAAGTGTGTGTAAAAATAAAAAAAATACATCATGGATGATATCAGATGCTTAATAAACACCATAAGCTAGTTAGCCACACATAACTTGTGTAAGATCACACTTTCAACAGTGTCAGATGATGTACTATTTCACACTGATATGACACATTGATAACATAGTGTACAGTGATGACAGACTTTCTGCTACCACAAGACATGCCAAGCTATCATAAGCTTTCCAGTAATTGCCTGTCTCTTGAATCTTAACCTCACTATATCATTCTAGCTACCTTGAATGTTTGGAGGAAGACACAGTGATTTGATGGAACTGAATACATTTTCCGACCTCCTGAAGTTTGGGGTCAGACTTTAGAAGGAAAGCACAGAATTCTAAGTTTCGACAGGTTACTCTTTGGACAGAAACTCCCATACACAGACTCCACAGCATGTACACACAGTATGTACCCAGTACGCACACACACGCGAGATCAATGTTTGTGAGTTTTCAGTCTTACCCTGGAAAGACCGTGCAGTGCAGTCATCTCTGGTGGTTGTTAAAGCCTGAACCCTGGAGCGTTCTCCAGTAAGCGGTGCTCACATTCTGTTCCTGGAAGAAAGCTCTGTCCCCACCCGTATGTACCGCTCGTGTACACTTAGCTACAGGCTGCTGGAAAAAATGTAGATAGGCATCACACTGGAAATTGAGTTTTCTGTTCTCACTCTAAGTGGTTTAAGCATAGTGAGTTTGCAATGGAATCTCTAAAGTGCAGTGAGGAGTTAAAGTAAATATACAATGTTGAAATACTTAAAAAAACATTTTATTTAAACTAGACGTCAAAATGTTGTTAGAAACGCCTGTTCCTTTTGATAATCTCTACATGGGAAAGTAATTGAGAAAGAGCCAATTAAAGTTAGTAAAGCGTCATGTTGAGACTTGTTCATCCTCAAGCTAAAACACCTTTACAACTACAGTAAGTGCACCCATGAACATCCACACACACATATATGAACACACAGCCTTTCTTGATTTCCTAAGAGAGCCCACATCGAGGTATACCTCTGGCTAGCAGCTGCTAGTGGAGTCTACATCAAGCAAGCCAGGTAATTTCTTTCCTTGTGTTTAATGCTCCCAGCATCGACTTCTGACGACAACTGATGTCTCCATCACAGCCACAGCATTTACTGTACTTTAAATGTAAAACTCCTTTACTCATGCTATCTCCTAGATGTATGCTACTTATCATAAGAATTAAAAACGTTTCTGCATAGCATGCCTCTGAGTAAATTAACCAAAATGTCACCATATTTGTACTTGAAGACAAATAAGAAAATGTTCTGAAGTCATTATTTCACATTCAACATTAATAATTTCACAAAACTGTTAAACCTTGAAAAGACACACCTTTGTCCTCTGGAATTTGTTAAATTACAGGCAGAAAATATGAACATAGATATTGTCATTTTGTTTCATCTAGTCTAAATGCTTTGCCAGTCACCTGACTAAAATAGGACTCTTTGTGGTGGTTACTGTCGGTGCAACCCTGGCATGTTGCATGGCATCAGCAGTTGGGGACTGTGACTCTGGTGAAGAGTTCTGATCTGAGCAGGTGATGGTCTGCAGTGAGGCTACTCTGCAATCTGACTAGTTTGGAGTATGATTAGTCTGTAGTATGACTAGTCGACAGTGAGGCTAGTTTGTAATGTGACTAGTGTGTAGAGCGACTAGTCTATAGTGTGACTAGTCTTTAGAGTGGTCTGTAATGTGGATAGTCTGTAGTGTGGCTAGTCTGTAGAGTGACTGGTCTGTAGTATTGCTGGTCGGTAGAGTGACTAGTCTGCAATGTGACTGGTCTGTAGTATGGGTAGTCTGTAGTGTGGCTGGTCTGTAGAGTGATTGGTCTGTAGTGTGGCTGGTCTGTAGCATGCCTGGTTTGTAGAGTGATTGTTCTGTAGTATAGCTAGTGTGTAAATGGACTGGTCTGTAGATCGACTGGTCTGTAAAGTGACTGGTCTGTAATATGGCTAGTCTGTAGATTGACTGGTCTGTAGTGTGACTGGTCTGTAGTGTGTCTGGTCTGTGGAGTGACTAGTCTGTAGAGTGGCTGGTCTGTGGAATCATATGTACATTTTTATAATGTGGTTTTCTGTTTATTGACCAATGATGGAATCCTTGTCGCCCTTCGAGGCAACTGTTGTTGTGATTTTGGGCGTTACAAAAATAAATTGAATTGAATTGAATTGGAATGACTGGTCTGTAGTATTGCTGGCGCAGGGATATGGCTGCAGTGATAAGGCTGCAGTGGTAAAGCTGCAGTGGTAAGGTTGCAGTGGTAAGGCCACAGTGATAAGGCTGCAGTGGTAAGGCCACAGTGATAAGGCTGCAGTGGTAAGGCCACAGTGATAAGGTTGTGGTGGTAAGGCTGCAGTGGTAAAGCTGCAGTGGTAAGGTTGCAGTGGTAAGGCCGCAGTAATATGGCAGCAGAGGTAAGGTTGCAGTGGTAAGGCCAGGTGTTTAATTAGGACCTTCCTGCTCAGCGGGGCCTGTTTATTTCCCCTGTGATGCTCGACTGATCTCTACTGAGTGAGGGAAGGAAGAGAGAAGGAGGGTCGGAGGGAGAGAGAGGAGGTAGAGAAGAGCACAAGCGGTTGTAAAGAGAGACAGAACGGCAGAGAGCAAAGCAGCGAGATAAGTGGAAAAGAGAGAGAAAATAAAATCGAGATAGAGTAAGAGAAAATGGGCAGTCATACAGAGAGCATCAGTATGCTGCGGTAGTAAGCTACGAATGCACACTTGCCTATACAGACACATACTATTGAGTTACTGCTTAGGTGCTGGGAGATGCGATCTCAGTTGCACGCACATGAAACACTATCCCGCAAACGCTAAGGTAGTTCTCTTCAGAATGATACGTTTTATGTGCGTTCATTTGCAATTTCACAAGCCTAAGAACCCTTTCACTGAAGCACCGAAGCAGCCGAGATGTCTGATCAGTCCTTACTGTGATTAGTGTGAGTGTTCTCATGTCTATAAGTCTACATATCCAATATACCTTTCATTGCAGTTTTGAGGGTATAAATCTAGCTTTCTAAACGGATTTTTCAACATGAAATCGTCTTTATCTACTTAGAGTCAGGGAGGAGAGCAAGATAGCTCATCGCTAACATCCAACACGGAAACAGCAGGAGAGTTTTGGCATGACTTGTACAGTACATTCAGAAGCTTTTGGCAAAGTCTCTCTAACAAAGGAAATAATTGAATTCAGAGCATTCTGCTTTCGGAGTCATTCTCTTGGTCTTGACTTGGTATCAAACAAATACCCATTATCCATCTTCATTTCCTAGTCATGGTGCCAAATACTAATGTAGTGTACTGCATCTGGAAATACTCCCTCTTGGGTACACAAAGTATACAAGAATATGCATCAACTCCCCTCTGCACACACACACACACATGCTTACGTATGCTGTTCATTTGAGTGCGCACGCACGCACATGCAGAGGGAGGCAAACACACAGACAAACACACACATTCAAATGGAGTGCAAGTGAGTCTGGACAGGGGCCAGTAACCTTGTCTGTCTGACGTGGAAATCAATCAGGGCAATGTGGCGACTCTGACAGGGTTGTGTTTCTGAAGCTTGGAAGAACAGCTCTCCTAAATCCCTCCAGGGCACAGATGCTATTGACTTCTATTAACCATTAGTTGTTTAATCTAGGTAAGGGCCCATAGCATTGGGAGAGACTGGCTGTTTCTTCCTGCAGGCTCTCTCTGCGGCAAAGAGAAGCTTCAGGTCAGCACAACGTTGCAGCTGAACTGAGACAGAGATAGATGGATGACCACAGCACCTCGGTACTGCACAGCCCATGAGGCACGTCACTGTGTGTGTGTCTGTGTGTGTGTGAGAGAGAGAGAGTGTGTGCATACGAGACAAGGAATAACACAGAGAAGGCCTCTTTGCATGCAGGTGTGGATGCGTCTGAATGGTGTTAGATACAACTATGGCTGTGTCCTAGTCCTCTATCTTCCATACTGTTGAGTATGTCAGAGGAATATTAAGTATGTCCCAATGGTATGTATCAGGTAGTTCAGCAAAAATACGTCAATGTCCTCAACTGATTTTTACAATGTGACAATTATTTGAGATGCTGTGCTACGTTTGGAAGACGACCACGCATCTCCAATCAACCACCATGACCACACAACTGATGACCGTCAGCCAATCACATCACTGACGAACTAGATTCCTGTTAGGTGCGTTTGACATCACGCAGCGCCCGTGGCTCAGACAGCCGGGTGCAGTCATTTGATTTGAAGCAGCCAATGATATTTACCTCTTCAAGTCAGCCGGCTGCAGCTGTCGGTGCCTCTGGTGCTGTGTGAAGTCCAACACATCTACTGGCGACTCTAAACGTGCAGCAAAGGCCAGTCAGTAGACCAGTGGAAACACAGTCATGCTATACCTGACTGGCCCATGTGTCTGCTCTTCTGCCCGGAGCACTTATGCATCCAACCAACCATCCATCCATCCTACCATTTCTTTATCCTTCAATCAATGTGTTTATTTCTTGTACTTTACATACAATTTAGAAGCATATCAATTTGTTGGTGTGGTCTTTGAACTAAAGAACATTGCTGAATATTTCACACATTTAGAAATACAAGAGTAAACCTCCAAAGTATTGCTGCGTGTGTTTGCTCACAATCCTTTGTCTCAGCTGCCTGCTATAACCGAACTGTTAGTGTTCTTGTAAATGTGTTAATTGTGGCTGATCATGACACACAGTATGAGTGGTGAGTGAGAAGAGTCTGTCTTCGCTAAGCATGAAAACACTGAAATGTGAAACTGCACACACGCAACGTTCAGTGCCAGTTATATATGTGCAGATACAAGTAGGCACGCTGACACAAACAGAGAGTGTTAATAAGGGCAAACAAAGACTGAGAAACCTTGTTCTTTCAACCTTGAAAAACTGTGCAAAGGAGCAATCTAGAATGTCTAACAAAGCTGCACTGGGTTCAGTATATATTGACTCAAGCAAAATCAATCAAAAATGCTCCAAATTCAGCTGCTTAAAATATTAAGAATTATTTCATTTTGAAGTATTATCTAATATTTATGTCCCAAACATGAACTATTAATCCTCCCAAAAGCCCCTAAATATTCAAAGTCACATCATGTTGGTTGATTTAAAGTGACTCATTCTGAAGTGTATGTCCTCGTGTGCTCTGACTGGCACCAGTTTAGCAGCAGTTAAGCAGAGCCTGAGAGGAGTGCAGTGCAGAAATCCAAAGTTTTTGGGGGGGTGGATACACTGTGTTGTGTCAGAGCTCTTAGTCTCAGGGTTCACAGTTGTCCTGGGCGCCTGTTCTTCAGATTCTTCAGCCCATACCGTCACCAGATTCTCCCTGAATGCAGCTGTGCCAAAGGATTTCTGTCAAGCACACATTCTCCGGCCCTCAGATCAGGTGTGTTTGAAGAGTAATGAGCAAACTCCCCCATGCTGCCACCTGCAACAGACTCGGCTGACTCCAGCTCATGTCTAATCGAGAGATTACAACCCAGGGACGCAAGGCGAGCTTTCTCTCAAAGGTTGCCATGGTATTGGAACTGTAGAACGAGAGACGTATCAGCCGATTTTTATTTATGGTGCTAATGTATTTTGAAGTAGCTCCTTTTTCCATTATCATTTCCTCTTGAGTGGAGAGGCTGAAGATTAGCGGCAGCATGAATGTGACCCCTGTCCATCCCTCCCCTCAGGCCGCTCACAGCTCTGCCCACTCCTGAGAGCGCCGATCCTGGGTGACCGTGACCCCAGCAGAGGAGAGGCCAAGAGAGCTCCCCGGCACGGTCGACCGTCACCGAGAGAGAACAAAACACAGATAAGCGAATAGGAGGAAGGTGTTTCTTTTTTCTGGAAGATCCAGGGTCCAGTGTGTTTGCTCACAGTAAAAGGTGTCAAAACAAACGCTGTCTTGATAGCATAAACATTCTTGCGTTCCTGTTTTCACACATCTTTATTTTATGGATACAACTTTTATTTAATACAGCTATTTATTTATTTTTGCCTTCTAATCAAGGCAATACCCACATTTTTGTTGGTTCCCAACTATGAATTATTGCAGCCATCCATGTCCTGGCACGTACAGCTAGTCACTAAGCGCCGCCGTTCAGCAAAACGCTGTCAGAACAAAGAGGGAAGAGATGAGAAAATAATGAAGGAAGACAAGCGTGAGCAAACAAACGAAGCATGATCAAAGGTGGAGAGCAGAGAGGACTGTCTGGACATGGTGCAGGGGGACAGACTGAAAGAGTTCTCAAGCTCAACACTGGCGTTAGGAAGAGGTGTTTAGGGGGTGGGAAGGGAAGGGAGGGAGATGACAACAACGTTTGAACTCATACTGGACGCCTCGGTCAAAGCTTGTGTTATGTAATACCGACGACATTTCAACCTAAGGTCTGTGTAGCGACATACAACACCTGTGGGTGACCTCTATTTATTTTTGTCTTGTGTGCGTGGCAGCAGAATCAAAGTCACAAAGTTGTGCTTCGGATAGTTCCACTGTTTGTCACAGGCCTTAAAAGTCCTTGCACTGTTGTGAACTGTAAGTCATGTTGTGGCAGTTTTATGTACCAGCGGAGTGCCATAAACAACATGGAGGTCAGGTAAAATTGTTAATGCAGATGAACTGGTGCTATTGTCAGGTGCATGCATGTTGTGCTGCACTGTAATCAAACTGACGAGTTAACAACCTCCTTTCTATATCATATTCAATGGGGCAATCTGGCTACTTCCATAATTACCACATGACATTTTCTTCTCTGTCTAGTAGAGTAATGGTAAGAGATAGAGAGAAGGGGAGAAAGATAGAGAGAGAGAGAGAAAGAGTTAGGGAGAGATAGAGGGAGAGAGTGGCTCTGTGACACTCACTCACCAAGCGCGGTCATTAGACTGTGAGTGGAGGCAAAGTTCACAAGATCAGCTCTGTGTTTGGCGTAATGGTTTTTAATGGGGATGAGGGGATCGAAAGGAGGGGAGTGTGTGTGTGTGTGTGTGTGTGTGGGGGGGGGATCCTGAGGAGAGGAGAGGGGAGAGGGGGTTGAAACAGATGCTGTAACAAAGCTGCAAGTGTTTCAAATGTGCTGGAGAATGTCAGGGAAGTATTGAAAAATGGGTGATGGCATTTCCTTTTTCACTCCTAATTGATTCAATATCATGATCTGGAGCTCGAACACGACGATTACAGAACGCTTTAAATCACCACAGAATGGTGCCAGCAGTCCATTCAACAATGGCTGTGGTCCGTTACATATATTGTCACAGTAATTAATTACAGAGAGTATAACATTGTTTTGTTATGTGTGTTTATTGCAGACAGGACCGCTTGCTAACTCAAACAAGTTCATTGTATTCATGAATACAGTTAGAAGATTGTGAGGACAAAAATACAGTAGTGTGTGTATGTGCAAGTGGATGTGTGTTGCGGAGGGTGGGTCACATAACAATATTCAGCAGATAATTCTGGGTCGGTTCCGCAGCTGGATTAAAACTAAATTACTTCCCTTCGTCCCTTCATGTTCAATTAAAGTGCCGCCCAGGAATGCGTAACAACTGCACCGGACTCCAATCCCCCCCCCCGCCTTGCCAACCCCTTTATTTTTCCAGAACAATGTCCCAGCACTGCCGAGCGCCCCAGCTCTAAGTTGGGTTGACAGGCGTCTGAAGTATCTGTAGAGCTTTTCACAACGCCCCAGATCCATCATCGCAGCCCCATCGAGGCTCATTGTGCACGTCCATTAACTGTATCTATGCTGCAAACTCACAATGGAGCCAGCTTGAAGAGGGTCACTGGTGCGTGGGCCCCCGTCATCATAAATCTGGTGCGGTCCAGTACTGAGCATCCCTTGTGCTTGGCTAATGGCGCTCTAATGGCTCGTACCACTTCGTGGGTGGGATGGGGGTGGGGTGACACAGAGCATTACTCATTTGTTACCAAAACCAGGGGCCAACGACACCGAACAAATCACCCCTCTCTTGTCTGTAGTCCTTTCCACAAAAGTGTTTCAGAAGAGCACAAATTGGCCGACCAATTCTGAAGACAGTCCCTTCGTCAAAAATATTGATATTAATCTCCACATCCGGAGCAGTGATAATTTCCATCTGAATAATATATACACATGGACAGTGCTGGGGAAGAACGATGGCCATGCTGGTAGAGGCTCCAGGATAGATTTCATTATTCGTAGTGTCTGGGTGGAACCAAGACCTCCTCACCTATGCGCTCCCCGTATGTAACAGCAGTGGGTTTAGTCGTTACCCAGACACCTGCAATATTAATGCCTCCATAAAGCAGAGACGGTCTGCTCTGCTGTAAACGCATATCATAAATATGGGTTTATATTTTGCTACAGTGTAGGAAGCCCCCTAGTCATTAGGCTGGGTAATTGGTTCCTGTATGATTGTAGACCTGGTTTACAGCCAGTATTAAACCTGCAGACACGCAGTCAAGACCCAGCATAATGGCTGCTATGCCCTGTTCTGTTTCACTGATGATACGTCTCGCAGTACAGAACACATACTGTGTATATTTAAATCATCCAATGCAAGTAGGTCTATGTGCATTTTTGGCCTTATTATTTAATCTGAAATACGCAGTGTGCGTTAGGCTGTGCAAAAACAGTATAACTCAAAGAAACAAAAGACAAAAAAAAACACTTTTTAAGGTACAATTGCACTGCTGTGTTAATGATCCTATTTCCTTGGTATTTTGTTTTGTAGAGACCTTTCTAGCTATGTTCCTTCTAGCATTGCCCTGCAGGTACAGGTGGCCCTCTAATATGCTGAAGGGCCGCTTGCCCACAGCTCTGAGATGATGCCTGAATTACCGCCAGCACTAAGAGGCAGAATTATTAATCCCAGCCAATTAATTCCCATAGACTCAGTCCCTCGTCGAGTTCTCTCTTCCTCACTCTCGTTTTTTTCTTGTGCTCTCCGAAGTGGCGGGCAGCGCTCGCCCCAAAACTAACTCCCGACGGAGTCCCAGGGTGTTCCCTCGCATGCGGTGAGCCTGCCTTTCTTCGCTCCCTCCCGCCCCCCCTCCCCTGCGCCCCCCATCACCACTGTGTCCCAGCCAACCAGCGCCAAGGGAGGCCCACTAATTCTGGCAGTGGACGCATCAACAAGGGCTCAAAGCATTGCCTCTACCTCGCTGCTGTCTCTTGATGCTCTGAGCGTGCCAGTAGGGGTACTGAGGCAGGCTGTGGAGCCGGTCTCCAAATGGGAAGACAGATTTTCAAAGAGCCCGCCCTCCTCCTCTCCACCGTATGGTTGATGAGTCCTCAGAGACACACTCCAATCAAGTTCTTGGATCTTGCCTGTCTGTGCCACACAAAAAAAACTGCCAATGCAAGTTTACGTGCCTAATTAGCACAGAAATTGTCACATTATATGCAAAGATCAAACAGATAATAGATTGTAAATTGTCTCAGTCCATTGTTTTGCTGGGATCACAAGGGAATTGTATTTTAAGAAAATTCCAAACGTGGTTTTATAGATGCTTTTCTTTGTTATTGCACAGTACTGTTTGCTGTGTGAGGACACTATTTCCCTGAGACAGTCAAATCACAAAGTCTCATTTAGCAGTGGTAATAGCTGCTTTATACATGGACGTTAGCCTAGATAAAGGTAGAGTCACCATTCACCAGTGTTGACAGATGATCTGCTTTATTACCAGTTCGGTTTTAGGCCCAAATGTCCAAATATGCTCATAACCGATAGGATAATTTTTCTACTCTCACCTTGTTGTAAGATCTCCCTATCTGGTAATATGAGAAGAGCATGAACAAGCATCAGGTGAAAGCTACAGTAATGACAGACACAGCACTGTAGACACACCGCTGTAGACACAGCACATTAGACACAGCATTGTAGACAGCACTGTAGACAAAGCACTGTAGAGACAACACAGTAGACACAGCATTGTAGACATGGCACAGTAGGCACATCACTGTAGACAGAACAGTAGACACAGCACTGTAGACACAGGACTGTAGAGAGAGCCCATTATACACAGCACAGTGGGCACAGCCTTGACCAACAGTGTTTCATTAACATGCACTACCAACCATGCAATATAGGTCTTCATTACGTAAATGTCAGATTACTTTCTTTTGCTTGGAGATGAAAGATTTCAGCATGGTTGGTTGTGGAAGACTATATTATGCACCATGGTATGGTCATGTTTCTGTGCAAACTTCTTTTAAACATTCACATAAATAGCACTTGTGTTCTTCCCAGTTGCCAAGGCCAAGGTCATTAGACATCAGTCAAGATCCCTTTCTACCATTTCATTATCAACTGATTTTTTTGTTGTTGCTGTAACTTGCACTTGCACTGTAACTTGCACTATCTTCAATAAACTAAGAGACTTCAATCATTTGCAGGTCAGAAACAGCTACGGTTGTGATCCCACAGTAGAATGCAGAATGTTAAAAGAGTTCACCTATACAGTTCACCTGGCTGTGTTCTTGCTCAAGTAAGTACTGTACAAGGAAGTGCACAGCATCTGAACTTCCGGGGCATTCCCATTACTGCTTTTTCACATACTAATTACATTATGAGTATGTCATTACACCTAATCACTATTAATTCATTTAGATGGCCTGAAGTTTCCTTTACTTAGTCTGCTTGAAAATCCATCTCTTGCTGGCACGGAACCTTCCACCCATACTCTGAAAAACTTTCTATGACCTGCAGGTGACATGTGACATAACTAGGATTCAAATGACACCCTCTGGGCTCTAATGAGCCAGCGTAGAATGGGGAAGCATGGATGAAGAGATGCACACCTTATACACACACCAGCACCAGAACTGGAAACAAGCAACATGACGTGGAACAGAATCTAAAAGAGAGGGTGAGAAGGAGATTGTTCATATGTCTCATAATAAGGTGTGTTTGATCACAACATTGTGTCACTGGCAGTGTTGAATCTCATTCCGAAATATCTGGATAACGAGGCAAAACGAACCTGGCCTGTTAGTTGTCTTACTCTATGGGGCTGTGGGCTTCACATTCAGAAGACGCTTATTACATTTCCAAACCAAGAATGAGCACCTGCTTGTACACATCGTATTATGGGCTGCATCACAAGTTTAATAATACAACCTGCCATGTTCAGGTGTAGCTAGTATAAATGGAGTGGAGCCATACCCTTAGACTTGAAGCATTTATGTTGTATTTCGATTTGGTATGCTCAAGGCCAGCACATATTAATGATGGCTCAATGTGTTCAGATAACAGCACTAATGGGGTAGTAATAGATTCCAAGCTGTGCCGTGTTATATCAAATTAATTATCGATCTGCTGGCGTTTGTGCGATTGATGTTTCAGTCCTTTGTTGCTCGGGTATCGACACATTTGCATCAAGCTCTTAAAAACTTTTGAACGCAAACGTCGCACATCTCGTACTATTGCAAACTCGTTTTCTAACGTGTATTGTGTGATGTGAGCATTTCAAGCATGTCTAGTGAGTTATGTAGAAATACATCCTGCATGGTTGACTGTAGACTGTTCCTTTGTACAGTGTCCCTGAACAAGTAATGCATTAAAAGTGCTGCATTTCATAATATACTCCACAAGAGTGACTTTTATCTTTTATGTTGAGAATAAAGAGGACTTGTATTATGCGAGACAGGAGTTGAGTGACACATCAACTAAAATGGCTGTGCAGGTTCGTTTCAGACAAAATGAGCGAGAACTTGGAGACCATCCGCGGCAAAACGCCCGTTCGACTGCCTCTCAGGGAAAACGCTTGACCGTTTTGATTCGCCAAACTTTCAACTTCAAAGGGATGTGATTTGTGAAGTCAATCGCGTACAGTGTGTCGACTCTTCTCAAGATCACCTTTGAAGATGTTTTGCACTTGAAACTGGGGCAAAGGGTCAAATGAATTTGCCTATTCAGAGATTTGTCATTCAAAGGCGAATACTCATTTACCTTTGGTCGCTCGCCATGGCAACCGATTTCACAGCGCTGGTTTTATATCGGGTCAGCAAGAAATTTGCAGCATTTTCTTAACTCAGGACTAAAATGACAAATTGCGTTTCCGATCACCAGAGGTGTGAATAAGGCTGTGAACAGGCTGTCGTGTTTCAGTGTGTTGCAGCTCGGAGAATTTCGGCGCCGTTTCTTTTGCGTTCGGCTGCCTCGTGTATTGATGGGATGTTGTCTATAACCTGAGGTCCAGCCATGCTTGTTATCCTCGTTTTGAAAGCACTGCAACAGTGTGCATACTTTTGCTAGCATTCCTGTTTGCTGTCCAAAGACCTGGTTTCAATGAGATGTGGCGTGCCGTGTCGGTTTTGTTTCTCTGCGTGCGTTTTAGAATGGTGCTTCACCCCACAGCCATCCATATGAATGGCTGATAACAATGGAGTCAGTAGACAGGAAACACGACCCAGTGGCCTCTTTCTCCCCAAATAGACAATAACACAACCATCCCTTTGTACGATCCATGGCCGTCTACTCATGCACACATTTATTAGCCTCCCAGCACAGGGAATGTAACACATTTAAAAAAAATATTTATACATGTATTGTCTATACAGTATTAATTTAGTTTCCCATGAGGGGAAATGTTCTCTCTCCTCTATCTCCTTTTGTAGCCTGAGTGGCAACGGTCTCATTAAGTGATCCTGATGGAATGTCAAGTGTTTACCAGTTTTATAGGAAATATTCAAGGGCAGTCTCCATGGAAGCTGTCTGATTTCCTTTCTCTGTTTTTCACAGTCACAAACATAGTCAAAACTACCATATCTAAACCCACATATTGATCCATTCATAAATCCATCAATACGCTACGGATGTTGCCAACACACAACTACTCTTTAGTCTGCACAGATAAAGAAGGGATGAAATAATAGATTCATTGGGTTAGTTTTTCGGCCATTGATATTCATTGCATTTGCTATTCTACTTGGCATTTTTTCTAACCACCAAAGTAAGAAAGCGATACCCCAGGTGTTGCAATTACACCTGGGTGGGTCCACTCTGTTTGTCGGTGCAACAGCTCTATGATTACATGTCCTGTTTGAAACATGTCGACTGCTCATGCAAGTGAACCAACACTGGGATGAGAAAGCTCTCTCTCTCCCTCTCTTGCACGTCCGCAGGCACGCGCGCGCACTTATACAACAACGCAGAGCGGCAAGCAGAAATTGACACAGGATGTCCATGTAAAAGCTAGATATCACATGCCCAGCTGATATGCATTTTATGAAAGAAGTATCGTTCATCATTTTCATCTCAGTGTGCCCTCCGATCCGTGTCCACAGTGTCAGGCTTGTGAGCAGAATGAGAACAATTCTGGGATGGGGCTCTGATAAACGAGAGCTGGTAAATCAGCATCTCGCCCAGCTACCACAGGAGAATGATTCAGCTACAGCAGAGGGCAGGGCTTTGTGAAGAAATCTGTTTGGAAGCAATGAGAACAGAGGAGGCAGTAGATCAAGTCTGGGTCTTGGTTTGATCACGGCTCCTCTAAATTGTAACGGTATCGCTAAGTTTAGTTCATTCCGTGGGTGTAGCATTCTGGCTTAGGCTATTTGTCCTATTATGCAGCAGAGAAAGCAGCATGTCTGTACTGTGGTTGATTGACACCTCGTACGTGTGGAGATGCAGGGATTCTTTAAAGGATGTGTCGGCCTCCACGTTAGCATTGAAGCGTTCAGCTCACTTGCTTATTCATTCCGAGAGGGATGAGGCACAAGGCGGCCTGCAAAAAAGATATGCGTTCACCCCTCTCGATTCGCTGCTGCGGGGCTGGAATTTTTATGTTGATAGTCTGGGTAGCATTCATCGTCCTCGGGTCCACCAAAGGTCAGGCGCTGCATAGCTGAGCAGCTGGTTTGCATGCGATTCCTTATGTATGCTGCACGCTACACTCTGCCCGCAGTGGATGGGTCACTTTATGGCTGGGTGAGGCTTGTCGAGCAATCCACCGGCTCCGACTCTCTAGTGAGGCAGAGACCGGAAAAGGCTGCATCTGTAGTTGTGTGGCTTGACTGAGGGATTCTGTACGAAGGTCTCCATGTTTGAGCTGAGTTCATCTCCCGTGTGTCTTCTGATATATGTATTTTTCCTCTTATCAGCAAACTCTAAACATTACCTTGACACCGATTTAGCCTCACACTTTCCAAAAGGGCTGAGGCAAGAATGGATTTGAGAGAGATGTGAACTATTTATGTCAACACATGTCCTGTCACATCTAAACCTCTGGTAAGAATAAAAATGCTGGGAGAAGATAAATAACAATTACAGATGCATTTGGGGGGATGAAGTGTAGGCAATCATGTCTGATCAACATTCAACATGCCCAAAGCATCCAAAATAACTGAAATAAACCCACTGTCAGTTTCACCCAGTTTACCATGATGTTTATAATAATTAGTTTGGAAAAGAATTGTTTGCATATGTAAATGCCATTGTATAACTATTTGAATCAATTGACTGTCAGAAGAAATGTACAAATAAGATCATGTTTGAGGGAATTTGCTCATCACTTCAGAAACATATGGTAAAAAAAACAAATGCTAAAGTAAACATCTGTGATCTAACTCAACAGAATTGTTTTACGGCAAAATACGATGATATTATTTACCATTATGTGTTTCTCATTCCAATTCAACATCAGTTTACACAAAATCTGCCTTTTTGTTGTGCCATCCACTAAGAGGATCTGGCAAACTAGATGGGCCTGTAGTGGCTGTTCTGTTCCAGTGATGTGGCAATGTACTGGCTGCTGAGACGTTACAATAGCCATCACATGCTTTGGGCTTCCTTGAATTGCCAACATTCCTCTTGGGATAATCCCTGTTTGGGAAATGGACGTGCGCTGCTGGAATATCAATTTCTCTTTTTTTCTTCCTTCTTCCCTGGGGTTTAAAAAATGAAACAGGACTCAAGTGCTGATACGAAGCCATCTACTGAAGCAATCGGAAGATGAGGGGGACAGCGTGTCAGTATGAGAGAACCGTCATGAATATACATTTCCAAAAGGGGAGGGGAGGGAGACATAACTGGATCATTGACTGTAGGTTCACTTGCTGAACCGGAACCGGTAACACTTGTATATTTCCCTTAGCTTTTGATGTTCCTTGATCAAGGAGACATTTCCTTAAGAACAACCTGAGAATCTCTACAATGGATAGCATATTAAAAAAACATTTCCATCATTAAAACTGTGGGAAGGGGAAAGATCTTTTAAGTGGGCCTGTGAGTCACGAAACCACATCCGTGCCTGTCGATGGCTGGGCAGACTTGTGTAGTGGTCAGGGAATGGAGCTTTAAGTTGGTATGCCACAGAGGTGAATATCCTACTTTAAACAAAGATGAACCACATGGAAACAGTGGTGTCTGGATTCAAAAGGCTCAGTGTTTAGGAAGTAACCTTCAGGGAACCATTTCTGAGTCAGCAGAAAATGAAACCCTCTGACAAGCTGAGTGCTTGGTTCAACTAAACCGAAAAAGAGAAATAACACACTTCCTGCTGCTACAAATAAGAGGGCATAAGCACATTTGTAGATATGTGATATGCACCATGTTGTTTGAAAAATCATTCTGATAAAAAATGATAATCTAAAGGTTAAGAGGTTGTCTGGTCGGTTGGCAACATAGCGTGGCTCTCTTTGACATTAGAGGAGGAAGCAGCAACAAAATAATTCAGTTGGCAATCGTCCGATAAGTGACTGCAGAGTTGTACGGTAAAAGCAGGACAACATTACACAAGGGAGCAAACAAAAGCCAGCTATGGTTCAACAAGCACCATTAGTGTATCCTTTTACTACTTTCCATATACTGGAGCGAAATCTAAAAGCCAACTCCTGCCTAATAAGTCCAAATTAATAAGGCATGTCCATTGTTTTGTTGGCCATAACTGGTCTCCCTGAGGAAGGGCTGTGAAACTGATGTTTTCATACCAGTCCAAACCCAGTTGTGTGTGCGTGATAGCCAGGGCAGAGCCTTACAGCACTTAGAGTGCGCTTCTCTCTCTCTCTCTCTCTCTCTCTCTCTCTCTCGTTTCTACTGTCCCTTTGTCCCAGGAGTGTAGTTCCATGCACAGTCCCTGAGGGTAGAGCCAAGACTGTCTGTGTCCTCCGGCTCAGGTCAGCCGGGATGGCTATACATTCACAAGCAGGCGAGGAACGCTTGGGTGAAAGATCGATTTGGTCTCCATCACCCTTTAACCTTGAACATGCTTTAGTGGACGCTGAGAAAGAGGGAGCTGAATCTGTTACTGTCTGAACCTGCCGGACGCTCTCCTTCTATTGGATGGGCAGTTAATGTAGACCAAGAACCTGATTCCTACTTGTATTGATACATACCACATCAGTTTATCGAAACGTGGCAAAAAAAACAACAACACATTTTTGGGCACAAAGGACATTTTTTTTCCTCTCTTGCTACTGTCCTTTTCAGTAAATTGCACACTTCATAATCCATTTGCAGGAACAATGCTGAGTTTGAGAAATAAACAAATAGAAAAAAGAGACGGTCTCTAGCTCCAAAATTAGCATTTTATTCGGATGGTTGGGGTCAGTATAATTTGTATTCCAGTACAGACGATTATCCACAAGGCTTTAGACAAAACCTTTCCCAGTCTTAAAGCTGATTCAGTAATTAGTGCCAACATGGTCAGAACACCACACCCTCCTTTTTGGTACAAATTCAAACAGTTGTGCTGACAAGATTACGATTTTTTTCTTTTTTGTTTTATGTTTTTTCTCATTTTTATACAAAAGACTTTCTTAACTTCTACACAATTAATGTCACCCAGTTTTTATTTTCTTGCTCGTAAATAAATTTCAGAAATAACATTATTTTAATTTTTTGTTGTCGTGAAAAGATAAAAACATGCAAAACTTCAATTTGTAGTCCAAATCATACATTTACAAGTTTGGAACTTTTTGCAGTTCTTCAAAGACTACATCAAAAGAAAAAAAGAAAACATTATGTACACACATCTTTTTACAGTGAAGTAAAAGTTGAAAGTACCAGATGATGACTAAGGCAAATGAAGTGTACATGGATTAGAACAAAATAAACAGTATTGATTTGTAAAACACTACACCACTTCAGAAATCAAGGAAAATAATATTCCGCTACAAAAGTATGATTTATGACTCCCTTTATTTGCAACCAGCTGCATAAGTTTAATCTTTTAGTGAAAAAGTCTAAAAGTCTAGCGTACTGTACAGTGCTGTTCTTAATTGTTTTGTCCCATCCAAGCTAACAAATGAAATGGTCCTTCATCATTTCTTCAGTTTTATTTAAATAATCATTTTCAACAAACAGCAGTTTTGTGGAACCAAAGAAAGCACGTAGAAGCATACCATAGTGTAACATACTTTCCTATGTTTTGAAATCACTCCAAAAGTCAGTACCATTAAAGCCTTGAACATAAAACTAATCATTCAGATCCAAAAAAATGTACAAAAAGGCACATTATATCCCAGTGCTTCTGTACTGTGAAATTCAAGTGTAACTGAGCGCGCTCAATACCAACAATCCAAACAGTGACAGCTCAGCATGTTCCCTCCCCTTCTCCCAAACTGGACCGCAGCCTATGCCTAACCCTTCAACAAGCATATGTATGCGTAGACTACAACAATAAGCCAAGGTTGGTTGTTTTTTTTAAAACATTTTCAGAATTATGTAAATTTGTGTATTTTTCTGTCATTGTTCCGTCACGCTCTCTGGGGATATCAGTAATCAGAAGCTGTCCACGTCCATCAACAGGGAAGGGGGGAAAAAGATCACCCCTTTTCATCAATCTCCGTTCATCTCCGTTATCGGGTGTGTCGCGTGTGGCCTAGTCGTCGCTCCCTCCGTACATGTCTGCCAGTTTTCGGAAGCGGGGCCCCCAGTCGTTGAGGTAATCGTAGTCCTGGTCCCCCCCGCTGCTGGAGGAGTTGAGGGAGCTTAAGGAGCCAGCCGTGGAGCCACTGCCCTCGTAGTCAAACACCAGCAGGGAGTCGTAAGGCGGGGCGGTGGGGTCGTTGTCTGCGGCCTTAAGTCCCTAGAGGGAAGAAAAAAACAACATTAAATGAGAAGATTAAGGCCACACTATTTACACACACTAGCTTCTGCAGGAAATGCCCAACTAACCAGCCATCTTCTCATTCTAAATCAGCTAAAACATATAGAGTTCCCTTAATATATATATATCCCCTACTCTAGTATGTTCGGGGAATCAGGTCTCTGTCGGGATCAGTTCATCTCTACTATTCAGTGATGTGTCTACAGCATGTTTTTGGGCTGGTTAAGATTTGTCTCTGGGAAGCCAGATTATCCAGCACTTGATCAAAAACCGAGATTGAGTTTAGCCGGCAGCCTCCTCTTTCTCAAATCCTTCCTACTGGAAAAAAGAGAATGGTCTCTCCACCTCCCGCACCCTTCCCAGTCTACAGGCTCTGCAGAGGGGCATCAAGACGGGCTGAAGCTCGGACACTCCAGTCTTTCACTGTGCCATCTCTGGTACTGCCAACACAGCCTAGGATACTCACTCCCAGTTTCCAATTTTCTCAGTGACTGGCCCCTGAACAGGTTTTGCGAGTGCAGCAGGGTGGAGGACATGTTAAGAGTGACATGGTTTAACGCCACTAAATATGTTCCCATGATGAAAGAAGGTTGGTTGGAGTGGTGGTAGGGGGGGGTTCTTTATTTGGACAACTGCGCTCAGCATTCCCAGAAGCCCTTGTGGCGTCCTGAGAGGTCATTATGGATTGCTATTGATCTCCAAACCCATTCCTTCACAGGACTCCTGAGACTTGATGGATTGCTAATCTCGGAGCTGGAGATGTGCTCTGGCCATGAACCTCATCGGGCCTGGACCTCATCCCCCCTCCATCTTATCGCTGCCGTGGCGACATCCAACAAATAATAACTGAATTAAAAGGAAATGGAGCGACAACAAGGAGGGATGAACCACAAGCGTGTTGGGAACATGGCAGAGATTTATAGGGCCCTCCATCCTGCCACTGCAGCGACAGTCTCAAAATGAAAAAGATGGATTGGGTCTAAGTGCGCGGGCGCTTAGCGATTATTTTCCACTTGTTAGCCTTCGTTAAATGTTTGCTCAGGGCTCCGCATGCTGATAATTTGGTGGGAAATATGACAGATGGATCATTCATTGCAATTACAGCCATCATTGCTCCGCTGGTTAGAACCCCACCTCACGGACCAACACCCCCGCGGTGCCTGGCGTTACGAGGTTAGCCAATCACAGAGCGCTCCCTCTTTATTCCATTATAACAGAGTCATCCTCAGCGAGGGAGACAGTAGTCTCTGTCTGAGGAGAAACAATACTGTCCTCGCTCCCCATTCTTCCGCTCATCCTTCAAGTCTGCTCTGCAGAGGAACAATGGTGGCATCAAGCAGCTCAATAACATCCTGTTTCCGCTGCTTATCCCGTTAACATTGCAGTTCATCTTTCCATAAGCGAATGAGTCCTGTGTTGCGCTAGCGCCGTAGTCTGTGGCCCTCAGAGTGGAGCTGTGGCTCTGAGTGCCCGTGTCCTACGGGGGCCTGTGAGGTGAGGCTGTGTTCCCCAACAACAACCCTTTTAGCCAGACCAGACACAGGAGGCTGAATGAAAAGGCCATTGTTGGCCCCTGCTGCAAGGTTACATTCTTGGGCGGATTTGAGACCTATGCCTCAATTTTCCCTTCCTCCCTTTATAATTAAATGCTAAGGACTCTAAGGGGATGGGGGCTATGTGCACACTCCTGACCCCCCCCACCCCCTCCCTCCCCCCACCGCACACCCCCTCTGGCAGCCAGCCCTCACTGCTCAGGTTAGATTCCAGTGCATGGGTGAGTGGGGGAGGGGAGGGGCAGGGGTGGTCAGGGGGTCCAACACGGCCTGGCGGACTCCTATCAGAGGTATCCGGACCAGGCATGACGTTCTCGGACAGACAACGAGCCCGATGTCCAAGAGAACAAAGAACACACCGGCTGGCTGTGGCAGCAGCCTGTCCCTCGGAGACACCCGCCTAGCTACCGGGGCTCGTTTGTACAGGGAACAGGGGACAAACTGTCCCACTCGGTCAACATCTCCAGACCTGACAAGCCAGGGTGTGAGACACTCCCTGCGAGCGACAGGGAGGGAACGGGCAGTGGGAAAGATATAGTGGGAGACTCGTGGAAAGGGCAAGCTCTAATCTCAAAAACTTGGGAGGAATCCAAAGACGTTGGCAGAAAGCTCCATTTGTAATACAGTGAAAGTCTTGTCTGTTGGAGCTGGTGAAAAATACATGACTGTCCTTTTCATTTCACATTCTCTCTCTGTGCTGCGTTCCAGTCAACGGTGGCCCCAGGCGAACAGAGCTTCGTCCAACAGCTTCGGTTTTGGGCCCCTTCAACTGAAACCTGGTCGGTAGAAATGAGACGCCTGCCGCCTTTTGAATAGCTTGAGTTAGAATTACTCACGTCGCCTAATATAGTGCTGTAAATCTGTTTGTTTTATTGGAAAACTAAGGCGTCTATTTCATAGACCACTAACACGAGGACATTAATAATGCTATTTCCGAAATCTAATTTCAGATTTTTATCTCCTGCAAATTGAAAATGGTCTTTGCGGGCTCAGGTTCTACCTAAGGCGTGAGCGGATTATCTCCAACTGTGAGGTCTGACCATGAATCACCACAATAAAGTTTAGCAGCGTGTGTCCTCAAGCACGTGCTGCTCCTACAACAAGTGACATTCCACACACAGGTGGGTGACAAGTGTGTTCGCCTTCAGCATCCGTGTGTATGTGTGTGCACATTTATCCAAGTGACAGTTCTGTTGATGATCGTGAGCGTATACTGCGTGGTGGGTGGCCGGTGTGTATGTTACCTCGTATACGTGTCTGTGTGTGTGTGTACGTGGATGAGCTTACCTCGTTGATGAAGTCTCCAATGTCTCCGGGGTGGGGGGCGGCTGACCTCATGGGGTACTGGGGCTCCGGGTGGAGGGGTCTCTCGTCCATCCGGCGGATCCCCACAGGCTTGATGGCGTCAGGCTCTATCGTGTCCGGCTGCTGGAGCTGGCTCAGGTCGTAATCCTGGAGGGCCGGGGAGAGATGGGGACAGATGGGAGTCAGCACGGAGCCACACACACACACACACCAGGGCATGGAACCCAGCCCAGCGCTGACCGTACCCTTCCCATCACCCGCGTGCCACGCCCCAATCCCTTTGCTCTCCGATACGCTCAGACAACAAAGTACGGTCGCCCAGGTAAGTAGCTGACCCAAGCAGGTGTCAAAGTGCCTCTATGTAAAGTGCGTAGAGGAGAACCTGACATTAGACTGTTTTTTTTTTTTTGCTGACAGACACTCAGGGAAGGACAACAGCTAGCCGGAGCGCGCAGATCTACCAGTGGGTGGGCTGGAGATAAGGAGATGATAAGTCAGCAGGCCAGCGGCCGGCTCCAGAGGTACTCTGTGCTGCTGAAAGGCTGTGAGGCAACTGTTCTGCTTTAATCAGGCCCCAGACACGGAATGGCGGGTATGCATGAGCCATTACTAATCCTATTAACATTGCCAAGGCAACCTGGCTGGCTCTGGATTTGTGCGGAGTCACAGGGCGAGGGAGAGACGGAAATGGGGAGGGAGGGAGAAAAGAGAAGAGGGAGGGAGGAGAGGAGTAAGCGGGTGAGAAAAGATGAGTCAGAAACAGTGATGGAGGAAGAGAGAGAGAGAGAGGGATATATATTTAAAACAGCAGCTGTGAGTTCGACTGGGTTCTGCGTGCAGCAGGACTGGATGGTGACAGACAGAGAAGGTATGGCAGGCAGAACACCATTGGAGGGCGTGCTTAATAAGCGTGGATGATGGATCTTCCCTTCTTAGGAGGGTTTTTTTCCCTATGTAAATCCATCCATCTCTAATATCCGTCCTCAGAATTGCCCTTGCTTCCTCGCACAGGGGTTCACAAGTGTACGGACACACAAACGCAGAACATGCAGACACACCCACGCACACAAAGTAGCAAACCAAACAGCCACATGCACGTGTTGGGGATGCACCAGAGAACCAAAGTTGTGGTTGGAGGAGAACAAGAGCCCCTACAGACCAAGCAGCCATATTTCCTGGCCCGTATCTCCAGGTCTATATCTCCGGGCCTGTATCTCCAGGCCCATATCTCCAGGTCCATATATCCAGGGTCGTCTCTCTCAGACCCAACTAGGACCTTCCTCAAGGTCTGCCCTGGTGTTAGGATGTTGGTGACAGAATCCACAGCTGCATGCGGAGGACAGGACAGGACGGAGGAAAGAGAAGGTCTAATGACCACGTGTGCAGCGCTCCGAGGATGCTATTCCTCAAGCTGCTGACATACACGTTCCCCTTTCAGCCAGTTTGGGTCCCTTCTAGTTCACTGTACAGCAAAGTGCCAGGGCACATTCCTTCTTCTGGAGACAGGATGGGGAGGGGGTGTGTGTAAGTGAGTGCGTATGTGTGTGTGGGGTGTCACATTTTCACTTTAAACATTTTGGGGGTGTTGATGCGAAATTCGCAATTTCACAAGAAACGGTTTGTGTCATCAACAAGCTGTGTGCACCCTCCTCGAAAAGTCAACATTTAACAGAGTAGTCAGCAGGCAACAGGCAATTCTTTTCTTTCAGCCCTTTCTCACTTTCTTGACAACTGAGCAAGGAAAAACAGATACCCGCTGCTTCTGCATAAACAGAGCTGTCAGGAGAAGAAAGGAAAAAACTGAATAGTAATCTGGATTCTTTCTCAGAGTACAAAAATGAATTCCTGCTAAGCAAAGGATCCTTTTTGCAATATGCATTACAATCTGGTCCAACATAATTCTGTCACCTTCCAGCTCTTCAACCTTCCTGATCTCTAAGTACAGTGGGTACAGGCAGAAGCTGATATCTCCCACATCCTTATCTTTGGTGAGTAGGGGGGGGGGGCAGGCTGCTCTACAAAACTCATCTCATTTAGCTCTCTCCGTCACCTCATAATAGTGTTTCCAGGATACGATGTTCTTTCAGCAGGAAGTTTTCTTTCCGCGCTATCACAAACAAATGCGAGGCTGTGGTGTGATTGGCCGCTTGCTCCTGGTAAAATACGAACCTCCTGGACCAATAAAAGCCAATGACGATAGCGACTCAAATCAAATACTCTGAGACCAGCCAAGGCTCTTGACACCTCAATTTCCTCCCCAGCAGGGAGAATAGAGGCACACGTTGGAACGTCCACATCGCCAGAGATGCTCGCCTTCATTTTCTGTTTCACCTCAACACTGAATCCCCTCGCTGTGGACAAACACATTTCCTGCTGGTCTTCAGTCGTCCTCCACGGTTCAAAATGGAGGCTTGTGTTCTCTCTATAAATCTGGCCTCTCCCCCCACCAGCATTTCTAGTAGTCTTACATCATTGTGTTCCTTGTAGCAAATCAGTTTGTGTGCATGTAGGCTTCTGTGTGTGAGGGAATGAGTTTGTGTTTGACTCTGTGTCTGTGGGCATCCTTAGCACTCCTTGTTCTCTCTACTTTTTTTCTCTCTCTCTCTCTCTCTCTCTCTCTCTCTCTCTGTCTATATTTCTCTCTCTCTCTCCCTCTCCCTCTCTCTCTCTCGCTCACTGGCAGATGTGTAATGGCTTCCCAGTTAAATTGTTACCTTCCATGTAAGTGTCATCATTATAGCCCAGCAGATGTCTGTCTCTGAATTACATTTCACCAACAATTACCCGTCAGGGAAGGCTCATTTAAGACCAGACGCAGTACCACCCCTTCCTGCCACTGTCCTCCTGCCATTGGTGACAATGTACAGTACCATTTGTAATAATGCCATCTGGTTACGGGACATATCCCTTGCGCTAAGTGTATGAGTAGTTTTTAATGAGCTTTAGAGTACTGAATGAGCATGGAGTGTGGAAGTGGTGTGGGCTGGAATCCCTAAGTAAGCAGGGATACATGGAGGAACATGTGGCATTGGAGGGAGGTTTGGAGGTAAGACTGAGGCGGAAGCAGCCACAGTAGAAGCATGGTGTCGATGGGAGCTGTCTGGCCTCCTCACGCCTGCAGCCAGGAGCTGTCAGGTCAGCTAATGATCTCGGCCAGGACGAAAAGGTTGACCTCTAGGGTCACGAGGAGAGCGTGCGGCGTGCCAACCCAGCACGAGGAGATGGGAGGGCCCAACTGCCGCACTGTGATTGTAGATCTTTCATTGTGCTGTTCCTGCATTCGTAGAAGGACGTTTCCCCTAGTATGAGGGAGTGAACACTACCTCAACTCCCTCCAACATCCTGACTTTGCCTTTACTTTTCCTCTGAACCGTTTTCAGATTCAAATAAATGGACGTATGATCAACACTGCTGTATATTGTTTTTAACATGTGTGCGTAGCAGCACTGTGTGTGCAGCAGTGTGTGTGTAGCAGTACTTTGTGTAGAGCAGTGTGTGTACCCAGCAATGTGTGTGTACCCAGCAGTGTGTGTGTACAGCAGTGTGTGTTCAGCAGTGTGTGTGTGCCCAGCAGTATTTGTGTACCCAGCAGTGTGTGTGAAGCAATAGTTTGTGTAAAGCAGTGTGTGTACCTAGCAGTGTGTGTGTGCCCAGCAGTGTGTGAGTAGCAGTAGTAAGTGTACAGCAGTGTGTGTACCCAGCAATGTGTGTGTAGCAGCAGTGTGTGTAGCAGTAGTTTGTGTACAGCAGTGAGTGTGTGCCTAGCAGTGTATGTTTAGCAGCAGTGTGTGTGTGCCCAGCAGTGTGTGTGTGTAGCAGTAGTTTGTGTACAGCAGTGTGTGTGTGTAGCAGTAGTTTGTGTACAGCAGTGTGTGTGTGCCCAGCAGTGTGCGTGTAGCAGCAGTGTGCGTGTAGCAGCAGTGTGCGTGTAACAGCAATGTGTGTGTAGTAGCAGCAGTGTGTAGCAGCAGTGTGTGTGTAGCAGCAGTGTGTGTGTAGCAGCAGCCCACCTGGTCCTCCTCTCCTCCGCCCTCCTCATCGTACTTCAGGATGTTGTCTCTCACATCGTCCTCGGGGTCGATCAGGAGCTGCTTGGCCTGGCGTTCCTTATCGCGCCTCTTCACCCACACAACGAACAACAGCACCAGGACTGCACACAGGGAGAAACAGAGGGGGAGGTCCTACATTACACAGCATGATAGCTTACTCATGTTTTATACATGTGCATCCAATCCCGATTTGGGAGCTCGGACAGCATCCTGATCAGGAATATCTCTTGGTGTCAGGCCAGACTAATGTAACCCTGGCTGGTTTGGCTCCTCCTACTCCCTGAGGACGGGCATGGTGCTGGGACAGGCCACTCACTGAGGAGGATGATGATGCAGAGCAGGATGGCGATGATGGCACCGGTGCCCAGGCCGGCGGCCATGATTAGCTGCTGGTCGGTGCAGTCTCCGTTGATGTCGCACTGGCACACCTTGACCCGGAGGTAGGTGGTGTTGGACATGGGCAGGTTGCCCGAGTCGGTGATGATGAGGGGGATGTCGTAGATGCCGCTCTCCAGGAAGCCGATCTTCAGGCTGAGCTGGGCGTAGTCACCTGAGCCAGGGCATGGAAGGGTGGAGAGAGAGGAGAGAGGGAGAGGAGAGGCAGATGAGCGGTAGGGGCGAGGTAAAGGAGTGTGAGTGGGAGAGGGAGAGGAGAGGGAGAGGAAAGGGAGAGGAGAGAGAGAGAGAGAGGGGAGGAGAGAGAGGAAAGGGAGAGGAGAGAGAGAGGAAAGGGAGAGGAGAGGGAGAGGAGAGAGGGGAGAGCGATCGAAAGGGTAAAGATATAGGGCAGAGGGAGAAAGAGGAAGGGTTGAGGCAAAGGGGAAAGAGAAATGGCAGAGGCAGAGAGGGTAGAGGGGGAGAGAGGCCAGAGAGAAAGAGAGATGGCAGAGAGCGAGAGAGACTCCATTTAGCTGCTTATCACTCAATAACACAAAACATCCATGTTCCTTTAGTCCGACAGCTCTGTGCAACTTTTTTCATAAAAAATAGGATTAAGTCCAACTCTAAACGTGCCAGCTGTGTAGAAATGCGATTAGGACCTTAATGCTGTTGGACAGAAATACATAGCACCACTTCCTACCTGGAAGTAGCGTCTGCGTATCTAATCCAAAATATGGTCAGGATTTAGGTATCCAGCTTATAAACCAAACGGAAGACCTTTTGATAACTCTGCTTAGGCGAAAATCCAGCAGTACCCATAATCCATATGGCTGTTATCCTATTAAGATATTTATTCGTTGCGTTAAGGCTCCCAACATCTAATCGCCAGCACACAACAAATGAGTCATTCCTTAGCCTTTTTTGTGTTCATAATTAGCATAATCAATTAAAGGCTGTTTGCTGTTCCAAATGCCTGTTATTAATCTCATTTATAAAGCCTCCTCTAAACATCATGTGAAGCACGCTAGCTAAAGCGCTGCTCTGTTATCAGAAAGGCACGGCCGCACTTGACCTTTTAGTTGAGGCTAATCAGGGATAAAGTTCAAACCACCAGTGAGGTAATACTAGCCTAAGCCTTTTCTAACTAAACTCTCCAGCAGTAATCAGGTTTTTCCTTTCGACTTAATTCAAACACGACTTGGGGGGAGTTGCAGAGGTTTGTCCCCCCGATGTGACACTTGCTGAATACGGACAGGAAATGAGATTGCATGGATGCGCGGCAGTCCCGCCTTACCGCTGAGGCGTGTGACGGTCCAGTTTCTCTGGACGTCGGTGGGTTTCCTGGCCAGCTCGAAGGCGAAGGGGCCGGCGTTGGGGTTCAGGTCGCTGTCGATGGCCGTGATGTTGATGAAGTTGGGATCGGGCTTCTCGCACATCTCTACCTCTGGCGGGTACACGTACGGAGCGTTGTCGTTGATGTCAATCAGGAGGATCTCCAAGGTTCCTGTACCGCTCGCTGGGGGAATGCCTAAGGTACACACGCAGACACACACATCATTGTATTCATGAGAATATGGATTTCATAAGGACAATCTACATCTAGATAAGGACATGGGATTCTATTCAAAGTGATCTCCCTCATTTTCCTATTTTGTGCTCCCTACACTGTGCATCATGCATTCTCCTGCTGAAACAGGCCTGCGAGCAGATAGACTCTCTCCAGGCAAACTGCATACTGATTAAACAGGGGAGTGAGGGAGATAACACAACATTTTAGGTAGCGGGGGGGAAAAGTGAACGTGTGTGTGTGTCTGTGGTCACACGCCGGTGTGTGCACTTGTGTGTGTGTGTGTGTGTGTGGAGGAGGGGGGGGGCGGGGCGGTGGCAACCCTCCGTGGCTTGCATCTTTGTAACGAGGGCTTCAGGGTGAGCATACTAACGCTGACAGACAGAGCCCACTGTCACTGTCTCCTGGCCCTCTGTATTCACACGGCTAAGAGGCTTTTTACCATTCGAGCCACGCTCAAAGAAGCTAGTCATCCAATCCAGACCCATTAATGCCAAGAAACCTGTCTGTGGGTGGAGTTTTTAAGCCCCCCTAGGCCCAGGCTGTGCCCTCTGGAACACAGTGGACCTAGACAAAGCCGCTTTCTGCCGGCGCGGGACAGAGGATGACGGTATCTGGGAACTCGCTAATTCTGGGGAGCGCTCGAACGTTAACCTTCCACCGAGGAAGCAGAGCTGGTGCCTGGTACCTGCTTTGACCTTCAGCCGAGTAAAGTCTGTTGTTCCTGCTGGAAACAAAGCCAGCAGATAAAGAACTGAGTGGTGCCTGGCTCCATTGTCTCCTCCTTTTTTTAAGGCTTTATTTGGTTCCTGGTACATAATTCACTTTAAACTGGCACCTAGTGTACAATTAGACTCCCTTGCTCTAAATCTTCCAAACGATATCGTTTGAGTCGCCCAGGAAATGTTAGCAGCAGTGTCGACAGTGCTGAAGTGAGCAGACAATGGCAATAGCTTTGAGAGGGGTGTTCAAACGTATCCTGCAGACAGCCAGACGCATAGGAATACTCTTAGTGAAGATTGCTCTGGTCTAAATGAGGCTACAAAGGCGTGCTTGTGGTTATAGTGTTTGTGTGTATGTGAGAGAGAAGGAGAGAGAGAGAGAGGAGGAGGGGAGGTGCAATGACAGCAGTGATAGAGGTCCTACCGTTGTCTACAGCCAGGAAGGTGGCATTGTACATGTTGTTCTTGACGTAGGGAGACTCGCGGTCCAGGACCGCAGTCGTGGTGATGCGGCCTGTGTTGGGGTCGATCCTCAGCCAGTTCGCCGGGTCGTAGAACTTGGAGTACCTGAGTAGGACAAGGGGAGGACCACATGATTTTGAAAATGGTTTGTTTGAAGCCTGATAACAGCTACTTCACAAGACGTGAGCTCTGGCTGTAGCTGGGATAGGATATTGGTGGTTTGAGCTCTCTACCTGATGGTCTGCTGCATGAAGCGGTCAGGATCCTGAGCGGTGAAGGTTGTCAGGATGGAGTCTGGTGCTAAACCCTCCTCCTGCCTCATCAGTTTGGGGTTGGGGTCAAAGTAAGGGCTCTCGTTGACATCTATGACGGTGATGGTGACCGTGGCAGTGGATTGGCGGGGGGAGTGGATGCCCCGAGCCAGTGGGATGTCGTTGACAGCCGCCACCGTCAGGACGTACGACCTGCTCACCTCGTAGTCGATTGGCTGGAGAGAGGGGGGATGTTGTGAATGCACTGTTGATGCTAGCTGCTCTGTCAGAAAACAACCTAGAGCTTAAACCTAGCTGCTCTGTCAGAAAACAACCTAGAGCTTGAACCTAGCTGCTCTGTCAGAAAACAACCTTGAGTTCTAAAGTTAACCATCATTTGCTCCCTTGGGTTTCCTTCCACATACTAGAGATAACTGACAAACAGACAAAAAAACGTCTTAGAGCTGGATTTTCTGCTTTTCAGACTAAGTATCTCTCAGGGGATGTGGGGAGGAGGTAGTGTGGATGGGGAGGAGGTAATGTGGATGGGGAGGAGGTGGTGTGGAAGGGGAGGTACGGGCTGGGAGGCACGCTCTCACCTTGACAACGGTAACCAGGCCCTCGTTAGTGGTGGGATCCGTGGGGATGGAGAATCTGCCGGTGGGGTCGCCCCCGGTGATTTTGTAGATGGCGTTCCAGGCGGCGGTGTTGGGCTGGTCTTTGTCAGTCACCGTCAGGTTGGCAACGATGACATTCACCCGATTCTCAGGCACCTCTCCATAGAACTGCATTAATAAAGAATAGGAGTGGTTAGCGGATCCTACTGCTCCAGACAGACAAAACAATAAGCATGGTAGCTGGGGATAGCAACCATCCCTGTTGAATATACACATCTGTGACCAAAGTTCCTGTCATTGTCACATCGTCAGACTTTAAAGTCCTTTACCAACACAGCAAACAAGAAGCCCAGCCTGATGAACTGTCAGTCATCAGTCCGAAATGTTCTACACAGTAATGTTGAAACAGCGACAAATCTCAGCAGGGTTGCTTCCGTAGGTAGGAAGATATTCCGGATTTCTTCTGACACAGCAAGCAGGGGGGGGCACTGCTGGGTGCCAGTGTGTTTGGAACATGTATAAAGCTGGTCAAAAGAAAATGTGATGGTTGTAGGTGGGTGGTAGCGACCGGCCTGCTGTGTAGTGGGGATTTTTCTGGGCAGGGAGGGGGGGGGGTCTTTGTGAAGCGCAGTGTTTTTGCTCACCGTGTCTGAGGTGAACTCCGGTGGGTTGTCGTTGATGTCTGTAACTCTGATGACGGCCGTGGCGGTGTTAGACAAGCCATACATGGGGTTGCCCTCCATGTCAGTGGCCTGGATGATCAAAGTGTACTGAGGAACTTTCTGCAGCAGAACGTGAGAGAGAGAGAGAGAGAGAGAGGGGGGGCAGAAAGTTATTAGGAGGCAAAAAAAACTACAACATTGCAGAGATTGTTTTGAGCCTTTCTAAAATCACTTTTCGCTCCAATTTCCCCTCAGTGACTCAACAGCTTTTAAATGAGACCTGGCTGTTCTCCTAATTGCACAGACTACCCCCTCTGGTCTTTACCAGGTCCCCATGGATGGTGGATGAGAGAGCGAGAGAGGGAGAGCGGTAGAGCGACAGAGAGGGAGGCAGAGAGAGAGAGAGAGATTCTCTCAGCGTTCAGACCATCATGAGGCATGATGGGAGATCCTGCAGGTAACAAATGACTCCCTTCACATTAAAAGCCACTCAGGTGACGGACCAGTTGCTAGGTAATGAGATCTGGGTAAATTACTTTCACGGTGGCAACCAGCGTACACATAACGGCGGCCCTGGGGCAGAATTGATTGAGCAGCCAGCCAGCCAGATTGCCCTCTCCAGACCAGCACCAACTGGCTTTGGCTTTATATATTTACCCACATCCTTTCTTTTCTAGTAAGCAAGGCCATCCAATTAAAGGAGAGTGCTACCATTTACAGCACCGAACAGAAAGAAGAGAGCAGGGAGGCAAAGACAACATTTAGCTACTCAATGATGCGTGTTGTCTCCACGTCAGAGTAAAGGACCACGGAGAATGCAGGTCCATTTTAGGGTTCTCTCGTTTGAAAGATGGTAATCAGTAACGTTCAGTTTGCCTCATTAGTTTTTGGAAACGCAGGAGATATCAGGCAGAACAAGGACCCAAACAGTCCCATGTTCCGCTTCTCTTCCTATCAGCCCCAATCCACAACTCATTTGGGGTAAACAAAGGGCCAGTGTATCTTGATGAAGCGCAATAAGTATGCAGCAGGGCGAAGGAAATCGCAAAATGAATTTAGCTGCAAGATGTGTATGTGAACGAGAATGTGCTTTTAATGAGACTGCTCGGATGCACAAAAATAGGTAGAGTGAGGAAAGGGAGTTGGCGGTAATGCCAGGAAAATGAGGTAGGGAGAGGAGGGATGGAGAGGAGATAGAGAGAGAGAGAGAGAGAGAGAGAGAGGGAGAGGGAGAGAGAGAGAAAGAGAGAGAGAGAGGGAGAGAGAGAGAGAGAGAGAGAGAGAGGGGGAGAGGGAGAGGGAGAGAGAGTACTCTGTCTTGGCATACCTCTCTGTCCAGGCCTGCTGCCACGGTAACAATGCCTCCTGTCTGGTTGTTGATGGTGAACATGTTGGAGTTAGGACTCTCGGGGTTCTGGGACAGAATCTTGTAACGCAGCATTCCATTCTGGGTTTTGGGGTCGTCTTTGTCGACAGATGTGACAGTCATAACAAACGTCCCTGGAGTTTGCAAAGACAGAGACAAAAAAGGATCGCATCTGGTTAAATAAAGTTTTACACTGCATCTTTTGTTTGTCCATAATTAATTTCTGTCACAGCAACAATTATGCAAAGCTAGTCAGACTGAGTCTCCGGATTCAAAGCAAATCCTTGATATGTTCAAGCTTTAGGTCTGTTTTAACCACAAAGATCAATGGGTGAACAGCAGGCGGGGTCACCGTGGCGACCGCCCCTGCAGGACCCAGTCTTGCTGTTCGATCGGGCCAATAGAGGAGTCCTGACAGGGAGGGTTCTCTACCTGGTTTAGAACCCTCCGGAACTGAGCCGTTCCAGATCTGATGGACGAACTCTGGACGGTTGTCGTTCATGTCGATCACATTGATCACAATGTCGATGGGGTTCTCCACCTGGTTCCCGTTCAGGTCCACCGCGTGGGCCCTCAGCTGCGGGGAGGGAGGGAAGGAGGGAGGAGGTCATCACACAGACACACAGGGATGAGTCATCTCAAGTACACACACACACACACTCCAGACTCCATCCGAACAACAAGACAGAGACGAGCACGGCTTCGATTGACAGCCAAGGCCTTCCTATTCGGACGGAGCCTTGAAGAGAGGACTTGCGCCCATCCTCTGCCCTTTGATTTGCAATTAAACGTCATCCACACAAAGAAGGTCACTTCTCTCGTGAACAACTCTTTCAACAGCCTTCCATCCTTTTCATTTGACAGCTCTTGATACTGGGAGGCTGGCCCATTAGCGCACCGGCACAATACTTTTAATTAGCGGTTCGATAATTAGGTTTTTCATTTGCTTGGCCCGGCTTCCGTGCTCTGTGTCATCTTGTGTCTGAGCAAATGAACAACACTGAATGTAAAAATAAACACGCAGACCAAATGCAATCATTTGCTCAGTCATCTCACTATATTATTTTGACAAAGTCATTTCGAAAGGGACCAAAAAATATGTTATGAGTAAAATATTACAATTATTTTGTAATCAAATATCCTACAACAACAAATATCGACCACACAATCTTGCTTCAGAGATTGGAATGTGACGTAGGTGTCAGAGGGACAGTCCTCAGCTGGTTTAAATCCTATTTATCGGATAGGTACCAGTTTGTTAATGTAAACCGAGGCTGTTCCCCTTGCTCTGAAGTAACCTACGGTGTCCCGCAGGGTTCTGTACTCGGTCCTATTCTGTTTACGCTCTATATGCTGCCTTTAGGTAACATTATCAGAACGCATGGCATTAACTTCCACTGCTATGCGGATGACACACAGCTGTACTTATCAATGAGACCTGATCAGGCCGATCGGTTACACATACTTAGTGCTTGTGTGAAGGATATAAAAACCTGGATGACACTTAACTACCTACTTCTTAACCCTGAAAAAAACGAGGTCATTGTACTGGGCCCGGAACGTCTGCGAGATTCTTTAGCCGGCCAGATGGTGTCACTGGTCACTATCAGTGTAGCCCCCAGTTCGGCTGTAAGAAACCTTGGCGTCCTACTGGACCAAGAATTATCCTTTACAGCACATATGAGCCAGGCATGCAAAACTGCCTACTTTCATCTGCGTAATTTAGCTAGAATTAGAAAGATCTTGACTAGAAGTTATGCTGAAAAACTCATTCATGAATTCGTTACATCTAGATTAGACTGCTGTAACGCCCTGCTCGCAGTGTGTACTAAAAGCTCGATAAAGAGCTTTCAGTTGGTTCAGAACACAGCAGCACGACTGCTAACAGCAACCAAAAGAAGAGACCACATCACACCGGTGTTAGAGCCTCTTCACTGGCTCCCTGTTAAATTTAGAATCAAATTTAAAATCCTACTCCTCACATAAGTCCATAAATGGCATGGCCCTCACTACCTCAAAGATGTTGTAGTACCATATCACCCGGCCAGAGCACTTCGCTCCGAAAGCTCTGGACTATTGGTGGTTCCTCGGGTCTCCAAAAGCACAGTAGGGGGTAGAGCATTTAGCTACCAAGCTCATGTGTTATGGAATCAGCTCCCCGTTCATGTTAAAGAGGCCGACTCAGTCTTTTTATTTAAGACCAGGCTTAAAGAATTTCTCTTCGAAATGGCTTATGGGGAGGGCATTAGTTGATATCGTAGTTCGCTGTGGTCTGTTCGTCGCTGTACACAAGTTTCGATCCTCCGAGGTGGGCTTGTCCTGGATGCCTGCATGGCGATGCATCCACCTACATGGCTCGCCCCGCCTAGCGACTTGCTCTGTGGACCGGGTGCTCCTCAAAACTGTCGGAGGTACTCGTACAACAGCGATTGCTTTCCTCAGACCAAATTCGCTGAATAGCCGACTTTCTGCACTAGATTATCTAGATGAGCCCCTCTTTCCTCCTGAGTGGTTCTTTCTTTATAGTCCATCTGCATATGGATGTGCGCCAGTCCTGGACTATCTACAGCCTGTCCGTCCGGGGGAGCAGGATCTCTCCTTCACTGTGGTTTCTCCCTGAGGTTTCTACTTTTTCCCATAGGGTTTTTTGTAGTTTTTCCTTGCCAAGAAGGAGGGTCTAAGGACAGGGGATGTTCCGGGACAGTCATCCAGTTGCTAAAATCATATGTACTTTTTTATAATGTGGTTTTCTGTTTATTGACCAATGATGGAATCCTTGTCGCCCTTCGAGGCAACTGTTGTTGTGATTTTGGGCGTTACAAAAATAAATTGAATTGAATTGAATTGAACTTGGTTACTTTGCTAAGAGTATAAATAGCATTTGTTTGTGTCATCTTCATTCAGAAAGTTCCTACCCAAGTACCCCAATTTTGCCATTATGTCTGTATTGGGTTTAAAGTCTTTGGGTTAAAGGGTTTCAGTGGAACCCGACATTCTTAGACAGATGTGTCAGACACATCCTGAACGGCTGTCTGTGTAAACCTCAGAGGCATGTTTGAACTACGTTGTATTCTTGAAGTCAGGCCAGTTAAGTGGCATGGCCATACCAGCTACATACCCACTCATGAAAAACCCAAACAAACCAAGAAAATCTCTCTCAGTGCTGCTCTTTGGCATGCTGCTTACGTGGAAGTTGGATATGTGTTCCCTGTCCAGGGGCTTGTTGACCGACAGCTCTCCAGAGATGGGGTTGATGATGAAGATCCCAGTGGGAGGCTGGTCTGCCCCCGGCCCGGTCACACTGTACCTCAGGGAGCTTCTCTTATCGTGGTCCGAGCGGATCTGTGGAGGGCAACCGCTCGGTCAGTGACGTGAACGCACAGCAGACCATGGGGCGAATGGGGCGAATTCGCTCCCATGAGAGAGGGATGGGCATACAGTATGTGTGTGTGTGTGTGTGTGTGTGTGTGTGTATTTGTCGCCTTGCATGTGTGTTTGCTGTTTTCGTGTGTTACGAGCTCAGCACATTTCTTGCTTTACCTCCGCTGGTCTAGCAGCCAGCTCCCCCTACGCCACCCTCGAAGCACAAACAGACTATTCCTCACACTAGTGTCCTCCATTAAAGTGACCTAACACCCCCTGGATTAAATATAATACACACATCAGCCATTGGAGAGGCAGGAGAAGGGAAGGGGGGGGCTTAACACTCAGTCAGGAAGTCAGTCAGCTTATGGTGATAGAGGGATTGTGGTCTTAACTGACATGAGAAGGATCCGCAGGTTTCAAGCTCTGTCTTGGCCCGTGTGCTTGCTAACCCTGGGGGCTGAGCCATGATGAAGGCAGGATAACGGCTCACCAGGCAGGCAGAGGAGGAGCCCGCTTGGAGAGAACCCTCCGGATGTTTCCCTGATGCTCTGTGCTACCCGCTTACAGTTCCACTGCACGGATGTGGGGAGTGAAATTGAAAGCACCCGACAAGTGCTTGACCTGATTTTCTTTTGTGTTCTAATGATGTACTGCTCAGTGTTGGATATGGGTGAAGTGCTCAGAGAAAAGCTAGCGTTCGGTGGGACTGAAGCCTGGTGGTATCGACTGCATACGCGTGTGTGAGAGCGAGTGTGAGAGCGAGTGTGAGAGTGTGTGTGCGAGGGAGCAATATCTTACCCTGACGAGCTCCTGTGGGAAGGGCCCTCTGGAGTTCTCAGGGACGTTGATTGGGGGGATGACCCAGTCCCTCTTCATGCGCTTCAGCAGCCCTCCGGCACTGTTGTCCGTGTGTCGCCGCGGAAACACGATCTCCTGCACCCCCTGGGGTGTGGTAGGTGGGGCAGAGACTGGCACTTCTTGAATCTGGGGGGAGGAAGATGACATCAGTTTACCGGCTATCTGGTTGCCGCGTCGACAACCGCGATCGTATTCCTGACACACAGATGAACGCTAATGACGTGACCTGCAAAAGCATCCTGATGATAACATGTCATGGAACAAGTTTGCCAGTTATTGGTTCTTTTCTACTGATATCCATTTGGTCTCTTTGCACACTTGGTCTTTCTGCACATTAGCGGTGGCTTAAAATAGCATTGGTGTCTACATGTGATGATAAGGCTGCTTTCTCTGCTCTTGTGAGAAGGCTGCCGCAGCCCCTTGGTTCGCTTTCAACACTGCAGCTCCTCTCATGTCCCGATGAAACGCGCCCACACACGCACGCACGCACACACACACTCCCACCCACACGGCCTCCTATAATGGATCTGCCATCCTCCCTTGGCTGTAATGAATGTGATTGGAAACAAAAGGGGGAGCTACCTGCTAGCCAGATACTAAACACCCAGATGGCTCCAATCGCTTGCGCTGTCTCACAGAGTCTGGTGAGTCTGTTGTGGCTCCAACAAAGTTGCGATGACCTTGAACGCAGTCGGCAACTACCCCACACCGGTCCACCCACCGTCGATGGAAACCTGGGAGGGTTGTCATGGGCTCATTTCAAGAGGTGAGGAGCGACAGCTGTAATTTCAGCCCTTCTGCTAGTTACAGCTGGATGTTGTTATCCGTTAACCCCCTCCAGAAAAAAGACAAAGTCTGCAAACGACACGGAATTCCCATTTAATACGTAGTATTTTGCACACTTACCGGAATTCGATCTTGCATTTCCCGCGCGTACACTCTCCCCTCTCCGCGTAGGTGTGGAGCGCTTCCAATCATTGTTTGAGAATCGATAGGCGCTTTATCACTTGAAATGCCAGGGGGGCGAGCAGGGGATAGATCGTGATGAGAGTGTTCAGAATAATCTATTACAGTCAATTAATGGCCGGGGTGAGAGCGGTAATTATTTGCGACTAGTGTCTGGAATGATGAATGGCGTGGTGGCTTTGCTCAGGCCAACTAATATGTTATCCTGAGGATGTGGCTCTCATTGACCACGCCTAGAACCTTCCATCACTTCTCCAGTCCGACTGGGAGTGCAGCGGTGACTGATAGTCGGACTGATGGAGTGTGTGCGTGCGCGCGTGTGTGTTCCTTGGGTAAACGTCCTCCTCGCTGAAGACCTCCCCTGGGTTTGGCGAGCGATCTGAAGGTGAACTGATAGCCTCAGAGATGAGGTTGAGGTTGGTCGGTTTACAGCTTGCTGCAGATTGGTCAGGTCACTTTGTTTGTAATAAGGTGATTGTTATTCCTCCTTGATGAAAAAAGTTTGCCTCGGTTGTGTAAGCATTTGCCACGCTGCCAAAGCAGCTGATCTGCTGATTTAATTATGGGACGCCTGATGATTCATGACAATGACTGCGCAGGCAGAGATGGCCTTGAAGGACCTCATAAACCGCTGTTATGGGAGGATTAAAATCGATGGGCGATTGAGTTACTGTTGTATCGCTACTCAAACTATACCTAGCTAGCATATCCACCCTCTGGAACACCAATATGGCCAGCAATAGTCACTCTGGCAACACTAGCACTGTGACTATAACTACCGAAGCCAATACTTTCATAAACCGGGCAGGGCATCATGAGCGCATGTGCACTTCTCTTTAACGGAAGGACAACAGTGACTAATGGTGTCATTAAAATCACATACCTGCAGGAGTCACTGTGGTAAATGAGCGCTGCGGCTAACGATGCAGCGTTCGCACGCTGCGCTAAATCATTCCGAGGGAAGAGTCATCGTGAACCTACCGGATGGCCGGCCCCCCCAGCCTCTATGCTTGCTAGATATCAATGTCAACGTTTAATTCGGCGCGCTGTATCAAGGAAGACTCCGCCTCTTAATGAGCGTGTTGGGGGAGGGATGAGCTAGGGAGGCGGACGCTTGTTCTGGAAGGTTCCTTGGCAGTGCGGCGAGAGAGAGTAACACAAGGAGGTCTCATCTATGCGGGACTTTATGCACAATCCCCTAACGATTTATATAATGTCTGCATAAAACTATCCCTCACGGTCATCCAAATAGGATACGCTGGGCAGAAAGGAGAAAGCTAGAGCTAAAAAGAGAGATGGAGACAGATAGAAAACCTCCAAGGAGAAGGAGAGAGACAAAATAGAAAAAAAGGTTGGACATTTTGCCTGAGAGATAGGGCAATAGGGAAAGATATATCTACACCCAACTCTATAGAGCCATTCAGACTTACAGAGAGAGCGAGAGAGACACAATTAGTGGCAGGAGAGAGAGAGGTAGACAGATTCAGAGCAGCTGTTACATTGAGCCAGTTGCCAGTCGACCGCCGGTGAGGAAGACCGCCATGTTCACAGAGTAGTGGGGGTCTAACAGACGAGGGCGGGACCCTTAAGCGCTTGAAGTTGCAGTGCTCCACGGCTCTCCGTCACCAGCCCGCGTGCTCCATCACGACGCATCGTCGGCCAATCACATCCCTGCTGCGGACAGCAAAGCACCGCAGCTCGTGTCCAGTGCAATGTTCGTCGCTCGACTCTGCGGCCAACCAACAGATGTTGCCTGTCCTCCAAATCACCGCTAGAAGGGAGCGGTCCACACCCCCCACCCCCAACTTCGTCCCCCCACGATGACGAGGCGATAACCTATTCACCGCGAGAAGGCTGATTGAAATCAGTTTTATGAGGAGCTACGCTGCATCTGTTCCTGGATAACCACTGGTCGTGCCTAGTGTATGTTTGTGCTCCTGCTAAATTGACACATTAAGTTTCAATTAGCGAGCATCCATCCGGTCTCCCGGAACACCTGCTTCAATTTAGGGAGTGAGTCATCTGTGAATACGCCGAGGCTAATAAGCCAACACTATTTGAACCAAGAGGGTGGGGCAAGGCGGAAAGATTGAGTATTCCTTAGTTCACGGCAATGGATAAGGATGGTCTGAGACTGGAGGGTGTGTGTGTGTCTGGTTTCTGGGACGGGAGGAGGCGGACGTACCGGTTGGCTGTGTCCTGAGTGGGGCGTCAGCCTCACTTGTGTCTGCCATAGCTGCAGGTTGGTGGCCTCCCTGGCCGTGACCTCCAGCGTCCTGGCCCCCAGCTCCAAGGGGCCCAGGCTCCTGGCTGCGTACACCACCCCGTCGGCCTCTATCCGGAAGTCAGAGGGGCTGCTGCACTCCAGCGTCACCGGGCCACTGATGCCACAGTCCACGAATCGCACTGTAGGAGAGAGAGAGAGAGATAGAGAGAGAGAGAGAAAGAGAGAGAGTGGTAGATAGGAGGTGAGGTTTTAAATGAGACCGTCAGGGACGAGACTGACAGACACACAGACAGATGGACAGCAGTCACAGGCTGCATGGCACAGTCCATAAAGGTTCTCCAATTCCTCCTAAACTCATACATAATTTATTGCAAGCTGCATCCCAAAGGTATTGCTCCAAACAGGTGCCGTGGAAGAGAAGAGAGAAAGGGAGTGTGTGTATGTGTGTGTGTGTGTGTCAGAGATGGAAAGAGAGAGAGAGAGGGAGGGAGCAACAGAAAGAAGGAAGCATTTTTGTTTTTCTCTCCTGAAGGGCACTTGCTGAATCCCAACTCAGAAAGCAGATAAACGCCAAAACATTGCATTCGAAAGCTAATGTGCCAATTAGTCGAAAGGTAAATGCACTGCTGAGTCTGGCTAACCAGAAACATCAGGTAAAGAAGATTTTGTTTTAATGGAACAGCCTTTTTTCTTCACACAACTATCTTTGTACAACAAACGTTGATGCATGTTAGACCCTAGTCTCTGAAGACACATGCTTTCTGGGGAGGTTTAACAATTCATACCCCAACGGGACAGGCAGAAGTTTTCGATGTTTATTTCATAACTGTGTGGACACACACACACACACAGACACACAAACACACACACACAAACACGCGCTGCTGCTCACATGTCCCCACGGCCAGGTGGCACATGGAGGTTTGAGTTCCCAGTCCCTGTGTGCTTCACAAGCAGTCGCGTGACGTCGGCTCATGTTGCAGGTGAGTGACAGTGCGTCGCTGGGACACACACCCACGACATCTCAAAAACCTCCACCCTCTGCTGGTTACTGTCCTCGATGGCCATGTTCCCCCGGCGGGGCCCTGGCATGGTGACGGTATGAAACTCTAAGTGGCACACAGAGGAAGCAGAAGCTGCTCTGAGCTGAGGAGATTCTACGCTGACATCCATAAGATCGGTGGAGGCGACGCCACTGAATGATTTGAGCAGACAGTGACTTAACAGAGGCCTTAACAGGAGGGCATCTAATCCTCCCTTCTCTTGTAACCTGGAGGAGGAGGAGGAGGAAGAGGAGGAGGAGGTGTTGTGTGACTGCAGAGCGCCTCAGAGCACCTGTGGCTCTGGGGATGATAGGCCCAGCTCTAAACAGGAACTCGAAGCGAATGCAGTCGATACCAGAAGCGTTAACCTCAGGCCCAGTTTACTCGCTTTTTAGCGAAGCAGTGTACAGAAATAGAATGAATGGAGGACACACACACACGGAAACACCCACACACACCTCCGTATTTACACAGGATGGAATGTATATGACCTCATAATAACATTATGAAGGCATTAACAAACTGCTTGTGCAAAGCCAAAAGGAGCCTTCTGCTGGCTTGCATCCAAAGATGATCTATGCCAGGATAAATACCTGGTTCTTCATTGTGCAACATAAAGAGCTGAAGTTAACGCTGCAAGATGCGCCGCAAAGATGTCAAACTGCAGACAGCAACAAGGCGGCAAAGCGTTGAGCGCAGGCTAGGTACTGAAGCAACAGAACAGCACAGTGTAATATACCAAGAACAACCCTACTAATCACATCGGGTATTGGAAAAAGGCCCCTAAAAAAAACGAAGAAGAAATGAAAACCGACCGAGGGCGAGAGGAAGAGTGATAATCGATGAACCAGAGAGCGAGTTGAAGCCCACGAGTCACCGGTCCCCAGCCGGAGAGTTCGGGCGCTCTCGCTACTTGGTCCGCAAGGTGAGAGGAGAGCGTATCCGGAGAGGTCCGCTTGTGGTATAATCTCCAAACGAAGGCAGTGCTCGGAGAACATGGTTTCACCCGAGGAAAGTCATTCATCTAATATTGATGAAAAGGGGGCATCCAAGGGTCTCGGACAAGTGGGGTGGATGTACAATGAAAACGAGCAAACAGTTTCTATAAAGACGATAAACTAGACTTGGCACTTCAATCTTCTCTGCCAATGTGCTGGAAGCCACTTGACCATCTACGCACACTGTGTGGTTCAGTTAAACCCATCTAATTACACATTACATGGGAATAATTTCTCATTTTTTCTCGTTTGACCCAGCAAAGCCCACTTCAGAGCCGTGTGTGACCTTCTCCAGATAAAGGTGTTTCCTTCCAGGCAATGGCTTGTAAAATCAAAGACTTCAGACAATCACCTCCCTGGCTGGAGTCCACTAGCCCTCCCACACTGAGGCAGGATCCAGAGCCAGGTGTCAACATGACTCAGTTCACAGTGACAGCTGCTCAGGGCCTGCTGGGGAACAGAGACAGCTTCCTGCCTCGCTGAGGCGGGGAGAACATCTGAGTTGATCTTCTCCTTAATGAGGTACATGGATGTGTTCAGTGTCTTTGATCACTGTGGCCCCTCGTTGAGATTTAGGGGTTTTGGTCAGATCCACGTGTTGGGTAGATACAGAATGTGGGGGCTTTGATGGGACTGTTGCAGGTGATAAGTATGTTATTGATCGTTGGATTTCAGCAGAGACTGTGGCCTGGGTTGTTACAATATGATTACTGATAATTCGATTTTTGAAAAGTAGGATTGGCAAGGCATGGATTCACAATAGCTTTCCAATTTGCAAGTTAATTACAGACCAAAAAAACCCTCTTCAACGTCAGTGCTGTTGAGTGCCGAGGAGGAGCAGCATGTCTGTGTGTGTGTCTTTGTGTGTCTGTGTCTCAGTGTGTGTGTGTGTGTGTGTGTCTGTGTGCGTTTTGATGCCGCTTCGGCTGTAGCATTTATTCCCTGGAGCCATCGCAGCACGGGCCGCTTGTTGAGTTGAGCTCCCTCTCCCTCTCCACGCCTGCCTGGGGTTTGGCTGTAGCTGCACCACTGGGAGGCTCTTCAACAGCCAAGCCGTCATGGCAATCGCAGCACACACTCCCAACAGGCATTTCCAATGATAATGAATGGGGATGTCCAGCGTGTGCCTGTTCATTTCTCCCCCATTCTCTCCAGCAGCTCTCACGGCTGAACAGCAGTGCAGAGGGCTAGCACAGCTTAGAAGCGGCTGCTGAGAGCTATCTGTATCTAAATGTATGGGCTCCCCAAGGTAAGGGGCTAAAAGAGATCTTCGCTGCCACGCCCTATCAGACATGTCGTCATGGCCACAGAGATAAAGGCCTTTGGTTTGGACAGAAACGCCGATGCAGCAGAGGGGGTGGGGCTGGGATCAAAAAAAAGAAAAAGAAAAAAAAGGAGAAAAACAGGCCTGTCAGCAGAAAGGCCGAGCCAACTAATGCCCTGCACCGGGGCCCAAAATTACCTCCAATTCAACGGTCCCATTCACAGCATAGACCCCCCTCCAGCCCCCTGACCCCACCCCCAAGCCTGCTGACCCCCCCTCCCGCACCATCCCCATCCTGCCCGCTGACTGGCAACACAAAAAGCCCAGCTATCCTCCCCAAAGTGCTACTCTATTGTCTGCTTGACCACGTGGTGACTCAGATAGAGAGAGAGAGAGAGAGAGAGTGGGGGGCGGGGGTTATGTTGATTTGCAACCGCCCCAACACAAATCACAAAACCAGCTCTTGACTGACCAAGAACACATTTTGCACACTTCTACCCACTCACTGTTGAAAGAGCTGGTATGTGGTGGTACATCAACTGTTTAGAAGTCTTGGTCTGTTTATTCCTGCCTGACATCATCCTGGCTTTGAGTCAGTAAAGACCCTCCAAATGTGCTGTAGACGTGACGAGGTCGAGCCATGTGGTATCTACCTGGCATTGCCATTGTTCATGTCTGGGAAGTGATGTCACTGTCAGGCGTGAAATACTTCGCATAGGTGTTTCATCAGTTGCTTGGCAGAAATGCAGCCCCCAGCAGCAGCCCCAGAGGCTAGCCCATCAGGCGCATGCTAGGACGCCCCTGACTAAATGCATTATTCAAAAACACAGATAACTGAATCTAGTTCACACTGTACAGTGGCCTGAATTGACTATGAGACAATACAATGTGGAGGGGAGTTTCTAAATAGAAGGGGCCTGTGAAACACCCATGTGAATTCTCATGTTTTCCAGTCAGAGCTGGGGCCTAATTTGAAACCTTCATCAAAACTAGGGGTGCACTTTCCTTGGCCTAAGTCTAAAATCCCCCCAAAACATTTAAGAACTGTTGAAAGTGAATTTTAAATGATGTTGCTTCACTATATTCTGTTTACCCACAGACATATGCCTCCTAATAATCTTTCTGTTCCATAATTTCCCACTGACTACATCAAACACTAAAAGCAGGTCACACTAATGCATGTAAAGAATCGTAGCTGGATACCAGTTCGAATGATGCATGCGTGTATTTGACTTTCCCTTCAGGTTGTATTTAAGCTTTTAGTGGGAGCTCCTCAGCCACAGCCTCTAGGGCAATAGTAAAGAACTGTCGTTTCACTGCTTGTTGACTCATTTGCCGTCGAGAGGATGCTTTGGCAGTTACGTCTTCTGTCTTCAGTCAAGGAGAATCTCTTCAGAAAAAATAAACTGTTTACAGTTCCCACTTTAGATATAGGGCTGGTGATGAGGTGACGTGTTGCCGGGCTGGGTGCCTTTAAGGTATTTTACTAATGCAACACACTTCAAACGGTGAAAAAAGCGTTTGAGAATGTGTCAAAAAATATATACGGGATTTGCATGAGAGAAATATATATATTTTTTATCCCGCAGTTTTCTACCATAAATTGGGAGTGAGACAAACACGCAATCAGCGTTCTGTGCGAACGAACCGCTGCCTTATTTTCCTGGTTTGATGGCGACAAAGCTATGCTGGGCAGTTAAAGCATGTCACCGGAACAATCTCCTCACCGCCGCTTAGTTTAATGAGAATGAACATGCAGCAACAAATTGCACTGAGGCAACTCTTTCCTTATCATGGATGCCCATGTGCTCATATGGAGAGAAGCCCCGGCAGCTGAGAACAGCACTGAGGCCGTATGCGCCGCGGCATGCTCTACCACAGATACTGGATATCCCCCTATAGGCTTCTCCCCTGATATGCTAAACTCACCTCTAGAGAGAGGAAACACAGCCTCCTGACAGAAAATTAGATTTCTTCCTGTTCCTCTCCCTTTCTTTTTACACTTAGCATTTCTCTCACATCGCTCGACCGTTTGCTCTCCCTGTGGGCCACTGGCCTGTCAGGCAGTCATTGTATTCTGCCAGGACAATAACAAGGTAAGCAGATCGACTCCCCTCCGTGACCTGCAGTCACCCCCGCTACCCTGGGAGAACCAAGGCTCTTCCCCATTAGCGTACAAACACGCTGTGCTCTGACTGGGAACACCGGCCACTAGCTGAGAAATTAGCCTTGGTCTTCAACTCTGGGTTATCATGGGGATCTCACTCCGGAGGCTAGCAGGCTTTGTCAGTGTGGACTGCAAGCCTGTTACCTGCTGTGCCCTGACTTAACCACCGAATAGCAATTAGCCGAGGACTGTCTCGTTTGGTCTACGGTGGGGCGCGGACCTCTCGTTCTGGGCACAGAGCGCTTCTGTCTGGACACAATACCTACTACTGACTAGTAGCTGGGTACCAATTTAGCAGTGGATGACTATTAGAAGGACAAACAAAGATATCAGATTTCGTCAGAGGCCTTTGTTGGCTTCAATGAATTGATTCTTGTGTGTGTTTTTCCCTTTGCCATGACAGCGTAGCATTGTGTGGATTACTGTGTCATTGGAGCCAAGGGCTGATAAGGCTAAGCTACATCCTTCTGCACTTATCAGCACATGGCTAGTAGGATTTTGTTCTGTGAGCTATCAAGAAGGCAGCTTAGCTTGATACAGAGGCTTTAGCGGTGTATTAAACTGACCACATTACGAAGGTGTCACCTATTCTCCAAGTCTTTGTAATGGCTACCTCCTCAAAACAGAGCCAGCTGAGAGACAGGGAGATCATCACCGCCACCTGATCCTTGTTCATCTCAGCCGCTAACGCTAATAACTTCGACAGTAACAGCCACTGGCTATAATGAGGTTCACGTTCCCTTCTCTGTGAGATCAAAGCAAGGATAATTGATATGTATTTCTTTGAAGAATTTAAGTGGTCATTTTGTAGCGTCGAAGCTGATGGGCTAAGTGAGAGGCCGGGCATATTCATGGAAGAATTGCTGGAACTTCTCCACCTTCCTGAGTATTGCTCCTGGGGCCACTGCCCAAAAGACTGAGCCCTGCCCATTCGAATCAGCGCTATTAAAAGCGAGGCATTCAGTTTTGTGTGGGCAACAGCCCTCTGTTAACCCTGCTGAGTCTCTCCGTAAAGGTCACAGCGGTTTTAATTGCTACGGCTCCTCTCGTTCATTTTTAAAACGGCTGGCGTTGCTCACTGGGTCCAATGTGCACTGCCTGTCATGACAGAGGGAGGGAGGAATGAGAAAGCAATCTGGGGGAGGTTGAGAGGGCTAGGAGGGGCTGAGGGATGTGGAGACAGCCTTTTCACAATCAGATTGTGATTGTGAATAACAAGCCATTTCGAGATGTGTGCCCAGAGTCAAAGCTGTTTTCTACACAATGCACAGGCCAGCCCATTTTCCTCAGTGTCCACACCGCACTGCAAAATGCATTTGGGAAATGCTACACCGCCTTCTGCATCCATTCCAACTGTGCCATGGTCCTGTTTAAAGCTATTACTCCCAGCACTTCAAATCTGCCACACTAGAACACGAAAAACTTACAAACATAGGCAGGTGAAAGAAAGAAACATAGACTGAGTTTGGAACTGCACGTCCACCACTGAAATAAATAAATGTCTGGAGCGTGAAAGTGCAGTGCATGGCCTGTGTTATTTGGAAAGTTGCAGAGATGTTATGTGTAATGGCAGTTGTATACGTTCAGGTTCCAATTGGGTTTTTACTGGGCTCGAGGGATATGGCAAAAAGCCCTCAAGGACTCCAAACTTTCCTTGACAAATCTCACAGCTTTCAGAGTGCAAGCACAGTACAGCTCCTCTCACAGGCTCCCTGAAAGGAATTCCACGAGAAAAAAAATAGCCAGCCATGAAAAGAAAAATGAAAAAAGTTGTTAACCTTGCCATCATCAGGTGATCATTTAGATCCCTTGGCCCCACAAAGCCAGGCCAGGACACGCTATTTATTTGAAGCTGCTGTCTGGATCACGAGGGCTGGGCACTGGATTGTCTGAGTGCAACCTGTAATGGAGCATTAGCCAGCTCTTTTGATCAGAGAACCACAGTTTCAAAGTCATTCATTTTGGCGCCTTGATCATTTCTGTCATAAAGACATGTTTTTTTGGTTGTTTTTTTCGTGCAAATGGAGCCCGAGTGAGCCCATGACCGCTGCCCCCACCCCACCCCGCCCCCACCCCAGAAAGACTCCAGTCAGCAGGGATTTCCTCCACACAGTAGCCCTGACTGACTGGTTTTCTGTGTCTGTGTTCTAGCGTCAGCTAGAGTTACCCTACCAAAGAATTCAGATCTGCTCTCCCACTGCACCAGACGAGTGCTCCCTCCTCTCCCCTCCAGGAAAACACAGGGTCATTATCCTAGAGGGCTCAGGACAAAAAAAAACAGAACATTTGATACCGGCAGCCATGACAGTGTCTCTCGCCTCTTGTCTCTAGGTCGCGGCTGTCGACAGTGGTGAAGCGGCGCCGGCTCTTGCTATCTCCCTCAGCGTCTACCGCTTTAGCAAACATCCTTCATCAATCCACGCCTGGAGGAGCAGCCCTCACGGCCCTGTCATGACTCTGGAACCTCATTAGAATATAAAGAGTCCAATATCTGTTTATTAAGAGCACTCTGGAACGCATTCGCCCAACAATCAATGTCCCTCCGCCATGCTAATCTAAGCATTCAAACAAACGCTTCATTCCATTGTTTGGATTCACTATCGACAGCTTGCGGCTGAGATCAGGTCGGATCGATATGTCTGCAGGCTGAAAGGCCTGAGTCTCTATATCGAGGAGGTAACGTTGGCATCAATTAAAGTGAAATGTGCGGGGGGAAAGGGTGCAGTCCTCTCTGACGTTGGTCTGCATCTAACAGGAAGGAGAGCAGAGCCAAATGCTAGCAGGCACGATCTGCATCGCTGCCCGCTCAAATGACCCCTTGGCAGTTTGCTGAGGGAGACTCCTAGTATTGTAGGGGGGAGGATTTATAGAATCACTCTGTTCTCTAGATCCTCACAAACACAGCTAGTACAAGAGTAGGCCTGTTGCCAAGTTCACGCACTGTTTCGTTCAGCTGCTTATGATCAGTGACTAGTTGATGTTCTAACAGTGAAATCTGTACAGATTTTAGAGGCTGTTAACTGTTTGTGAAGCCGTCTTTGCTTCGACACCTGGCGAGTAGTCAAGTTAGGGCTTTCAAGAATGTATGTTAATGAATTATTACTGAGTTGGAATAATGATTTAAAAAGCAAATCTCTTTAGCCTTTACAACCACAGAACAATGTTGGTCCATGAGATTGTTTGAGACGAACGGTACTTTTTAATAATGTCCTTGATATTAGGTCCTTTGATTTTACATGGACAAAGCCTACACAGCTAAATCCTAGCTAGTCCGAATCATATGGTAGGATGACAAATATATTTCCCAGGAGCTGAAACAGCCAGGAAGCCATTTGTCCATGATCAATTTTGATAAAATTAGCACGGCAATACAGTGGGGCGTGATTAAATTCGGACAAATTGTCTAACCTCCCACACTCCAGCTCGACACGCAGTTCATTACACTGCTTGGAGCCACTGCAAATAATAACCACCATGTGTCACATAGTGACCATGTGAGGCTACCCTGCAATCAAGCACGTGTAACATGTCCCCTATATAATGTTCTCTGCACAGTGCTCTCATGCTACTAAAGTCAATCTTCCACTCTTTTCAAATGTTCCATGTCTGGTCATAATACTTATTTTAAGTGCCTTACTTAATCCCCTAATGGTTTCTCATTTTATAGAGTTGAGGTTTTCTTGTCCCCGCCCCTGATCTAATGCCAGTTGCTGCCTCCTCAGAGACCCTGGGGACGCAGCACCCGTAATCAGACTTGTCCAGTGAACTGTGACAGAACAGGCGGAACATTCCTAGTCACACGTCTGATTCCTGCTCCTATACGGCACGGGTGCAGATATCTGACCTGCCTGCTTTCGTGGAGGATAGCATTGGTGCTGAGACACCCTCAAGACGCAGGCGTATACAAATAGCCAACCGTTCAAAAATATCATCACACCACAGTGTGTGCTATTAACGCATAAATAATGCACTGTCACATCTACAAATGTGCGATTAGATTTGTATGCGTTCGTCAGCCTAATATAGCAGTATGACATGGCTGATGAAGAAGGCTGCTTTACTCTGTGCTTACACCAGAAATGACACTAGCGCCTGCTTTGCATAGTCCTCCTGTCGATCAAGGCCATGCAAATGACTAGCTCAGGTAAAGACTGAAATGGTCCACTGCATCCAATTACAAAGTTAACCGTGCACACAAACACAATCGTACTGAGCCACCCACACTTTCTCTGTGGCATAGTCTTCCGTCCCCACGTTCAGTCACGAGAATCACCCTGTCTTCAACGTCACTCTGTAAAACGGAGATAGATGTACACAAGACAACACGTGTGAAAACCTTTAGCAGAGTACAAGTACGAGTGTCGATGGCGTGAAAAGACGTGAGAAAAGTCGAGAGAAAAGCACGATTCGGAATGTGTTTCGTGTTTACATCACGACCAACAGCAGGGAAATAAAAGACAGGGATGTGAAGATACTCTTTGTGCGCTGACATCACGAAGCATTATGCCCAGGATGTGCCCAGTTTCTGCGTGTGGTGACATGTATTTGCGTGTGTTTATTTGAGCAGGCAAGCCTGGGAATGACTTGGGAGCAAGTGAACGCAACCCCTGCATCCTGCTCTGACCTGGTACGGGGGGGAGGGAGGGAGGGAGGGGAGGGTGGGGAAGAGGGGAGGTTGTTGGTTGTTGAGGCAAGACTGCAGGCTGAAACCTCTTTGGGTGAGAACAGAAGCAAGAGACAAAGGAAGGTGAGGCTGGCAGTCTCTGGAGGAGACCATGACACTGCAGGGAAGAGACCCACACACACACACCCACACACACACGCACGCACACACACACACACGCATACGCACACACACGTACAATCCAGCCAAACATGGCTGTACAAGTTCTGCTTCTCGTTCTGCTTTTTCTGCATAAAAATACCCTCCCAGATGGACATCGCTGTAGTTCTCACATAAATGTTACACATTATTAACTAAGAAAATCCTGTGTTGCATGTGCTTTCCTGTTGTACAAAACAAGCAGTACACTAATAAACAAGGTGTTATACTAACTGATGCCAGCAGGTCTCAGGCTGTCCGACAATACACCCACCGACTGTACAAATGCTGTCCCACCCTCCCTCCCACCTGAAACACTTCATCTTCATCACGCCGCCCCCCCCCCCCCCCCACCACCCCCCACACACACGCAAGCCCTCGTCGAAAACGCAACCTTAATACAAACAAATCAACTTGCAGGGGGAAATAAACCCCTCTAGGCCTAGCGTCAGAAAACCTGCTTAGTTAAAGAGGAGAAAGAGAGAAGGAACGGGGGGGGGAGAAAGAAATCCTCCAAAACAATGAGGCCTAGGAACGAGGCGAGTCTTCAAAGAGAGGGATTAGAGCTGTTGCCACTACGCAGGCCGCAAGCCTGTTTGCTGCCGCCGCCGCACATTTGAATCAATACGTGTCAAATTTTGCTTGAAACACAATTAGTCGCCTCTAAAAAAGGTATGAAAAAAAAGGAGTCGAGCACTTGGTGGATTAAAGGCGGGCTTCTCGGAAGGTTTTTAAACTTGACAGATATGCCGCTTTTTCCGAGAAATGTCAGCGTGTCGTGGGCATCGCTCGTCCTGAAAAACAAGAGGTGAGGAGAGGAGAGGGGGAACCGCCTTCTCGCTGTGTCCACCCAACTTACCCCTTGAGGCACAAAACTAGTCAAAATATACGTACACATCACCCCTTGCCCCCCCAGCCCCTCCCTTCCCGATACTAAGTCAGTGTTCGAAGATCAACTGGGAGCAATGAAAAAAGAGAGGGGGCGGTAGGGGGGGAGGTGGGGGGCTGCGTCAGGCGGTACTGTGGGATTGGATCATCCATCTGAAAGAGCAATTAACGACTGTATCTGCAGGGCCAGTTGAAAACGCCGTCTTCTGGAACTGACGGCTCAGACTTTCAGTAATTGCACTGATGGTCAAGCAAGAAAGAGAGAGAAAAAGGAAGAATTAAACAAAGAATTAAATCCTCTGCCTAAGCTGTTCCAGATAGTGCAGCAGTTGGTCGAGCTGGGCGAGAGAAGGATGGAGTGAGAGAGACAGAGACACAGATAGCCAAAAAGAGTGGGAGAGTTCTAGTAAGTACAACAGCACCACGTTAACATAAAAATCCCACTTAGAGTCGGCTGTGTGAGTCCTCTTCTACACCTGCCACCTGGCCTTCAGGTTACATCAATTTGACAGAGAGAGACATCTCTCCATTAAGGCCGCTAGCTTTCATATGCATGGGTTCTTATTCGGAGACGAGCAGAAAGAATTCGACACGTTCCGACCTGCAAATTGCCGCGCTGCGTCGGCCACTGGAGCCGGGCCCACCCTGAGCCAATGCAGCGGAAGCTATTGGTCATCGAAATGCACAATTCAATCATTTCTAATGGCTGTGCATCCTAGAGGCGGTGAAGTAGGTCACATTTGATCTTTCTCAAGAAGGCTGCTCGGAAATCAAATGTGTTATTTACAAGAGCGCTGCGCATCTTCCTCGTCTGTATTAAGAGCAAAGATGAAGAGCGGGGAAATGTGCTTTCGCAAGCATGTTTTATATCAGGCCCTTTTTTTCCCCATCAACGGGAATGTGATGCAACACGATTAGTATCCATATGGTATAACTTGAGAATTACCGGTGCTGCGGTATGAAGGACATCTCTGGCAGTAGCTGGCCTGCAGTGGTTGGCACTAAGCCTGGATGCAGGGTGAGAAGGATCTTGCTAGTGGTGGGCCTGGCCCTATCTGGCCCTAGTTGGCCCTATCTGGAGCAGTGTGTATGGGCGTGTACAGCTGTGTGGCTCAGACCCCCTTACGCTGGGGGAGGAAAATCCCCCAGCCGCCGCCTCATCAGCTGAACTGCAAAGGTTTGTGGGTAAGAGGAGAAGTGCAGCTGTGCTGTATTACGGATACAATGAGTCCCAGATTAGGCGCGGGGGGTGGGGGGGAGGGGCAGGGCGGGGGAGGGAGGGAGGGTAGCTACCAAACACATCTGTCCCCGGTTTGAGTCTGGCCAAAGCTCCGAACCGCAAAGTAGCGGCTGGGTACAAATCTGTGTCGGCAAAAATGTTTTTCTCCCAGACTTTGCCTTGTACCGCACAACCTCGTGGGAAAAAACGCCATTGGCCATCAGTGAGAGCATGAGGGGTTGGGGGGAGCGGCAGCGGTGTTACTACTGTGTTTTTAATGTGCTACTGTCCTCCATAGTCATCCATGGACAGTGCCCCCCTGCACCCCCTGCCCCCCCAGTAAGGTTTCAACTAGGCTGTCTTCGTACAGTATAATTCATCACACTGGTGATGATAGCCAGAACATTGCAACTCAGGCTCAAACACAAACGCACGCTCACCCACATATTCACCACTAACTGATGTCTCACTGTAAATCATCCAGGATAAAACATGCTACATTTTGTGTGTGTGCGCGGGGGCGAGAGCAGGGGTGGGGGGGGGGGGGGGGGGGGGGGGGGGGGGGGGAAGGTCTAAAATGCCCAACGCCAATCTGACAATTAAGTATGATTAAAAGAGATAATTGTACAATTAGACAGTGCTTTTAGCCCCGGTCTGGTGGTGCTTTTATCCAGCTGTTAAAAGGGCTTTCAAGCTTTAGGGGAGCAGGCAAGCATGAGCCTCCACCTGAGGAGCTCTCTAACAGACCCCAGGACACACAGCCATATAGAAAGAGAGAAGGAGAGGAAGAACATGTGGAACAGATACATAGGGAGAACGGAGCAGGAAGACAAAGGGAGAGGGTGTGAAACCAAACTGAGAAGGTGGAGAGGTGGAATGAGATGGAGGGGAGGGAGGGGCATGTTTAGTCTACCCTGTGTCATTACCCAGCCTTCCCCGCTCTCTCTGTGAGCAAACAGAGCGGTGGGCTCCTGGCATGGGGCAGGCGGGGCGGAGGGCTTCACCGGGAGGACATCCTGCCGTGTTTACAGAGCGGCCTCTACTCCTCTCTCTGAACCGCTCGCACACCGTGAGCGATTAAACATCAAAACCGCAGTCTAATCCCAAACTCCTTGTGTGGTAGAACTCTGTCAGGCTGTTTTGTAAAACAGCTCTTTTTTCGGGTTTTGTGGAAGAACAAATTAATTACTAATGAATGCGGGGACCCATTTTAATAGTCTTGTCGACAAGACGCTTATTTGTTCCCGTGCAATTCGGAAGCTGAATCGAGTTTGATGGCTCTGAAAAATCTCATCATTTTGTTTGCGAGTGTTCTGCTAACCTAAGAGAGACGTTTTCACTACAACTGAGTTGGTTAGCGACTGCTGCCTTGGTTCTCAAAGTAAGACTGCGGGCGGCGGGCGGGGGGGGAGTCGAAAGTTGGAAAAGTCTGGCCCTCGGGCGACTCCGCCATCATCCGCGTAGCGCCGCACTTCGCTTCCGGGTAGGAAACAGTCAGAGGATTAAATTGTGCCAGGTGGCGTTCCATTTTTCTTCTAAAGTCTCTCACTGGGCCTCCAGGTATAAGAATAGCAGCAGAGCCTGCGACTGATCCCATCCGCCAGAGAAGGCTGTGTAGTGTGAGTGTGTGTTGGGAGAGGGGGGGGGAGCTAGACTGTGGCTGCGCTTGATACTCAGATTAGTGGTCACCCTACTCCCTGGAGCTTGGAAATACAGGGGCACAGCCTTTCTCCTGCTTCATGGGAAATGCCTGGGCTTGGCCTTTTTTTACTAGTCTTAAGCTCATTGCTTTTATTGGATGCTAAAAGTCATGCTGTGCAAAAAAGTAATCAGATTCTGCGATCATTTTAAGCACTGATTCGCTTGGCCAATGGTCTTGGCCCTGTGCTTGCATGATTGCATGCGAAGGATGCATTGTTTGAGTATTTATAATCAAGCGACGTATTCATGAACTTGTTTTAAAGACTCCTTTTATGTGGACATATATGCGTGCGTGACTTTGTGTTATGATCTCTAACTGCCTATGAAAAAGTCCTACAATACTCCGGCTATTTCCTGTGAGACCACCACAGACATACGATGTCATGAAATAAAAACCCTGGACAGTGAAGATGTACAGCCTAATAACACATGATATGAATTCAATAACACATGGCTATAGCTCTGGATGGCTTTTGACGGGAGTAGTATAACAAACTTTAATACCCTACTGTGTGAGAAGCCCTAATCTTCAATGCTCGGAGCCAGAAGGCTGTAAGTCAGGGCTCGTGGCTGCCTCATGGCCACAGTGGGCAGTATATCTCTGTGTGTCCTCAGACCCTGCTGGGGTAGGAGGCTTCGTCACACTTGGGAGAAGCTCGGAGAGACACGTCACTCGGCCCGACGCGTTTACCGACTTGTTCTATGACGTCAGCATTGTGCGGCGTGGATCCCTAACCCCTCATTACGCTGTCTGTCTCCGCCCCCCCGCCCCCGGCCCCCACCCCTGACTGTTACCCTCAGCAGGTCAGCAGGCCACAGCCCAGGCCTGTTTGTTGATGCTACAGCAAAGCGAAGCCCGTCAACAGCTGAGTGAAATCCCCATGTTCTCTGCTGCCCTGCTGGGTTCTGGAGATGAGACTGACCTTATGTACAGTGGGACCAAACCTACAGTATCCTATTACATCAATTGAATAACGTATTACATAGCAGGCTCTTGAGCTATCATGCACTGACCTACTTATTGACTTACGTGGCCCCCACTGTCAGGAAAACAGATGGTACAGGAGGGAAGCAGGGGGGTCCGAATCAAGCATGCAGGGCTGTTGTGCTGAGTAACCCATCAGCTATGTTATTATACATGTAAATAGTTTTTTATATCGTTCTTTTCCCTCTGCAATTTGCCTTTTAGCAGATGTCCGATTGACGTCTAAAAAGGAGGCCCTTGACAACTGCAGGGTGCAGTGCATTTCAAATCAGACAGGAAATTGATTTACACCGAGCAATTTCGCTCGACGCCTCAAATGATTTTTAAGGAGGGAACGTGATGGAGACGTCAAGCTGCTTCGGATGGAGTCCAACAAGCAATCACAGCCTGTTCGTGTGGCCAAGCAGCCATCAACTGCAGCTCCAAACCAACTAATAGCCGTTTCTTTCTTTTCAGCTAGAAGGAATATTTGCACGCATGTACACACACAAGCACCCAAAACCCTGCATTTGTTAACGACAATAAACGACAATAAAGTCCAGCTTTTGGCGTTTGGTGAAGTCATCTAGTAGGCAAGTGCACTTTCAGATGTGTCCTTGCATGTCAACAGCAGTATTGTACTAGCTACACCTCAGCTAACCACATCAAAGCTAAGCACAGAAACCAGGCACAAAGGCCATCTCTAAATCCAGCCATTAAGTCTACCTGTGTGATGTCCCAAGGTGCTGGGCTTGTCTGGTTGCAGCACAGGGGGGAAAGGGAGTAGCTGGTACCTGGTTTCTACAGGGGCGATGGAGAGCTATCAAGTTGCTCACCGAAGACTGGATGATCTCTAGCCCCCAGAGGGGCTCTGGGAAAAGGCGTTGGCCATGCAACCTCAACACGATGTCCCATCTTCTGTTACTTGCACCCCCCCCCCCATCCTTTATGAAGCAGGGACAATGACAGCATTTGGGAGGGGGAGGAACTGGGTCGCCCAGAGGTGGAGCTCTAGTTCCCCTACTATGGCCTAAACAACCCAAAACAACCCTGTTAGGTTGGTTTTATGACAACCAGTTCTGTGTCTCCAGGAGAAATGGTAGCATGTCATTTAGCCGCCTCAGGGAGGGAAGCTGTTAGATGCATTGGCACGCTTGCACGCGCACACACACACACATACAGGAAACCCAAACACCTACCCACCAGTTACCCCTACATTTGCAGGAAAGCGATGGTATCATCCCTCGCTGCTGCGGCAATTTACATAATGTGGGCATGGTGGGGGTCAGAGGTCGTCCCCATCGCAAACGGAGAGAGACCTTTGAAAGAGGAAACACAATGACTGCCGCCAGGGCTGGCCAGCTCTGGCCGCTCTGCTCCCAGTTCCCAACCCCCCCCCCCCCCCCCCCCCCCCCCCCCCCGCCCACCTCTCTGACATATCACATTATTCTCTATGTACCTTTTGAAAAGTATCTGCGAGCTTGCACTGTAACCCGAAGCGCTCTTTTGGATATCCACTTTCAGGAGAGAGAGAGAGAGAGAGAGAGAGGGTGCGAGGAGAGAGTAAGAGAGAGAGACAAGAGGGGGAGAGACAGGGGCAAAGAAAGGGAGTGAGGGTTAAAAAAAAACGGGAGAAGGATAAAACAAAATGTGAAACAAAGAGCAGGAAGGAGGTGAAAGAACTTAAAAGCTCTGGCCTTTCAGTAACATCACGATGGGGGGTGAGGGCGATGGGGGAGGCGGGGGCGGCGGGGGGAGGGGTCATGGGGATTCATTCAGATGCCCCATTAAAAGAGACTCATCCGTCAGATAGCGAGGCCTGACAGTACACCCTGGGCAGCAACAGAGAGGTTTTCCACGACTGCGGCCAAAGTCCCCTAAAACAGCCCCGGTGAAAATACTGCTTCCACTGGCGCCCACTTACGACGACCGCAGACAAAGAAGTCCAGAACATTCCACAGGATAAGGGGAGGGGGCAGACAATGCACTCCAAAAAAGAGAAGGGGGAGGGGGAGATTTTTGGTGCCGTAACCAAGGGCAATGGAGTGGGGAGGACACCTTATCCCAGTAGCATTTTAATTACAAATGTGTCTGGATGCGTTTGGTTCATGGAAAGTTCATTTATTACCAGCCAGAGAGGATGCCATGCTGAGTTAAACAACCAGTACATCAGCTTCTTCCCACTTACTCGAAAACTACCTCCAGTTGTGCTTGTTTTCTTGGCTTGGAACTGGAGCCTCAGAAAAGGCCGGAAGCCTCGACTTTTCGAAAGGATCGGTCAGAACATGACCAATGTCTTGGGGTTTGTGCAGCTGCTAACGGAAACCCTTGGCCGGACCCTGGGGGTCCAGGAGAGGGTGGGGAGGTGACAGCTGCGGGTCACCCAAGATGCCAGGAGGGACTTGGGACCACAAACATTTGTTTTTTGTTGCATTGCAGGAATCTACATTAGGAGGTCATCGTCGTTCCCTTTGACCCCCGACCTCCCCTGTAGCCCCTCCCCAGACAAGCAGCTGTCTGTGGGGTTTTACGGCTCATAGACAAATAAGGGACCTGGGGGCTCACTGTCACGTCTCAGTGACACTGCACTGCATCATTTTAACCTCTCTTTAAAGGGAACGTTTTGGCATTCAAAGGATTATCTAGTGCTGGGTTTCATTGCGTATGGAAGAGTAAGGGGCAGGAGACACAAAGAGGTAACTGAAGAAGTCTCATCGGTGATATCAATCAATCCCTCTAATATGAACCAGGGTCATATAGCATTACACCCAATACTGGAATCCTTAATGTTGTCCTTGCATGTGTCCCAGTCAATCAGCTTGGAGTAGGGGCAGTAGAGGAGGCCGGAGGGAGCTGTACGTTCCGGATCAACGTTGAGCATGGTATGCACCATAAACTGGGGAGGGGCGGGGGGCAGGGACGGACGGATGGACGCCCACGTGCTAGATTTAAACAGGGATGGACAGCTGGTGCAGGGAGCCATGACAGCACAGAATCTGGGGGAATTTCGGCCATGTCTCTTTACGACCGTGGAACTGGGGGGGCAAACTGTGTGAGCTCCTCTGGTAAGAACATTAAAAGGTTTTTTTTATGAGCCTGTGAGCTCAGCTCTGGGTCACTTTAATGAGAGACAGTGTCCAGCTCCAAGCTCCTCTCCCATCCCCCAGCCCACTGTGGACCCCCAGCCGCATCAGGGACATCTGGCTGCTCCATCTCCAAACACAGACCTTAATGGCCAATTACAACCTCGGGGGGCCAGGGACCAGGGCTCCGATTTATTGTCCCTATATGTATTCCGACCCAGAAAGCCTCAGTTCATCAGTCCAGCATCAGGTTATATGAGAGGGACGCCTATCCGAACAAATCTTATCTTATCCAGAGGACAACGATTAAACCATGCCACCCAAGTACCGGTGGATTCAAACAAACCAAAAGCTTTTTCGATATTGCAATTAAATAAAAACATAAAACAACGAAGCTCATTAAAACAAGACTGAGGGCCTGACAGTGACAAGCCCGACTTGGGCCAACTACCTCGTAAAGCATTCATACGATTTGCATGGCATCAAATGAGTGCATGCCTGTGGTTCAATTCAGGCCCCTCCCTCAGCCAAGCTCTCTGCTACGACAGGAAGAAAGAAAGGCAGGTTGGAGGTTGGGCGAGTGAATCTGGTTGTCCCTGACAACCCTTGGCTTTTGCCCATTTAAGCCCTCTTCTTTCGAGTTTCTCTCTTTTCCTTCTCTTCTCCTTCTCTTTCAGCTGGAGGTCCCTTGCTTTATTAGGCCCCTCCCCCCTCCCCTTTCATTACAAACACAACAGCGTTATCCGTGTCAAATCCATTGGAGATGGCCCCCAGGAAGTCAATATGGAGCCAATAGATTCTCTCCCTCCTCTGTGGAATTGTTCAGAGGTAAAAGGAAAGCAGATCTCTGGTCCAGCTCAGAACTGGGCTACACAGACAAACAAACTCAAGCCAAACTATAAAATTACAGCACCGCAATGTTTTTTTTCTCTCTTCCATGATCTAAGCTTTACCTTTACAAGCACATGGAAAACACAATACATTTCTTTTTGAAACACAGCAGTTGCTCTTTTGGGGTGATTCAATTATGAGCATGATAGTTTTGTCTCAATAGACATGCTCTCAGTATCTGAGGTGACATGGTTACTTCCTGGTACTGCTGTTGAGTTCCTCTTGAAAACATGAAGCTTAGGTATGTATGGACATGCCAATGCCCAGAAAACGTTGGTTGTTGAGAGAGACAGCAAGAATGAGAACTCTTTTGAGTAGTCCTGCTAAGCTCAGAAGTCGTGAAAAGAGGATTTTGTATAAACACCTTAATCTGCGTACTGTATGAAGTGCTTAACAGACCGAGCGTTCCAGCAAATTCCAAGTTGTAGGCGAACAAAACAATAGCATCTGGCGCATTCTAATCCGAACCCTTAAAGTCAAGAAAGCGGAGGAAATAATTCAGTCTTCCAGGCATTGTAAAACAATTGCACTTCTGACCACAGAGAGCTTGGAGGGAGCAAGGGAGGAAAATGAAGGTTGCTGGTGGAGAAGAAATTCCTTTGTCTTCATCACCTCTGTTTTAGCCCCGACTGTCTACCAAGTGACTTCAAACAATTAGCGCCTCTCGCTCGCCTTTCACCTTCCTGTCCTGGGCCGCAGGTATGAGGAGGTTGAGGTGCGACCGGATGAAAGACACACCACTGGAGAGGTGTCAAGCGTTCGTTTCCTCTTGCTGGTCCGTCCTTCTTTAACTAGCCAAGCTTGAGAACGTCAAGTTCTGCACGTCGCTTTGTCCTAACAGCGGCAGCTGAACGAGTGTATTGCTATTGTCGTTTTAAAGAACTATTTACAGGCAGGCAATGACTAGAGCTTCTGTGGGACTGTACAGAGAAGCTACAGAAGTAGTAGTAGACAGAGAGTAGAGTAGTAGATAGACGAAATACATAGACTAGATCACGACAGACAGATGAGACGCAGAATAACAGGTGAGAGCAGGAACCAGCACCTGTGTTCTCCTATTTCATGGAGCTTGTCTGCCGTTACTCTGCTTGGCCTCAACCGTGGAAGTGACCGCGAATACCAGCGACGCGCGCGCCACGCTTTCTACCCCGGGCACCTACCGCAGAATCGTAAATGAGCAACCCAACAGAAAACATATAGGCTTATGGACAAAAGAATATGGTTGAAGGATGAGAGGAAGAGGAGGCAATGAATTTAGAGGCTGGGGGATTTTCTGTATGACAGAGGTGGTTATTTGCTGGTAGCACAAAAAAAACCTCTCCACCAACAAAGAGCCTTTCATATTTCCTGTGAACAGAGACACAGACTCCCATTAATCCCCAGGGGCAACCTCATCCTAGCCTGCTCCTCCGCACATAAATTACTCTTATTCCTCTTGGACTTCCTCGTATTATGGCGCGCCGTTCGACAAGGGCGGAGGGGGGCTAGGTGGGATGGCGTTAAGGGGTTGACCGCACATCTTTAAAGTGTTAAAGCCACTCTTAACACAGTTATGCCAGCGCTAATTCTCGGCACATGCGACTGGGGTTTTTTGCCGAGCTTGTGGCTGTCGTCGGGCAAGTGTGGCCCCTATCTCTCTCGCTCGCTCTCTCTCTCCAGCCGGGAGACAACGGCGGAGGAGTTGGCGAAGCCCAAAGCTCTGCCCAGCTGCCATGATTTTGTGAGCAGATGAAACACTCTCTGGTGAGAGAGGCACATGCCAATCCCCACTTATCCCCCACAGAATGACGTTTAACGTTGGTACACAGCTGCTCCCACACGCACATGCTTAGACCACACTGGGACTGTGGAACATGCCAAGAAGCAACCACTGTCCCCCTTGATCCAAAGACAGAGGGGAGAGAGAGCAGGTGAGATGATGAGAAGGAGGGGGAGAAAGACTACAGGTGTGAAAGCGAGGGGGGAAGGAGAGAGATAGAGGGAGAGAGGGTGATGGAAAGAGACAGGGGGAGACAGAGGGGGTGAGAAAGATGAATTGTGTGAAAGAGAGAGAGCAAGATCAGAAAGAACACGGAGACTACAGATTTTGCCCTGCGTCTAGCCCACCACATATCGAATAAACACGAATCAATGGTGCTGCAATCAAATTCTGCAACCTTGCAGCCGACGGGCTGATAAATAAAGACCTGGGATAATCAGAGGCTGGGATTGGGGGGGTTTGAGGAGGGGGGAGGGGAGAGGCCAGACATGGACAAGTGGCATGGAATGCTGCTCCAGCTGTCAACACTGGCCAGTGCCTAATACCCACCCCCCCACCCTCCTAACACAGCACCCCCTCATGGCCCCTGCTGTGGCCAGGACTCTAACGGGGCCGGCTCCATTATCCCCAGTCTTAAAGCAGCAGGCTGGCTTGTTAGCCTAGGACATTCTCCAGATAGGGCGCTCTGGTAACAGGCGGGTCTGGACACAGTCCAGTCACCGTGAGGTGTTTTCCCAACTCCTTCAGAGTCATCTACCGGAAAGTTCTGACCGAAACCGCCCCCCCTCCCCTCCCCCACTGACCCTCATCCCCCCATCCCCACGTCCTCCTCCCCTGAGCACCAGCAGAACCTACAGTCCGTTCGCATGACTCAGAGCCACGAATCGTGTTCACAGCTGCGGGCATGTGCCAGGACCGCACACACTTTCTCTCACGTTATCAGATGTAGACATGTAGATGCAGACATACAGTGTAAATATTTCTTATTTCTGCATCATCCTTCATTCAAAAATTCATTATTATATATCCACTCAAATGCAAATGGAGAAATGGATTTAAATGGATTTCTCAGGTCTGTTTTTTTAAGTACAAAAAGCAAATCACTTATCATTTACTTCAAATCACACATAGATGGGCCATATATTCTAAGCAAACACTAACATCACAGAAATCTGTATTGTGTTCTAAAGTGTCCATCATTCAGCGAACATACAGCCTTCAGAAAATACTGACAATGGCCAGTGTCGGTAGGCAGAAAGGCAAGGCAGAAACCACAGGGTAAATGCACTGCCATTTCCCCACACAATGCCTTGTTTGTGTCATTATGACCTTCGCACTCTCAGACAACGCTTTCTCTGTTGGACTCTGGGAGTAAACCAGCCTTTTCACATTCAAATAGGCTTCTCCTACACCATTGTAATTCTACTGCTCATCTAATGCCGAACAATTTGAAGGACTGGATAGCGGACGGACCCCTCCCCCCTCCAGTATGACCCCCTCAAAGAAATTGTAGTCTAAAACAAACAGTTAAGACAGAAATAGTGGAGTTGTGTCAGGGAGGAGGAGGATGATGTTGCAGACACGTCCTCTGTAGGCATTAGGAGGCATGAGGGGGGACTTATCTCTGTTTATGTTACGCCTGTCAACTGGCACCCACTAGAACCTTCCTCCTGCTGAGAGTGAGGTATGACACTTGGAGATATGGACAACTGGCGGCCCAAAATACCCCCTCCCCCCCATGGACAATTTACTAATAGCAGTTTACCTTGTGGATCATGTATTTGTGGTGGTCTATACATGCTAGTTGGGTGCTGGTCAGACACACTGAACCGACCCCGTGCGTTGTTGATCGTTTCATCTCATCCAACCGGACGCAAATAAACAACGGCCTGAAAAATTCTACACGCTCCTCCAAATGATGACCACGTAGGCTGAGGCGGCGGCAGTGAATTCTCCTTGCCTCTCATCCTCCCTCTCCCAGCGACAGCGAAGCAGGCCCTCGGTGTTCATGTGTGCGTACCGGAACCGCAGGATGAAGGGGGAGATTGTGCTAAACCCTCACCACTGTCATTAGAGACAGGCTGCAGCAAGAGCCACTAGGGACAGATTCTAATAACAGAACCAACGCAGATATGGTGCTGCTGTCCTGCATCCTACCTCATCTTTGTCTATTTCCAGAGGGACAGGACAGTGTCCCTGTCTTAATACGCACGGCTATGAAGCAAAACAATGGATCAGACCCGGATAAGCCTCTGCAGAGTCAATAATAATGGTTTTAGCGAAGTTCTCTGGGGACAAGGCCCAATTGAAAACATTGTGTGGTTCGTGAGGCTGGACAAATGGAAAATGTGAATGCTTTTCCCCCAGTAGAAATGCCTGTTGTGGGAGATTTTGCCTCCCACTATCCTGTTCATACTGGGAGCTTTGAGGGAGGGTTGTGCTGGAGGGCTGCTGGGTCATTCTTCTCTGCCCACAGCCTTAGACTTATTTCCCTGGCCGGTCAACATTCATAACATAGTTCATTTGTTTCAGACAGAGTATTTTTCCATACCATTCACTCAGAAACCAATCACACGTAAAGACCCTGCCAGAAGATCAAACATTTGCGATTTAAACAAAATGACAACAAAACCATAAAAAATTACAACATTGAAGCAACTCTGCTTTTAAATCCCCTTTGCGTAGAATCCTCATTTTCAAAATCCCGAGTAAAGCCTTCATCTCCGACTGGCGGCGATGATCTCCGTTCAAGAGACGTAGTGCAAGTGTAGGCAACAGCCCTGCATTAATCCGGAGATCAGTCAGCGCGCGTCACCCCTGACCTCTCTCGGATGCGCTACGTGTGAAGTAGAACGAGGCTTTGTGGTTCTGTGTGTGATCCCATCTGCGGGCCCCATCAAGATCTACTCTGCCACAAAAGATTTGCGCAAACTCTTCATTTGAATACAGACAGGAGATGTTGGAGGATGAAGTGAGCGTGCAGGTCTTGCTCTAACCCCCCGGCTCCCTTAATAAGCCCAATTCATTTTCTCATGGAGGCCACAATCCTGTATCACTACTGACAGGCATGAAAGGTCAATAACCTTGGCTCATGGCCCGCATATGCTTAGCAATGCCATAAATTAATGACTGAAGCGGTTATTCCAAACTCTTCACGTCAGTCGAAGGATGCTGATCTCCGACAAAGGTCGCGATGCTTAGAACACTTAGTGTGATGGTGAAGGAGTGACACCGCATCTATACAAGATGGAGGATGTTTCTCTCTGGCAGGAGACAGTGAGGCACAAGGAGGTGCCTCACAGTGAGGCACTGTTGTTCACTCGCCAGCTGATGGGAAGTGAAGCTCCTACACAAATATGAAGGAACTTACAATAAAGTAAGCCAGGGTTTTGGGCATTCAGGTATGCCCATAATGTTATCTTCTGGTTTCGTGTTGACATTACATGTTCGACACAAATGGGTGAGTCATGTTGACTTAACGAGTTCCGAGAAGCACACCCCTCGTATTTCCTGGCTACTGTTGCTAAGGTGATGTGTGGGGGGCACAAGCAGTGCACAGCACGGTTCGCCACCATGGAGAGCGGTTCCGGAAAGACTTGAGATTTTATTTGAGGTTGGTCGTTTTGCCGGCATGTTCTTCGTTTTCGAATCCTGCTTGGTCCACCTTGTCTGGGTTAGGTTCCAGGCCAGGGCCCGCCACGTACATCTGTCAACAGCCGTGGCTGCAGCTCCCTTCAGACTCTCCTGCTGAGTCTGCAACATCCCACATCCCGGCGACACGGCATACGATCTTTAATGTCTCTGTAAATATCGACGTTGGCTGAGATAATATAAACCCAGGGAGCGCACCAGCCAGCCGGCCGGCCAGTCCAACGTCTCTGTGTGCCTAAACACATGGCTCGACGCTAACTGAGAATCACTCTGCAGTGCTGTCACAATGTCGGCTGTGTGGCGGCAAACATGCCCGTGTCAGCAAGACCCCATAACGGTAGATCACTTTAAGGGGGACAGTAATACCAGCAGGGCATGTCCGAGCTTCTGATGAGCAAACAGTTTGGGATGTGGAGGAGGGTGGGAGGGGAGTGGGAGGGGGGAGAGGAGAGGAGGGGGGGAGAAGGTGCATGTTTCAACTGTGGTGATTGTTCCCAATCACGACGATGCCCAAGATTAAAACGTTATGAATCAAACTAATGAGTTTTATTTTTCAGCGAATATCAATAACCGGTCCTCGTGGGAGGGCCCTGTTCGACGTGATCAGTGAGTTGTGGGCGCCAGTCAGCGTTCCTCATATCCTGTCTTGTGCTGCTGTGTTCCCAGCCTCATGGAGCCCTGCTCAGCTGAAACAACAGGCCTCTGGGAAATATCTAAAACACCAGCTCCACAAAACATCCCCGGAGTCGTTCGTCAAAAATATGACCCTCGCTATTCTAATACTGCCTCACTCTCATGACTGGGCTCATAAGGTTGCCAAGGTCGCCGCAAGAAACAAACCGCACTGCTTTGGCACGTAATGTAAAGCAAAACGCTTCACTTGTGTCATCGCATTACTCAATTAAAGCACATCAATCATTCCTGTGGGGCCGGGCTTGCTCATCCATCTCCAGGTGAATGTTTGTGTGGAACAGGGAGGGAAGGGGTGGGAGAGCTGGGGGGGAGTAGAGGGTGGGAGAGGGGTGGAGGGAGAGACGGAAGGATGGATGAGGGGGAGGGGGAGAGACGTGGCGAGGATATCACAGGATGAGACCTGGACACCCGAAAGAGGCCGGCGCCCAGAGAAGCGCTGGTGCGTTGAAATAGAACCCCCCTTCCCTCCCCCCGCCGCCCCGCCCTCCCGCTGGAACACAATAGTTGGCATGCCCCCGCGGGAGGGAGTCGTCTCGTTCCAAGGCAGGATATTGGCCTTTGTGAACGTTGTTACAGTATCTGGGTCAATTAATGTCTCCCCTGCTTCAAATTTCCCTTTTGTTGTCAGTGGGAATAATGGCGTGTCAATTCTTGTAGCCTCTCCCGAGCTCAGCAAGGGGTCTTAAAAAGACCCCTCACATTGGGACTAAAGCTCTTCAAATAAGGCGGGGTCTCTGCTCTGCTTTCAATGAACAGCTCCACTCTCCATTTGCAAACGCTCCCTCATAAATACGTAAATTCAAGTATTAATTTCGCTCTTTTGACCCTGTGGACAAGAGGGTGTCCTACTGCGGCCTCTCTAGCAAACATTTCTCTACACGCCCACAAGAGATTAATAGATTTTCCAGCCAAATGGCCTGCAGGTTCAAATACCGCTCTTGCCATCGGACACACCCCAGTCCAAAATCTGTCAAGAAGGCGGTTTGGGGCTTCAGAGTGTTCTACCACAAACAGAATAATCATGATGGAGAGAAGCTGAGTGCTTGCAAACAGGGAGTATTTGTTCTTTTCTTTTATGCTTAGCGGTGCCTGAGTTGAGGAAGCAATGGAAAATATAAGTACTGGCAACAGCACGCACAACTAGCTAGCATAATGAAGAGAGAGAAAGGGTCCAACTGTTGGGAGGGCTTGGAAGGAGGGAACAATAAAAAGAGGGTTTGAATACTTCTCAATCGACTGCCGGGCCAACCCTGGAAACAGGGCTGTCTTTGTAAGGATCTGGAGCAGAGATATGGGCTTGTTCTCTGAGCTGCTCAAAGTCGCCTGCCCTCCACACAAGAGACAAAAGCAGAGCGCTAAAGTCCACAGGCCGGTCCTTTGGTAAAATAAACATTTCACTCCACAGTGTTGATCTATTGTCTGCCAAGTGCAAGCTGGCGTATTTTACCCTCACCGCCGTCTGGAATTTCACTAGTGAAAAATAACACTGGGCCCAGCTATATTTATAGAAGCATATGTGCGGAAAGCCGGGTCAATAAGGCTATTTATACCTGACCTCATTACATAGTGGGGTCATGTTATACACTTTCCGGATGTGTTTTATGTTAAATAAAACTCACACTTCCGAATTAGAGTGCCGGGTCCCCCACGGCGCGCAGAGAACAATCAACAAGAAGGATTTCAGCCTGCTTTCACCTTGTGACAGACTACTTAGAGGGAAGGATTGGTTTCCAAAATGGAATTCATCTTTTTCCCTCTGACAGTTTTTAGATTGAAGCGAGCACATCCGTTTGGGAAGGCGAGCAGCGGTTGTTCAAGGCTTCGGGGGCCCAGGTGTGGTTCAGATCCAAATAACCAATAAAAGGGCCATAACCTTCACGTGACTGAGGAACCACCAACCTAGAAAACATGCAGTGAGCCCTCTCACTCAATTCATTCCCCTCATGAATACGGCAAATTATTGATATGAAGAGTATTATATATTATACGATTAGACAGAACGGGCGGCTAAAATCCTAAGATGATTTCTAAAAATAGGCCATTCTAATTGTAAATGTCGCGTAGAATGTTTTAATCAATGACTGGTCGCGTGAGTCTAGTGCTAGATAGAGAGGCGTGGCCCTTTCCAAACAGCTGTAACTTCCAGGACCCTCTGCTGGCCAAGAACCCAAGCAGTAGAGGGGAAGTCTAGGTTGAACAGGCTAATTATATGCCAAGGCAAAACCCCCCCACACACACTCACTCACAGGCATAATAGAGCGTCACCTTAACTGCTGGCCAGCGTCAGCGTCACAGTCACTCTGAAGCACCGACAGCAGCGGCCAGAGCAGCCGGCTTATATGAGCGATATGAGCATGGGCGATGAAAAGCTGGCGATGTCAGCCCTCCACAAAATACTTTTATCTGCATTGAAGAATTTCATTTTCGAGTTCCTGTCTGCTTCCGAATGCGAGGAGACGATGTGCAGACGGCCTGTTTGATAAGGAGGCGCTGGCGAAAAAGGTCAGACATAAATAAAATATGCCCTCTCCTGTCACAATACTGAATCGGCCCTAAAAAGGACCTATCCGCCCTCCTCACACACACACATCCCGCCTCTCCATCCCCCACCCCATTTGGACAAATTAACCACAGATGGGTGCGCTTGCTTTAATATGTTAACAGCATTACTTTTTTATCGTTCTGATAGAGCCTCGGGACGGAGTCTTTGATCATGTGACGCATCTCTGTGGTGTCTGTTTTCCAGCACTCTGACGCCTGGGCTATATCAGTAGGAACCAATCTTCCTCTAAGTTGCATCTATGGTTGGGTATTGAAGTCATATACCACAGAGATCCAATCAGCTGGCACGATATGTGGCGGGTATCTAGGCCATAGTGGCGTGCTCGGGAAAAAACCAACAGTGTTGGCCTGATGAAAATTGATAGGGTCTCATAACAATAACGAATAAAGCCGATTCCTCCCAATGCCGCCGGCGATGCTTTAGCCGGGAATTGGAGCGCAGCCTTCATTACAACGTATCGATCAGTCCAAACAAAGACCCTGGATTTATTGATCGGCTTCCTAAGGAAAAAAAGACACGAGACGGAACAAGAGCAGCAACGGAGAGGGTCCAGCGGGCAAATGCCCTGCCTGGAAACGCTGCCTCGGCTTCAAACGAGGGAGCGGCCGGGAGAAGGATTTACAGCGCCCATCAAACAGTGAGGCGAAGTCATGGGGTTGCAGTTGATGTCCAACTATGACAAAGAGATAAGAGGGCTCGTGTTACGGGCAGCCGTCCAGCGCTGGAGGGGAAGAATAATAGGAAAGGTCTGTTCTGCTGCACCTCCGGGCTCTTCTCTTCTGGATGACAGCTCCTCTAAGTTTGCCTGTATAGACCTCATCCTAGGTCCACTAGGGATATGACTAGCATGGAAGCCTTGTTTGACTACTGAATTATTCAGGGCTTAGCTCAGACATCAGCGCTCACCTCGTGCACCTAATAGCGTAATTCTCCGACACATATTCCATATCCGTGCGACCGTGTGCTCGCCAATGTCATGGGCTGAACCAGGAGAGAGACACCAAAGGGAGACAATCTCTGTTGCTCCTCTGATCACGTCTGTCTTTATTCACTTCCAACTGGAGTCAAATGAGTGATTATAATCCTGGTTCATACTTTTCAGTGATGTTCCAGACACAGCAGCACGAAAATGTATCCAGTGAACCCCCCTCCCTCTGTCTCCTTCTGCTTGGCTGGTTTCAGGAGGGAGAGGGGGGGGGACACCAACACAGCCCCCAGTCCTGGTCAGGGTCTGAGTGTTCTAGCCTGGCCCTCCTCTCCTTGTGATAGATGTTCCTCTACATAGGTCAGGAAAACACACTGCGAGGTGCTGAGCATCTGGAGCGTCCCCCCTTGGTGAGGGTCGTGACCCCGCTTGGCTGGTCTTCCATTCAGCTGGCGCAAGCCAGGGTTCCCCTCCTCCACCCTCTTCCCTACTCGACCCCTGGTTAGGTCCGTTTGCTGTGCGCCGCTGCCCAGTTTACAGGACAGGGTTGAATGGGGTCATGTCTGACCAAACATGAAGGCCTCTCTCTCTTTCCCTCGCTCTACGCTTCGCCTCTTGTGAGAGTAGTCCCAGCTGTGGAGTGCTACCAGGATCCTGACAGTCAACACAAAGAGCCAGAACAACATGCCCGAATGGACTCAGCCAAAATAGAAACATCATTTTTCTATCGCCCAGTGTTGCTTTTCATTCAAATGAGGGACAAACATTGGTCTTAAATGGTTGACTCTGTCACACAGAGCATCGCAAGATCATTATACTTTTAACGAGCAGATCGGAGACAAGAGATCAGTCGACGTTTCACTACGGCAAATGTGCGTACAGTCCAAGGCCATGTGAGTCGCTCTTTCACCGCTAATCTTGACACTTGCTTGTTTAAACCACATTGTAAAATCGCTCAACTGTGTCTCCCCAACCTCAGAAGTCGACACCCTCCCCAGCCCAACACCGAGTACCGTGGACACAGTCAGTGAACTGCCGTTAAAGGCACTTGAACTGACGTTAGAAGGAGACTATAAACACAGTAGTCTTTCATCGCAAGAGCTTAATTGGCTAAAACATCTAAGAAGGGCTAGGCGTGGGGGTGGGGGGGGGGGGGGGGGGGGGGGGGGGGGGCGGAGAAAAATGAAAGTAGGATAGGAGGGATGAGGGAGGGGTAAGGTTGACAGGGTGGCTGCAGAAGAGAGTGTATTAAGTTCAATTATGCTTTTGGGCTTTTCATTAACCTAGTTCTAGAGAGGGAAGCCTCTCTGCTGAATAATGCTCTGACTGACTCACTTTACCACCCTGCTTAAAAAGCCTTTGTCTACTACACACCACTGTGTTTGTCAGCATTCCATAGCCAGTATTATAGTTGCCTATGACCCTCACAATCATAGGTTGCAGCCTTTCCATGGAAAAACACACATTGAGTCACTGTCGAATCACTGAAAAACCAAAGCAAACGGGCAATAACAGCATTAAATTCCTCTTATCGCATTCTGGTGTCGGGTAATGGTGTTGACTGGCAAGGAGGAAGCCCATGTTTGGTCGTTTCTCCCCCCTCAGTAAATATTCTCAGCTTTGAGTCATGCAGGGCCCCAAAGAGTAGACAGCTGGAAAACATCCGAAGTCTGACGTGGTTTAGTGCTAACAGAGAGTCTAAAGCCTCCTTAACGCGTCACCGGAGAGGAGGGCATCGTGGATAAATAATTGTTGTGCCTTCTTTTCCTCGCCGCTGCACTGCCAAGCGACGGCGTCAAAACCCACCTGAACGATTCCATTGAAAATCGGCGACGCGGTCACTGGGCCAGCTGATAGTTAGACTGTGCACCCCTTGAAACACCATTCATTTTCAGTTTTCCAATTATTACTTGTGCTAACTGTGGAGGCATTGATATGTAAAAGAAGCATTTGCAGTGCTTTAGCTTCCGTTTAGCAACTGAATGTGTCTGTCATTGTCTTCCTTCACATTGTGTATTCTGCTCATGTATTACTGGAATCAACGTGAGCTCAGGTAGGGTGAGATGTCTAATAGCCCTGAACCAGAACACCTTACACAGTCTCTACGGGGCTGGAATCCAGAATGCGATGGGATCATTTGACTGTTATCTAATACCTTCTGCTAACGTTGCAATCATGTTCCAAACAGATATTTTTCAAAGTAGAGCAAACCAGCCCAGCTCTACTGAGAGACCCAGGTTTAACTTCTTCCCTAATAGCTTTCTAAATGAGGACAGGTTCATGCATATGACAATGAGGCTGCTAGATTATTTCTGACATAACAAGGAGGGATTTTCTGTTACAATGAGCAGGAACACTCAGGTATGTTGAGGGGAACAACTGAGGCAAGAATCATTCGATGCCTTTTCATTCATTATTTAAGGCCTTTGGGGGCAATTAAGGAAAGTAATGAAATGCAGGCAGGCATTCTCATGGTGAAAGGATGGTGGCATTAGTCAGCGCCTCATGCGGCTTGGAGAGTCTTGAAAGCAGATCCCCGCTCCTGGTCAAAAACAATATTACCAAGCTGCATGGCGGTGAGGGAATTTGTAACCCCTCCCCAAAAAACTAACACGCGCGGAAGCACAAAAAAACTGGGGGGGCTTACTCTTCCCACACGGGGGGGCTTTGTCTTTCAAAACATGCCGCAGGAGCCTTTCATTAGGGAAATGGAGTTTCATTAACGTCATCCCGCGGTGCTGAGCCCCAGCGAATGACAATGACACGGGAGTAGCCTCCTCCTCTGTCCAGAAAGCCACCGCAGAAGGCTGAGGGGATGGGCGAGGGTGGAGAGGGGGGAGTTGGGGGCAGGGGTGGGGAGGGGAGCAAGGGGAGGGGGGCAGACAAAAGGAACCTGATTCCCCCTGGTCACGGCTCATCCACAAGCCAACAGAGAGGGAAACCCATCACCTGGAGGATCAATCGGAGTCTGGCAGCAGGTAAAGCCTAGTGAAAGCGCCCCCATTTCTGTTCCGCCCTTTCCTCCTCCTCCCCCTCCTTCTGTCTCTATATTTCTCCCTCTTCCTATTGCTCTTTCTCGCTTCCCCTCCATTTCTCTCTGACTCACACTCGGGTGACTGTGACTTTTAGACGCACACTGTGAAATCCAACGCAAGTGGGAATGTTTTCTGGTCCAAACGACCTCAAGGCTCCAACCGTTCAGATGGCATGTTGGTGACATATTCCTGTTTTATTACCAACGTTGAGTGGCACCAGTGTTTGAAGTTGCCTCAGTGTCTGTCACTTAAGCCTCACCAAATACCAACACTGTACAAAGCTGGTTATGTTGTCGGTGATATCATGTCTAATCCCATATAATATGACGGATATCGTGACTATGCTGCTGTGCAAATGCAAAACAACTTTCTTTGACAGCACAACAGCGGATTTCAATTGTGGATTTAAAATGCACACCACACAAAAAGTGGTATCCATTTGTTGCTAGCTATATGCCTTTTGTGAGATGAAAGTGGAGTTCACAATTGAGTTATAAAACGTGGGTTGAGGAACATATAACCCTTCATTCCTCCATAGATTTCAACTGTAGCCAGTTGGTGTTCCTGTACAGTTGTAGTCTAAAGATCTGTGCTTCCCACAGAATCTTTGGGGTAAATAAATATTACCCAATGAGCTAGGTGGTTTTTTGTTGCTCTGTCGCGACAATTTCAAAAATTGGATACAATTGATTGAATCATGTTCCTCCAAAACACTGTCAAGAAAGGAATGTATTTGACACAGTATTCAAAGAAATTGAGAATATTTGAAGTTTTATGGCGTTACCACGTTACCACCCAAACAATTGTTTTAAAACATGTGTTTGAAGCTCTTATGGAGTGAAACACACAAAATCACCCACACACACACACAAAAAAACACAAACAGCAAGACACACACTAACGTTGACGTGACAGAAGGCAAATCCATCCCAAACTCACCATTGAAGAGGGGCTGTCCCTTCTCAGAGGTCCCTGGCACTGCAGCAGAGTAGACATGTTCAGAGAAGCCTGACGTGCATGCTGGGGTTCCCCTGCCCTCTACAGCCATCTGGAGAGGGGGGGGGGGAGAAGAATAAGTCATAAATCTACCTCCAAAAATCCACTCTGACTACCTCTGAAACTCCTGGTCACGTTCTCAAGTCCTCGCAGTCCCACAAAAGCATCTGTTGTTTTTATAGTTGGGGCCGCAATTAGGATAATGAGGCCAAAAGGGTTAAGCATTAGGCAAAAGGCTTGGCTAGGCAAGAACAGGCTCTATTTGTGCACAGGAGGGGCCCAGGTCCAAGCCATGGTTAGAGTCGCTGTAGCTCTCTGCCAGCCTCTCTGATCAGCACAGAGCTCTGGACAAAACAGACCACTTTGAAGAGCAAAGACAGAACAGTAAAACAGTAAAACAGAAACGAACAGGCTAATGTTGTGCAGATGGGACCTTTTCCAGTGTATGAATGGCTGTCTACTCTTGATTTATCCTCTTAATTGCTTTCAACATATACATAACCGTTAAAGTTTCCTTGATCACCTACATATGAGGTCTTGAAATCAGATTGTCTCACTTTCTGTCTAGTGGGTGTCCATTTGACAATGATCAGTTTTTGATCTTCTACTCACATTGCTCCTTTGAGAATATATTCCATCTTCAACCAGAGACGAAACAAAATCATGTGCCAAAACATTCAGACTGATATTCAAACAAGTTATGCAAAGAGGTTTCCTTGACCTTTTATGAAGGGTGATTAGTGACACATTTATAACGTTGAATGAAACCAAAGCTGCAACTAAAACGAATGAGCAAAAACATCTTTGAGTTGCCAAAGATTCACACATCTTGTATAAGCATGCAAATCCAATCAACCATAGAGGATGGGCATCCACTCGTGACCCACCTCCCAAATACGTTTAATCCTATTCCTTTGGAGAGACCCTCAAAAGAATGTGAAAAGAGTAGAGTCCCATAGAAAACCAGCGTTGAGGGTAACCAAGCCACTTCTTAATCAGCGGAATTTAAATCGAAAATGATCGGTGGGTAGTCCTTCCTTAAGCCTTGAAGCCAATCAAAAATAGCATTTCGATGATTTAAAAAGTCAAACTATTTCATATAAAGCACTTTACCTTTAGGATCGTTTGCGTTTGAAACAAGCAAAACTACTTATGAACAATATCACAGCACATTTTTGAGGGTTCGTCAGTATAAAGAGTTTGAAAAGATTATTACGGAAAATATAGCCTATAGAAAATAAAATAGCCTATGTTTGGGGTTCGTTAATTTGCCATCGAGCAAGTAAATCCCTCGTCTCTGGAGAAAACATACATGCATTCATTTGACACAACTGATTATTCATTGCTATGCAATTTTGCCCCTTCATTTACGGGTACGGGGGTAAAAACATTAGGCTACTCTAATTGTCTCCTTGCATACTTTGTGTATTAGAACCTCCGTCAATGCAAAGTGAATTTGAATGGCTGTTGATTGTAGCTTTATATGACCGGGGTAACAATTGCCCTGAGGCTTACTGAATAGTAACAGCCTACCTTTGCAACAAGATGATATTTGGAGACAACCACCATACATTCTAAACATTGTTACATTACATTGTAATCATGTTGCGTTGAAAACGTCTGTGAACACATTTTTACATGCTAATATTCCATTGTGAAAACTGACCCTGATACTTCAGCCTCCACACAAAATAGCCTAACACCCCAGCCTCCAACAACCGGCATTTTAAAATGTTCTCTTTTTTGAATGACAACAACGATGCCATCTCTCGAAGTATGAAATGCGCCGTAAGAGTGGGCATGGGATACGAGCAGACAATGTAGATAAGTATTGCTGGTAGGTTATCTTTGAAATAACCTATTTTTGAGGACATGCAAGCCAACGGTCAACAGTGGCCATGTCTCCTATCCCGCGGAACATCGTAGCATCGTCACTAAAAGCAAGCTCTTAAACTGCCCAGTCCTGGTTTACTCAACACAATCGTCTCAGAAACATAAACCTACCTGCAAAACTGCAAAGAGCGCCAAGAGAGGCAAACCCCCGCCCTTTTGTAAGTACATGGATGGGATTTTTCGCTGTTTATTTCCTCTTGAAGTCAGTGATAAATATCCGTATGTCTGCAGCAGCGTTGATGGCTCGAGCGTTCCCTTTACGACAAAGGCAGCAGCGGCAGCAGCGTGTAGCAGCCTCCCTTATCCACTCTCTGCTCTGTTCTGAATTCACCGCCTGGTACTCAGGCTGCTACTCCCACCCCCTCCCATGTAGTCCAATACAAAGAGCAGTTACGAGCAAAGAGCCGGAATCTCACTGTCTCTCTCTACTGGTCGAAGTGCCAAATTCACTGTGAGTTGAAACTAGACATGGTGCCCTTTTCTTGCGCTTGTCCGACTCCCCTCCTTCCAACAACAATATAATTCTGTTTTTGCACGGTTGGCTTGTCAAGAGCGTATGTTCGTAGTTGCTGCTTAATAAGAGTTAGATCTTTATGGAAGCGTAAATAAAGAATATGTGTTTTTGCCTACTGCCTATCTGACTTAATGGTAGCTCTGGCTGCTTGTTATGACGGAGGCCAGATTTATTTTATCCTCCCGGTTCCCCAGTGCTGAAGGCGCTACCTTAATTAACGCAATCTGATCGTACAGTATGTAGTCAACGAAAAGTATTTGTTGGAATAATTCGAATTTTTAATTCAACATCCTTTAAACCCTGCAAGGGTCAAATAGATCAGTCTAGAGTCAATTATGTGAAGTACATTGACCTTACATCCCCCTCATGCAAATATGTAATGTATCCTATTGCCATTACCTTGGCTACTGTAAGTGATAATGAAATAGATATATATGAATTCTAACATCCACTTCTAGCACATGCCACATGTGATACAGGCTTTCAGGAAATTCATTGCTCACCTTACTATCAGTGTTTTGAGATTAGGCAGTAAATTAGGGTGCCACCCTAGCCTAATCATGAACAAACAGGTGGTACAATACCACAGTGACACAGAGTTAAGAGTGCTTTGGGTGAGAGTAGGTTGTATATTTGTTTTTTTAAAGAGGCTCACAGTCCACAAGCCAACTGTTTTGTCAATTGGTCATAATCGTCCATTTATGCTTCCATTACACCCAAGCAATGCATATAGTATAGTATCCACTAAAATGTCAATGATTATAGTGAGTCAAGTAGGCTACAGAGAACGTGACAACCAAGGAAGAGGAAAGGAGAGACACTTGAAATCTTTTATCCTCTCACCTGTAAAGATTATATTCTAATTAGCCTGCAATAGCTGTTGCTTTGTAATACGATAATACTATCCCAATTCAATTGATGGTATTGTCTTTAATACAATCAACCAAACGAAAGCAATTTGATAGGAAATGTGTTGTAATTAGCGTCCTGTATCAATGAAATTCATATTACTCTGTTTGTTTCTTTATTGTTTGCCTTGGCTGCCTACATTTGGGGAGAGATCAAGCGGAATGACCTGTGGATAATTCATATCGTATTTTGTACAAATTGCTCAGTTTATGTAATCTAATCTAATTGGGAGTGGGATCAAAACGCAGTCTCCCTTTGATTAACGCTGTCGCCGTTATCTTCCGTCTGTGCTCGTCTGGGCAGGGAGGGAAGCGTGGGGGAATCCAATTATGACTTGGAGCATTCAATCAAGCAATATCACATTTCATATTTCATAAAGCCATCCTGAGCCCATGAGAACTGCATGTGCAGCATATTTAGCTGGGCTGCGAGCTTGTTTTGTTTAAAAATATATCAAGACAATATAGAGAGAGAAAAGAGTGTGACCTCAAAACTCCACGCCGTCGAAGGATCTGCTATATCGCAGGTCAGAAATGTAGGCAGCACCCCTGATGTGTTGGCTGGGGGCTCGGCAGGGGTAGCAGCCTCTGTGCAAACAGAGCTCCTGCAGTGCAGAGCTGCCCTCATCTGCCTGTGAGGCTGCTCAGGTGATGCATGTGCCGCTGGTTGCTGACACTGCGATTGACTCTGGTAAGTGCAGGTGTCCGAAGGGCTGGTGGCCCAGGGGGAGCCCTTGACTCCAGTGCCATTACTCTGCACTCGCGCTGCCTGGCTGGGCTACCTGCCTGCCTGCCGTGGATAAGCATGGAACTCGGGCGGCCTATGTGGCGGTGGTGGGAAATGGTGAGGTCAGCAGCGTCTTGCATGGCCAGTCCTCTCATCCATTACTTCACGCTGGAGGTATGTTGATACAAACAAGTACAAGAGTGCACATATGAATACATTTTAATGGCCTCTTGCAATGAGTAAGGTAGAGAAGGCATAAAGGTGACAAGTGAATGTTCTGTGTCAGTGGCAAATGTCACCAAACTGATGGCAACAGATATCTATTAGATGTCTATATTAGACGTCTGCATATTAGATGTGATGCAGCGTAGTCCCTCATCATTCAGTCCAGATGTTTAACATCCCAAAATGGTCAGACTGGCAATCAAAAGAGTTGGAATGGCCAACTCCACGCAGGAATAAAATTTAAAAAAAAAAAAAAAATTAAAAAATGAATATACAAGTCCCAGATCGTTTGTCAGTCCCGGTCCAACCCTGCATCCCACCAATCGTGACGAACGCCATCCCTACCCTGATCGGAACACGTGCTCTGACCTCTTCCTGTCTTTGGCTAATTACATCGTTATCCATTAGCGATGCCTAACATGTCAAAGGTTGCACTGTAACAAATGAGTCAGAGAAGAGGAGCATCCTATCTCTCAAAGCTCTTATCAATTGCAATCAAGCTTCATTGTTATGCACTCAATAGAGGCTCTCTAAGGACTGCAGTAATGCTGTGATTATTTTCATCTCATGCCAAATCGGCTCATTCAGTCTTTTATGCCATACAAACAAAAGAGACAAATACAGTTCTGCATGTGTGTCTGATCTCTTCAGCACATATTTTAGGTGGCTTTCAACATTTCCCAGCAACATTGCTGCACGGCAAATCTGCCTTGATGCACAAAGTATTGTACACATAGGTTCCAGATTTATATATCATAGGCAGATAAACTAATTTACTAAATAAATCTTAATTTAAAGCCAATTATATCTTACTGGTGTGCCTGGAAATTTTGATAACACGAGGCAAAGCCACAATTGCATACCAAACGAAACCATATTGTCCAATCGTCATATGTACATTATGACACACTTCAATTCAGGGAGATTCATGGCGGCTCTTCACAAAATATGTACAAGATCAACAGAATAGCTAAACATTACAGTCTTGTCTCCAAACAACATGGTGAGTGAGAGAGTTACTCTGCAGGGTTTAACTTCTTTCCCATGGTAACTTGCAGGCCCCGACTGAAGACCATCCCTAATAGAAGTTTAGCTTGGAGGCACATATGGCTGCTTTGTTTGTGTGACACTGCGATGTAATAGCGATTGATTAGCTGATTAAACTCTGGGACTCACAGAGATCTAAGAAGTGAGAGAGGCGAACCATACTCGTCCTTCAGGGTTGAAATAACATCTTGGCTATTGATTTTTAATGGCTCAGCTGGCAAAAAAGTGTTTGGTTCACTGTTTTCTCTCTCCTACAATCATCACTGTGGAATCTGGATAAAGTATTTCCTGTTCATGTAATCCTATTTTACACTTTTCCAAGCATCCATTTTCTCTTTCATTCACAAATAACATTAAAACGACAATTGATTTATAAAAAATTATCTGTGATACTGGACCAGTGTAATAAACCAGTCTTTTCAGTGTGTGAGCAATGTATCCTACAAGAATCCAATCTGGTCTTTTCTGTCTGAAAGAGTTTGTGCGAACAGATTATTTTGACTCAGTGCTCGGCAGTGGAGGACATGAGCGGTGGAAAGTATCTGAACAAGTTTCTATTTCTTTCTCCTTCAACTCCAAATGAGAAAATGATGAATGGCTGTAGGACTTGTGAGGTTTGAGAGTGAGTGCAGAAAGTCTTTCTTCTGTGGTTACTCTACCAGACATAAGGTCGCACTATATATCCAACCAAATTCAATTAAATGATCCTAATAGTTGTTGCAATTGCATTGTCATAATGATAAGATTCTTAACCGAATCAGATCAACGTTGTCAGAAGCAGGACCAGGGAAAATATACCTCTCGCTGTACTTGCTATAAATGATAAATAAGCATGAACTTGTATAACAGCCACTTTGAATTGGGTTGGCATTCATCGCAGAAGGCCTGCGATCAGATTTCCCAGCATTCCAATGTAGCTCTTCTTAACAGCCATAAAGGTTCAAATCTGGTTGAAACACAAAGAATTTAATAAAAAATACATTTTCATCCACAACATTTGCATTGAGTAGGGACTTCGTCCATCGTCCAAGTAGCCACCCGTCAAGTGAGCTGCCACCTGCTGTCATCTCGCTCTCCCTGAAGTCAATGAGGTTGATCAAGTCGTCATCATCCAAGTGTGCAATATTTTCCTCTGGCTTTCAAATATGCATTATGACGGATCTCTACATAGCCCGAGTCATTCTCCCGATCTCTAATAGTTGAAATCCCTTGAAATCCATTTCCCCCTTATCGATATTGATCCGCCAAGAGACGAGCTGTCACGCCTCGACAGTCCAGCTCCTCTGATTTAAGACTGGACCATCAGCCTGTCGGAACACATAGACCTGCCGTGGATTTACTCAGACGGCTCTGGGATGATCCAAGATGTCCGCCTGCGTCTGTCTCTCCCTGGGCTTTCTCTCACAGAGACCTTGTTTGGGAGGTGCTCAGGGAACGAGACACGTTTGAATTTAAATCGTAGAGGCAACGGGATTGGAAGGTACCTCAATTTGAGATTTGTGTTCAGCTGGCGATTAAATTGACTTGAAGGCCGTCGTGTTCTATTTTCATTAAGACTTTGTGGAGATCAATGGGGAATCCCATGTTCAGGCGTCACACAAAAGTTTAATCATGCTACATCCAGTCCAAATCGATACATTTGTAAACCACCAACTGTAATGCACTATTGTCTCCTTTCCATGTCAAATTTTCTTTTTTGCTTTTTGGCATATTTTAAAAATATTTTCAGCTTTTCAACACATAAGCCTGATCTGAATACCTCATGAAGACACAGCAGCTGAATATACATGCTTAAGAGACTGTTTTCAGCTCATGAAATCATTTATTCTTTCAGGATGCAGCCACATTTTCCACTTGATTTACAGTTGTGCTGACAGAAAATGGTGGGGTAATTGTCCGGATATCCACACACATGACGGGTAAAGTGTTTCCTTTTTTAGTTATCTTGTACGAAGTTCATAAAGGGATAGAGTCACTGTTTTAAAGCATCCTAAATCCCCCTCCTAGTCGTGCCTTTAAGCTAATTAGAACAACGAAGGCCTCGCAACGACAAAATCAAGGACGATTAGATGGCGGCGCAGTCAAAAACAGTCAGAAGAACAATGTGAAACTTCAGAGTGATCATCTCTTTAAATTAGGAGGTGGAAAGTAATAGGAAGGGAAGGGAAGGGAAGGGAGGGAGGCCTTAGTTAATTGATGCAGGAGAAAGAAAGGTAAACAGTTTGTGGATAAAGTAGCAGATGTTAGTGACAGGTTGCTTGGAACGGAGGTGTCCTTAGTTGGCCGACTCAAGAGAGTGATCATAAGGCTCGTTGCCTTCACTTCTGGCTTCAATGTTACTACAGGACCGCGTGCGCGGGAAATGACACATGATCATAACCTCCGATGGCCATTGGGAATCGGTGAATATTTACTCAAACTTGTTTTGTACTGTTTACTGTTAACCTTTTTCATCCAGGATACAAATGACACGGGAAGGCTTTTCAGCGGCACCGCCTCCCTTACTATCTCTTTCCTGAAGAGTTGAATCACTTTGACTCACTTGCAATTGGGGGCTTTTTGCCTTAAGTTTATGTCATCGAACATGTCCTTGGCTTGAATAAGGTAAATCAGTGATTTGACCTGATTCATACGAATGAGATACAAAACTACAAATCACCTTGGACACAAAGCACAGTGGAGCACTGTGCTGAACAACACTTTGTATACGGCAATGCAGTTCTTCAGCATCAAAGCCTTGGTGAGCTTTTTATAGCATTATATCTCAATTTACAGGTATTGACTGCTCTTGGAGTGCTAGGTCACGGATAGTGTTAGTGAACCAGAAAAGTTCAATTCAGTCTCAGTATTATCACAAAGTTCCTACCAAAGGAAAAAAGATTGTGGACGGCTTCTTAGCCCCGTGCTTTTTCGAGCTGTTCAATTTCTCTCTCACCTTGGCTTTTCTCTGTGTCTAATTGGGTTTCATTGATTTATCCGGCATGACGCGAGCTTGGCCCAGCCTCTGCTGACCCTGCAGAAAAACATCAACCGGGCCGTCTAACAGCAGTCTTCCTGCCCCGGCGCTCCCCAAACACTCGCTATACAATGAGCCGTGAATGATTGTGTCAGGGTGCTGGAACTGAGTCAACTTGCCGCCCGGCAGGAGCCCACAGCCCAATGCTAGATTAGCGTCTCTGTGAAAGGACAAAAGGCTCCGGGTGTGCTGTTTTGTGCCCCCCCCTCCTCCCCTGCACCCCCCCCCCCCCCCCCCCCTGCACCCCCCCTCGTTCTGTTGTTTGTGCCTTCTGTTCATGCTGGAGGGGGAAGGGAGGGGGGCTGTTTGGACCCTAGTTGGGGTCTACCTGCAGACGGCCGCTGGGCCCCGTGGATTGGGTCCAGCTGGGCCCGGGGACACGGCCACTCATCTGCGCCTCGGCGTATGTGTGTCACCTTGAGCACTCAGGAGGAGGTGTCCGGAACTCACACCCGCTGGGATAGACGGGCCATGAAGAGGGAGCGAGGGAGGAAGGGATGGAGGGAGGGAACCAGGGAGGGAGGGAGAGCTCTACAGAAGTGACAAGTGTGTCTTTGGGGCTGAGAGAGAGAGAGATCGGTAATAAACCAAAGGAGATGAAAGCCGGGAGGAAGGAGGGTGGGGGTTGGGAGGGGTGAATGGGGTGGGGGCGTTAGGAAATCGCACGGACAGAGGCGCAAATATACAGTTGCCGGGAAATAGGAAATATAATGGAAGTATGTATATATAGAATCCTGAGCTTTGATTCTGTGCCTGTGTCCTCATTTCTTCCTTTCCCCTCCGTCTCTCCCTCTCTCTCATGCATTATAAACGACTGATGACAGTGACAACTCCTCAGGTGTGCAATGTGCCAGATTTGTTATTCCGCTCACAAGCTCTGCCACCCCTCCCTGCTACCACCTGTGTAGACATGCACACACACACACACAGATTCACACACACACATACGCACAGCTGCTGTGTCAGCGGGACACATGGGGCCAGAGAGAGCGGGAAGTTATCTTCCTGTGCGTATCTGCTCCCTGCAACTGTTGGGTGTGTTCTCAGTGAACTGTTGTATCAGTTACAATCAGATATGGTACTTGCTCCATGGATTGGACATTGTTCGATAAAATCTAATATACAATTCAACCCATGGTCATGTTCCAGACTGACAGCCAACATTTAAAAGGAAAAAAATGGAACTAAACTGAGACTTCGTAGGGGTTTTCGATATTAACACTTACATATATATTGTACTTTTTCACCAACAAAATAATCTGTAACTGGATGTGAACAGACACTGATATCATTGGTCTGATTAGAAGAATTTGTTAGTCGTGTAATAAGGGAACTATCTGCCTGTGGGAAACTTATAGGCTAGCGTGGTAGGAGCTAGTGGCTCCTGACTGCAGAAGCTTCAGCAGCTTGTCAAGGCCCTCTCCTCTCTGGGAGAACCCAACGCTTAGCATCTGTTCCTGCTCCTGTCCTCCTCCAACACTATATCTGGTCTTGCCATTTGGTTTCTATATTTAGGGATGAATAGAGAGAGATGAGGGGAGACAAAAAAAAGAGGGCCCCCGTGGAACAATCAAGGTCAGTGGAATTCATTTTGAGGCATGTTTGATAATGACATGAGGGAGGCGGGGCTCTTGAACGTTCCCCGTGTTTCTTGTAACAGCCTGAGTTTCTCCTGCAGAGCTCGTGGCTGTGGCCCCCTTTCATTTGCGCCAGCTTTGGATCCACTCTACCATGTAAATGCAATCAAGTTGCTGACAAAGTATTTCAGCTGGCAGCATCGCTGTCTGACTTCTCCATTGGAAAAAGAAAGAAAGAAATACCTAAGTAAATTGGGGAAAATGTTCCTAAAATAGAAACATTAATCAAGCCACCATGCTGTGCTCTGGGAACTCACAGAGGGTAACAACTTAGCTACATGTCCATATCCAAAAAAGCCACATCGATATTACCGGTGGTTTGGTTTAATGTTGAGCAGCTAGGCTGGATGTCGGTAATGAATTGCCTAATCCAACTTGACAAGGTTAATTTCATAAGGCCGTCTGTACAGTGAGACAGATTGGTGACCTCTTGACATACAGATACAAAGTGAACTTTTAATTAGGTTCTTCATTCACTTCATTACCACTTTTTTCTCTCTCTCCACTGCGGGCGGATTGCAAGAAGGCAGGAAAATGAGACGTGATCCAACCTGAGTAGGTTAACAGAGCACAGGCTAGCCTACATTAAGACTGATTACATAAGCTTGCATGTAAAGGTTGCATCAACCTTTAGTTAATGCCTCTCCAGACTTATTTTTCCATTCCAATTTGACCTGGTACACAAACCACCAGCCACCGCTACAGGAAGTGGAGGGTCAAGACCCAAAATGTTAATTCCCCTGTTTCTAATTAACTCACTTTTCTTGAGAGTTGAAATTACCTCTCATGAATGGATCATTAGGTCCTCATTCAAGGTCTGCCTTCAGGGGTCAACCTTAAAGACATCCCCTTGATGGTGGACTGTTACGAACAATATTCTGCACAGTTCCTTTTTAATACCATGTCAATCCAGCCATCTGGTTAAAAATACCAACAGCATCAATTTAAATCCGCACAGGACTCGTTTGCATAAAGATCTGGAGAGACTCTGGTTTCCCATTTTCTTATGCAGCTGGTGAAGCGTGTCTCCTAAGGCTACTTTGTTGTTTAAATAAATGCATGGTGCCGAGGTTCAACTTCAGGCAGAATTCATGAGAAAACAACAAACCTGAAAATGGTGGGACTGCCCAACATCTCCTCCCAAAGCAGCCCCACACCACCTGGCTAAAGCAACTCACCAAAAGCAGGCCTCTGTGTGTTCACAGAGGCTACCCTCAAACTAGACCTACACAGATCTTTAAAAGGGAGACCACAACAGTAACACCGACAGGAACATTAATCATTAAAAATATCTCACCATCAGTTCTATTTCCAATTTCTCTGGTTGAGTCAAACCGAAGGGTGACCTCACGACAAACAATTATAGTTTTTGAGGCGGAGCTTGGCTTCACCCTAATTGGGTGAACCCAAGTAAGAAGGATAAAAAGCTCTAGGGAAAGCAACAAGGAACAAGAAATGTTCAAAACACCTCAACCCCCCAAACGCCAGGATACGAGGTGACAGAGAGGCTCTTGTGGATGTCACAGGCTCCCAACCATGATGACAGACTGTACAGTGAGGTGTGTTTAAGGCTCTGGTGACAGTGTCGTCTCGCATTAGTCTGGAGTAGTGGCGGCTAAGACGCGTGCAAGGTGGCAGATATGTACACGTGAAGGGGGAGTTAGGGCTCCAAATTTGTCACATTACCTAGATAGCCTCATATTAGTTGGAAAAGATTTGAAATGCTCACCTCCGGCAACAAGAATGTTTTGCACTGAGCATTTTTTGGGATTTGTGTTATACGAAGGCAAGACCTGGTGATGTCGCTTATTGTTTCCTCAGAGTGAGGCAGTAACCCTTTATTGAGAGTTGTTTTGTGACTGTGAGACTTATGTCCCTAAGGAGAGCGAGTCAATATGCCTTGTTGTCTCTGTACTCCGTACACACAACAGACATGCCAGAACGCCTGACGCTAGCCACTTGAGGTTGCCTGTTTATTTTGACGTTCCCTTTCTTGTGATTTAAGGACTACGACATGACTTGGATGTGCATGTGCTGCCACATCATGCAACAACAACAAGATCAAAGCCTTAAGCTCTTCAGCGTTTGAAAGCCAAGGATTCCCCACTATTATCTTGGAACAAACTTTTGACACCTGCCCATCCACCCCTCCCTTGCCTTCCCCAGGACATCTGCTGGTCACATATGCTGTAATATCTAACGTACACTAGCTCACCATCCCATTCTGTATATGTCCTCAGCATCGAATCACTAGCAAGCTCCAGTCATTTTGTTGACACAAAGATTCCCTTGAGAAATATTAAGTGCCTTCTCTATGATCTGCTGCTGAAAGTTAGTGATGGCGTGCGTTCCTGTGACAGACACACAGAGATGCGACACTCTGGCGCGGCCTGTCACTGTGGAGAGCCTGCCAGAGCACGGAGCCAACCAGCTGGACGCTTTTATTGTCCTTCAACAACCTTCACTGTGAGTTTTGATCAAATTAGGCCGAAAATGCGGCTGAAGATTTGTAACATGCTCACATCGGTTGCCAAAAGACATTCCTCCTTTACGTGACACGCTCTTGTTGTGTACTGCTGTCTTCTCTGTTTACAAAACACATCAAACATTGAAATGGAGTCCCATCGCAGGCATTAGCAAGCCGTCACATGGAGAAAATAATGAACGCTATTAATAGATAGCAAAAAATAAATAAATCTGCTGTAATATCCCAATGTTAATTTAATATTCGTCTCTGAGTGAAGATTTGACAGAACAATCAAACACATGGATATCACTAACATGCAAAGAGTCTTATCATATAATGACTAATTAGATTCCAAATGTGAACACTGGCATATTTAACAGACTTCACCTCCTAGCGTCCTTCATGAAACATTATTATATTATCACCATTCATCATGGTAACAAAGTAGACATCTTGTACTGCATGTATTGGCAATTGTATTATGTTATAACATCATTTTTCTAATGTAGCCTACTGGTAGGTTACTAGAAATATTCTGGTCAGGATTCTTTTTTTATGTCAAAGCATTGGGTGCACTCTTTAACAAATGTGTCACTTCACAGGATAGCGTCACAAAGATGCCCACGGACATCACATTTCAAGACATAGAGACAGACAAAAAAGATGTAGAACTTACAGTTATAAATGAATTCTCCCCACAGCTTAGATTAAAGAGGAAACATATCCAAAGGAAGAAATTGTACAATGTTGTGGTGGATTAACCACCTTTTATAAGATATTAAAAAGAAATGTTGATGCTCTCCAAATGTTATACTCTTTTCTACATTCTCTGTAGGTAGGCCTAGCATGACTGTATCACTGCTGGCCTTCTGTCCTGTCAGTTGAAGACAGACCACATTCATGCAGTAGACTTCCATTTTCCACAGCATCCTTGCTATTTCAACTCAATCAAACCGCCTTGTGCAATTGGATACAATAATTTAACACATTACAGCATTTATAGCATAGCTTACTAACCACAGCGATGTTAACCGAGGGAGCGGGGTGTCAAGATGCATCAGATAAATGGGGACGATCAATTGTCAGCGTATTGATTCAAGCTCCTCTTTTGGGAGTCCTTGTCTCAACCCTGACGCTGCACCTCAGCCTCCTGACGACCCTGAACTGAATCCTGCTCAGTTTCTTTGCGTGGGCACGGTAACTGGAAGGTAAAATTCGGCATTTGCTGAGCAGGTGTGTGAGAGCATTGGATTGGATAGAGATGGGGAGGGTGTGAAGGAGGTGGTGTTGGGATTTTGGACTATGAATAGTATGCAATTGAAATTGAGAAAACCTCAAAAGATCCCAAATAACGTCATTAAACATTTGCACAAGCCAGCCTATTAAAATAAAAATGAGCATTGTCATAAAATAACTTAATAGTAAAATATTGTCAAATATTGTTCTAAATGTTTCTGTGTGGGTCACATTTTCATATTAGGTAAGCAATGTGTGGGACTCATAGTAAGGTTGGGGTATGTTCCTCCCCTTTCCCTCACCACTCTGTTATTAATGATGTACTATGCTTGTGACTATTAAGTTAATTTCTGTGGTCAACCATAACCATAATAATTATGTTTAGTAAGGCAGTATAGGGTTGCAATTGTTGAGGCTCAGATAGGCACTTCAGGCAGCAAAGAGGTCTTTTGGAAATGCCACGGCGCGGGAGCAAGTGCTCAAAAAATGAGATTAGTGTTAGCGACCGGAGAGCGCAAAATTTGGCAGCCACGATGAGGAGCTAGCAAGTACCCATTTTTGAACCAACCACAAAATTAAAATAATTAAGCCAACTGCGTGCCTGGAAAACTGTTGTGTCCAAGTATGCAATAAATTAAATGTAATAAATATAGCATTAAGTGTGACGTAATACGTTATGTAGACATAACCGGAAACGGTATAAAGTGTATAGTAGTGGGCCAGAAAGTTGGGATATCCTTAACCCATTATATAGCACTCCTAGGGTACCTTTAAGACATTGTTGTCTTTCCTGAGACTTCTCATGGTTTCAATGAGACTATGGTTGCACATAATATGGCTTGTTTTGCTATTGGATTGTTAAATGGGATGTCACTGATAGCCGAGGCACAGACAAATCAGCTGGTACATTTCCACACCACTGTCCTGGCTAACATCATCGCCTTCAATTATCACCTTTGATTCACTAATGATACCCCAAATCACAGGGGGTTCAAGGCCTTGATCGAGGACAATAGCAGGAGGGCCGCAGGAAGATTGGTCAACTGGAGCAGTAAACGCTCAATTTTACCTAACTTTCTTTTGTATTCCCTGAATCAAAAGAAGAGTGGGCAAACAAGTCTTTAGTGGTGCTTGTACTCCCCCTTTCAAAGCAGCTCCCTATGTGAAATGTCAGCAAGTCTTCCTGGTGAATCACTCCATTGCCTTGGAGGCTAGACCGACCTGTTCTGTGACCCTCCTTTAGCTCCTTTTAGCCTCTGGTGCTACTGGGAAAAGGGGGCACTGGCTATGGTACTAAACAGTCTTGAGTGGAAATGGGTAATATAATTCAAACCCACTCCTACGGTTCACACAAGGGCTTTTGACTCGACCGTTAATCTCGTCCCCTGCCATGTTGACTTAGGCGTAGAGTAGAGCAGTGAGAGACAGTGAGTCTCGTGTTTTCGATTGGTCAACATGCAGTGACCGTTAGAAATGGAGCTCGTTCTACACAGCAAAATTATTTGACTCCACTCCTCTCGTTGACAACCAATCCAGCACGTTCTGTGTTCTATTCTTAAGGGATAAGAAGTCCATGCCTGCCAGCATTACTTGTGTTGGGGGTAGGAAAATAATAATCAGCACACAGACAAGGCTGGAAGTGACTTGAAGTGGCTGGATTGTTTCTGTGAGTCACTCGATTCTACGGTCCATCCTAATGCAGAGTTTCAGTCCACTGCTTTACATGGAGATGAGAGACTTTCCAGAAAAATGAAAGCTGTAGCCCGGAAGTCATCCCAGCCAGATAAACTGAATAAACACTCTGTCCTCCCAGTTGGGCGTCCAGCACCTCTCCCTGGCTCCAGCCAGGGCTCCCGCTAACGTTCTTCTGCTCAGACCCAAACTGCTCAGTGACACATGACCTCACCACCAGTGCCCCGGTGCCGACAATCGCCCCTGCCTCTATCAGGTCCTGTCCCACCCCAAGACGCTCCCAGTCGGGCTCTGCCCCGGATGCCTGGGCTGTGACGTCTGGGCCGCACAGGAGGGGACTTGGATGCAGGTTTTGGCACAGGACCCTGATGACGCAAGGCCTTCTGTCTGGCTGCAGTGCCTTAATCAGTCAGCTATGTTTGACTTCACCAGAGCAGTCAAGGGGCCAGGCTACACTTAAAGATACAGTCCTGTAATAATAGCAACAATACTATACACGATGGCTAAACCCCATATAGTGAAATGGCTGTTGCAGATGAGATATGTGTACATAAGTAGTTTATCCAACTTTGTTCGCACCAGAAGGTTCACTGCACATACTGAAGAACAAAATTTTGGACAAATTCCTTACTTCAGCAGCTTTCAATAAAAGTGAACTTTACACATCAATTAAATGATTACTTTTCCCTTCACCATTCTAATAAATCCATCTAGGCATCGCATTGCTCAAATGTGCCTGAGGCACAAACAAAACAAGTCAAGTAAGATTTAAAGCTTGTTGCTCTCATTCAGCTCGTGTGTTTAATATACTGTACTTATAATGGTGGTTTATGCACAATGCCCCATGCATGAAATATTACAATTATATTTAAGGGGAAGGGCAAACGTGTGAAGTCTGAGAATGGCTGAAAATGTATACATTATTATGTACGTTCTACCTAGTTTTGTTTTTGGTATTATTATGTCAAACATCACAGGATTTGACACTGTTCCATTCCATTTGTTTGAGTAAACAGTAAACAAAACAGTAGATGTACCACGTAGACTTGATTTCGTTTGAAAAAACATCACAGTAGCTGAGAACAGATTAAGCACCTACGGATCGATCGGACATCCCTTTTGAAGGGAGATGCTGGCGAAGAAATGTTTATTGCAAATAATGAGCCCATTTATCATATTCAAAGGGAGCTAAAACATTTTGCAGATGTCTAAATTTAGTTGTGCCGTATTATCATCAAAGCCGCTTTGACAGGGGGGAAACAAATCCACAAAGCCAGTGGGAAGGAGGCACTTGTTAGAAAGAGGAACACGATATCTGAGGATGTCAAACTGTCAGAGTGTTACTGATAAAGGTGTTACAAAGAATCTGGGTTTCAACAGAACATCAGCTGAGGCAGGGGCTGTTGTCACAGGTGATGACAGCTGCAAACTAGACGGCACTCACTAAACTGATCTTCTTCTCGACTGATACAGCACATCTCTTTTGTGTTGCAGTCTATGCAAGTATGCTCCTTTACAATTAGAGGGCTGTCCTTGTAATGGGCTTGCAAGAAATCATGTGGTTTTAGGGGCATTGAGAAGCAAGATTTCAGGGCCATTTCGAATAGAATCAATTCAGTTAAATTTAAAGTATCAGTAGAGTATTACGAATTGTGCCTTCTTTCATAATCTGGTTTTGTTTGCGTGTGTGCGTGTGCAAGTGTGTGTGTCTGTGCAAATGTGTGTCTGTCTCTGTGTGTATATCAGCGTGTGAATGTGATTCCGTTAGGGAAGAATTTTCTCACCCCTTTGTTGTTGATCAATACCGTGGACATTTCAGAGAAATACAGAACAACGATGACAAAGAGCCATCCTGCTGGTTCCCTCTGAAGAGAAGAAAGAGGTATAACAACGTTTGAACAAAAAGACACTATTACATTTCTGTTTCCACTTAATCCTAAAAAGTGTTTCTCCTAATACTCCCCCCCCCCCCCCCCACACTTCAACCTAAATGTGTTCTGCCATTTCATATCAAACTTACCCATCATGCAGTGTGCCAGTGGCTGTAACAATTAGAACAAAGTACAATATAAAAAAACCTGGAAATTTACATGAACACATGTAAATCGTCACATGGAAAAAGAGATCATATTTAAGCATGACAGGAACTGTACCACTAATGCTAGTGAATTCAGGACACATTTAATCTTAGAAAGAATGAGAAAGCCACAAATTACCCAGAGAAGGAAGCTAATTAGCTTGTAAGTTGTCATGGATAGACTGGAGCACTGAGAGTTTTCTCTGCAGGGGAGCATGCCAAATAATCTGGCACCATTTTCATCACAAAAACTGGTGCCAGACATGAATGAGACATTGCTCTTGGTATTAGGGTGAGTTATTTTTTTAGGACTGGCTTTGAGATGATGAAGTGACCACAGAGACAAATTACCTGAACATGTTTTATTGAATTTCCAGTGGGAGACAGAACCAATTCATCCAGCAACAGAAGTGCACACAGACACATGCAATTTACAGATACATCTTTATATTCACCGTGTCAATAATGAACGCTACTCATCCCGACAGCCACATGGAAAATATTGAAGTTCGACATTTCCACCATTTTTTGTGAATCAATCATGTACCTTTAAGTGCACTGGATGTGCGTCTGACCAGGATCCATTGGAATCGAATGGAAAAATACCATGTCGGCATGATAATGCAAAGCCCTTGGTTCATGATCTAAAGCATGACGCCCCATCAGAAAGTTCCCCAGTGAAATTCAAATGTGAAGGAATGTCGTTATCTTTTTGTGGGTGGATTTAGATGGAGCTGTGTGGAGTTGGGCTCTCGTAGTTATGCATTCCATCACCATGCCGCTTGGTAGTATTACTGAATTGATGCGCTGTGACAGTCTTAAGCTATTTTATCTCCTCTCACCATCGTATTGAAAAATTAGAGTCGATGTGGAAAAGTCATGGTTTTGCACCCAACACCCGACTCATCTTGATATGGATCATAACGGCGTCTAAGCCCCTGTATTGAGTTTTGTTCCTCTGTGACCTGTAGATCAAAGTAATGGACTATTGGAGGCTTCACAGACTAAACTGGGGATGACTGAGCCAAGACACTCAGTGCTTTAATGCATTTGGGCAGGTTCTTAATTATAGCCTGGTCCCTCCTGAATGATTTCTGGTAGCAATGGAGCGGGGGAATCGGCCATTGACTCGCCACAGAAAGGATGTTTAATAAAGGTACATGAAAAGTCTCTATCAAATCAATTAGGAGACAATTACTGCGGCGTGAGATAGCCTAGCAGAGATGTTAGGATTTAATATAACAAGGAGAGTACGATCACCTAAAGCAGAATAGCACAGCTAACATTCAATCCATTGGCTGCAGAGCATCGAGAGAGTTTTTTTTTTCTTCATCTTCTTGCTTTAACTGAAGTATTAAAAGCCATTCCTCAATGCCGTCTCGCTGCTCTGCATGTGGATATGCAGGGTACAGAAGGACAGCCGCCGCAATTAGCTGGAAGCAACATTTCATCAGAATCCAAGTTCTGCAACTTCTGAAGCTCTGTAAGCGCTCTCTCTCTCTCTCTCTCTCTCTCTCTCTCTCTCTCTCTCTCTCTGTATTGGTCTCTGAGCAAGTGCTTTGATGGAACACTCACACTTGTTCCAGCAAGTGCTACAGGTCAAAAGCATGGTCCATTTTGCTTTGGTCGGTCCTGGTATTGATCTTAGTAAAGCGCAGCCTTTTTTCTCTCTCTCAGTGAAGTGTTCTTGTGCAGTCATTCCAGCAGCCTGGCTGAACCCGCCTTATCTTCAGACATCTTCAGTTTGAGATTAGGATCGCATCTTTCACAATCTTTAGTGCAAAACAAGATATGAACATTCAAATGATCCAGGGAAATCATTAATCTAAACAGCCACATGCAGCTATGCCAAGTATAGAGAAGCTTTATAATGATTTATGTGTGTATTACCATTGACTGAACTGTTAGTCTTTCATTCCAACATTGCATTTTGCAACAGTCGGTACGGTTGGTACACTTGTAAATTGAGATTCTTTTAAAAATGCCTTACAGCTCATTTGAATCAGGCACTGGAATGAAGAAAACATAGCCGTACGCTCAAAAATGTTTTAGAAAGAAATCCTTAAAATATGTGCTTCAAAGCTCTACTGAATCACCCATAGGAGTCCAGTGACGAGTCCTCGTTCTTGTGTCGGATTAAGGGAACTCATTGCCCATAACTGATAAGAACCATGGCAGTGAGTGATAGAGATAATAGAATGGTCACAATACAAATGAATTTCACTAATTCTGCACTGCACTCCTGACAACCTCCCTCAGGTGGCTATTTTTACCAACTTATGCACACATCCCTTCATGAATCAAAATGTTGACAATGGTATGAGTCATCTTTTAAAATAACCGGTTTTCAGCAAGGTTTTTAGAAGGGCCATTTCTAAAGCAAAGACTGAATCATTTAATGTGATAAGGGTGAAAGCACACAATCAAAGACTGAACTTGATCTGAGTTCTTCTTTTTTTCCTCCATGTTAAAAGAGCAAGCTATTTTCTGTCCTCTTGTACAATCACTGCCCAGAATTTAGTTCTAGAATGTTTCATCACCCGTGCATAATTTGTCTTTGATGCTGGTCTATTTGATATGCAGCGAAATATGATTGAATCGGACTGGTGATCCAGCTACTGGTTTCAATTGGAGTGAGTGTCACAAGTTCACGACACAACTCAAGTGCCTCAGGAATGTTGCGTATCCAGTGCGTTGGTTGGAACTGTCAGGAACTCTCTGACTTTCAGAAGTTCTTTGAGAAAACCTTGTCCAGTCACGCAACTTGCCTGAGCCAGGAAGTGAATAATCGAAGACAGACAGAGACATCATCCATCAGCAGCAGCACCTGGTCCTAATGGCCTCCCTTAGACAGTCAAGTTTGACTATGTGTGTTTGATGTAAGCGTGCCACAGGATACCTGCCTGGGCTTTTGATGTTAGAATATCAGTGAGCAGCGCCGTGCCAGGGCTCACAAATGGATTTTCTAATTCACTTGTTTGCAGGGAGTTCTTTCAACCCCACCCTTTTTTTGTTCTGTTCTTTTTTTCTCTCTCGAAGCCTTGGCCAAAAATTTACTTAAACACGAGCCTTCCCTTAGACGCCTGACTGTCTCTCCCCCCCCCCTTCCACCCTCAACCCCTCCTCTGCTGTCATTGTGAGTTTGTGTGTTTTGACTGTGTAATACATTTCCGCAATAGAGAGAGCGAGAGAGAGAGAGAGAGAGAGAGAGAGAGAGAGAGAGAGAGACGGAGGGGTGGAGAGAGGGAGGGCAGGAGGACATCAGGAAAGCTCAAATAATGAGATGTCAAGCAGGGCAGACCATAATTGTTAATTACATTTATCCCAGTGCTTTTGGAAAGCAGCCACGGTGCTTTCAGGAATATAGAGTGGTGTCCTCAACATGCTCCAGGTTCAGCCTTTAAATGGGCCTGAGCGATCAGTCCTGAAACTCAATAAGCAGAAGCATGTTCCAATCTCTCCCAGTGAGGCATGAGGCCATGTGTGGAACACAGACATATGGGCAAGCTAAAAGTCTGGCCAGATATTATCTACAGCATTAGGCTGAGTCAAACACAGGCTGAGTCAACAACATGGCCGCTGACATGTCAGCATTGTCAGTTTGCAGTGACATGGACAAATACGGACCTCTACTAAACGAATGGCTTCAACATACTGCAGTTGGCAATGCCGGATGGAATGGTTTAATGTGTCCCGCAGTGGTTCCTGTGGAGTATAAATCTTTCTGGGGATGTTTATGCTCCCCAGAAGACATTTAACTTACTCTGTGTCTCCATAATTGACAACGGGGACATGATAACTGAGCCACTTTCCTTCTGTTGCATTCAACTGAAACGTCAAAGGAACCTTGCCTATGAATAGCTAACTACATGAACTGTACAAAAGTCAACTCCCAACACAACATCTTTAGATAATAAATATGACCTTCAGAAACACACCTCAGTCGACACCGTTTAGATGTGATTAATTTCTTCTCCACAAACTTTACTTTGGTGTCTCTCCCTTGTAGGCTCCAACATACCTCACCAGGACATTGAAGTGCAAAGACACAAACTACCAAGCTAATCCGGGTAACAAGGTCACTTTTCCTGCTTTCAAGTGTAAATAGTGTAATATTCAAAGAGTAACCTGCAACGGGTGATATATGTAAATGTGCTTCGTATTTGAGGGGATTCATGAACAGGAATAAAGACTTTAGACTCCCCTGGTGGGTCCATTTGAGGCACCATTTGAGGCACCATGGAACACATAGTACTCCCCTGCAGGTGCAAATGGACCAATTTAGGAAAATCTGTTATTTGTCATCTATTCTGCTTGGTATAGATGGAAATGAATAGAAATCATCAACTTCACAGCTCAAAGTGGGAGACCTTTTGTGGGCTATTGTAGCCTTCTTGATGATACATCTTTATGCTTGTGCAAATGTCCTGAATATGTCAAATATGTCTATTGATCTGTTGTTAGAGCTGTCACATGGTGGATTACAGTGCAGTTTACGGAACCCTCAAAGCCCCGTAACATAGTGAAGACAACACTTGGTTGGAAATCAATTTAGGATATTTCCTATAAACTGACATGAGCTCACAGGCAAGCATACAAGTTCAAGTTCAAGTTGTGCTTTATTGTCATTCCACTACATGCGGGTGCATACAGTGGAACGAAATGTCGTGCCTCACAGAGCCACGGTGCTACATAAGTACAGACATTCAACAGTACAGACAAACAATTTAAAATAAATATAACATTTTTCCTATACATAAACTAAACAGGATACAAACTATACAAACTGTACGAATGTACTGTACACACACACACACACATACACACACACATACACACACTCTCTCACACACACATCCACTCACATGTACAAACACAGACACACACTCATACATCCCAACCAATACTAGCCACCCCCAACCATCTGTCAGACTTTAGTAATTAGTTTTATGGAGTTCTTGGCAGCGAGGGTACCACTGCACGATAATTACCCTTTTATTGTTTTGTGTTCTATTGTTAATGTGCTTGTTGTTGTTGTTTGTAGTTTGTCCTAATTAAAAGTTTGAAGCTTCTAGGAATAAGAACAGGCTGCCCTTTTTGTCCCTCTAAATCGTTGCTCATCCTGAAAAGGATCCACGCAACTTTGAGCGAGGGGAGTGGGCGCATGTTAGAACGGTAGGAGCTACAGATGGGTGGTAGTAAACCTATGTTAGAGTTAATGTAGTATAGCTACCATAGTGATCTAGCAGAGCTAGTGTAGTGATGCGTTAGAGCTACTGTCTAGCTACAGATGTGGTACACTTACAGTAGCTGATGTCTTATAACTGCTATAGTGATGTAGCTGTGATGCTAACAGCTGTACTACCAAGCTGTACTCCAGTGACGGTATCGCCGCTAAGCTAAGAGAGCGGTCAGAGACCACATTACACAACGGCTTGTTTAAGACTGTAAAGGTCAAATTATATATGGTTGGAAATAATCTGATAAGAAAACCCAATACAAAACAATACAGATAAAGTTTGTCTCGTGGGATTTTCTGTTGCTACTGTTTTTGATCAGAGAGCCTTGCTGAACAACCGCTCAGTTAATATGGTGGGGAAACACCCAATTCTCTACCGCTCAGATTTCTATGACGTTCTTCTCTCTCCCCCCCAGCGCTATCCCTGGGGTACAGTGCACGTCAATAGTTTCTACCCATCTCTCCTTGGTTTCAGTGTTTTAATGGGTCTTAAGTTGACAGGTAGTCTGATCTAGCTGTCCCTGTCATGAGACATGTTTGTGTGAGAGGTTGAGAGATTGGTCATAGGTACAACCAATTCCACTTACATGCAACCAACTAAGCTCTGACCATAGTCCAAGCATATGATCTTGAACTGAAAACACTTTGAATGCTAAGGATACTAAAGAAAGGGAAAAATAAAAGGCAACGATGGAAAAAGGATTATATTTAAACTTCAAGATTTTTTTGCAGTACATTATGGTGCTACTTAGTCTCAAGGTCACAGTACACTTCACATTCACGACTCATTATTTGAATATGTGGCCTTGGTATCTTCTAGAACCTGGCAATGCTGCCACTATAACAAGGTCATGCAGACTTTAATGGCAAGGCACAATGTGAGCTCATCGGGCAGTGGTGTGGAAATGTTTCTTTCAACACCCCCACAGTTCACAGTCTGAACAGACGCAGAGGAACATGCCTCTAATACGCTTCCTTGAGCACTCTGCCTCAATGGGATTTCTGAAGGCATTTACTTTTATCAACTGTATAGTTTTTTTCTCATCAAGCAAGAGTTAGTCTCCGGATATCACTTCAGTCCAAGTCCTACTAGTGTAATGGTAGATTTCCTGCAAAGGGGGGGGGGGGGGGGGGGGGGGGGGGGGGGGGGGGGGGTTGAGACTTGATTGTCCAGGGCGGCGTGGTTAGCAGTACGGAAGAAGGATGGGGAGGAGATGAGCGGAGAGAGAGAGAGAGTGTGGCCGGCTGCCAGCTCTCTAAGTCCCAGCTGTAGCCCACACAAGCCGGCACCAACACACCCTGCCAAAACTACCAGTGGTTAGGGGAAGGTATTAGGAGTCAAAGAAACAGATTTATCCCTCCATCTTTCTGGCGCCTCTCTGCAGGATGCTAAGGATGATTGTAGGCCACATTGTGAGCTGAATTAGGGATTTTATAGACTCAGTAACTTTATATTGATTTTAACCAATGACAGGTCATCCAAACTCAGCAGGTGTTATTTGTCAATTAACATTTATTGACTGACTAGACAGAAATCAACGATATTGGAGAATTGGTCTGATCTGTATTTCTGGTAATCAGCTGTCCCTTATAATCCATGTAGAATGCTTAAAAAGCTTTGCTAACCACATTGTGAAAAACCCTCAGCCCCTTCTGAGAGGAAAATCCTCACGATAGCCATCACGATCGAGCAAGGACTGACAAGGCTCGCTTAATTCATTTCTAATCTTCAAATAAGTGAAGTTTTGTTTCCAAAGTGCCACAAGTTAAAAGGAGAAAACAACAAACTAAATACAATGATTAATGGCTGCTGTCTGAACCTTCAGCATTTGAGAAAATGCCTTTCTAGGCAATGAACCTGCAAAACACATTTGACCTTCTCCAAATCAGATTAGGCCTCTCAAATCTGCCTGCTTACTTATTGTTCTTTGAGCACCAGGTGACATTTCCCCCAAACCAAATGTAATTGTTCGCTACCATGTTTAGTATTTAGCAAATGGATAATATCACATTTGGAGGTTATCTCTGCATTGAAAAGAAAAACAATATTCCTGATACATGCTTTCCCTTATATTTTTCCATGCGTTTAAATATTTAGCAGCAACCTTATTCGTCAAGACAAGCCAGTGTGGTCCCTGACTTTGTATCAAGCCCCCAAAAATGAAGGGCATCAATTGCTGGGTGAGGAACAGGTCTCCTCAAGGGGGAACAGGCTAATGATCTGTAAGCCGCTGGCAGACACAGAGAAAGAGCACAACTGTCTCCTTAGGAGTGTGTATCCTCATTATTTAACACAGGGGGAGTGATAATTCCCTCTTAGAGAGAAGATCCGGTGAGGGCTGAACATTCCCGGGCGTGTCTTTGTAGCGGTCTCTTTAATAAGGGCTGTCACTGGCGATTAGAGACCGCTGACAGGCTGACTGGTCCATCCTGGCACCAGTTGCAGCTCACGGCTTGTGTTTCCCCCCCATTTAATCACACCAGTTCTCAACATAAAACAAAGGAGATACACGCTTTCACTTTCGATCTCTCCCTTTCCCTCTCTCCATATTTCTCTCACTGTTTTAATGATTTTCAAAACATATCTGATGGCAACATGATTGAAATGGAAAAAAGGTCCTTTGCAGTTTATGGAGGGAGTGTCTCTGTTCTTGATAGTTGTCTCTTTGGCTCCACACCCAACAAAACTCCAAATATCTCGTGACGGCTAGTAGCTAGCAGATAGCCGCTAGCTACTAGCTATGATCACAGGCTAAATCTCTCAGTATTATACTTGCATGCTTACCATAACCCGAGTGCTCAGCATTCAGATCCCGGCAGGAACCAAACTAATTACAGTGTCATCCACATTCTTTCTCTTTGTGGCCCCTGGATTCTGTGTGATTAGTTTCTTCCATGTCATTTATTAAACAGTTCATGGGGTGCAAACAATTTTCTGTCTAAATTAGTCTGCAATGTCCTTTCTTTATCTGCTAAAGGAGGGTTAGACCTTGGGATAATTGTAAAGGGAGAGTGGTGGTTTTATGGTCCACCATTGAGGGAAAATAGTGGATTGTGATGCCTTCTGTTTGAGCCCAGACCATTCCAGTGACACACCATTCCTCACACGATTCTTCTTCCTGCTGTTGGTCCATCTACCTTCCAGCCTGGAGATCCCTGATGTCTTTCACCAACCTTGCCCTTTGACCTCCACTGTGTACACCACAACACTACCCCAAGAGCAATACAAGCTGAGTGCAGTAGCTCACGCCCCCAGGGAATGTTAATTTACATAGGGGTCAAGGGTCACTAAAAGGCAACCTGGATACACGATTCTCTAAGGTCCCAAGCCGTTACAACCATACCATACAACCCAACGCTAATTATTTAGTCATCCAATTGTTTGAAATCCATGTTTACCCAAGGCTCAGGCACAGATAGCACTAATAGCATACTAATGAAACCCAGTTCTTGGTACCTGAACCAGTAAACTGCGAGGGAAAGTGAAGCGACCGTAGCGTCCTCTAAAACCCCCAGAGTGTGCTTTTGATTTCATTCTGGCGCATTCCACTATCAACTATCTTTAATTGCAAGCTGTTAATTGGACTGTGAACTGTGGCCGACCTCTGTGGCTTTGGTGCTGTCACACAAAATGCATCTACCGAGATTGAGCTGTTAAACAGAGATGGGGGGTTGGGGGGCAACACCAGGCAGATGGCTTTGGGATCGCTCAGCCGCCCTTCTGGAACTGGGAATTGTTCTCCTAAACAACACTTTGCATACAGAGCCATCTCACCTGAGCTTGGTGAATATAAATACTGTTTATGCCTCAGGACTGTGAGATGATTGCCACATTGAATGGGATTTTGGAATTACTGACGCTCTTTCGCTGACGTTAATTGGTCAAGACCCATCTTTACCAAATTATAACCCAGGACGCATGACAACCTATTCTGTGTGTCCGGTGACACCACATTATCCAAAGTCACTGTTATATAAGAGCTGCTGTGATCTGATGAATGACATTATGTGTTAATTGAGACTACGCTGCGACAATAGCTGTTTTATTTCCCCAAATAAGACCCTTTGATCTGTGCACCTTTTCGTGTAGGAAATTCATCATCATACATGTCACATTAAGGAATGCATTGGTTTGTCAGTGGGCTCTAGTTAGCATAGCCTAGCCCATGTTCATGCTAGCACTGGCCTTAATCGTCCATGATTACAACTAATGGCTATAATGATGTACTCTCTCTCCCCAGCAGGGCTGTGTAATTAGGATCAAGCCAATTCTGTATCTCCCCAGGCATCCCCCAAACCCTCTTTCTCTCTCTGTATATCCAGCTAGGATTTTGTGTTTGTGTGTGTGTGAGTGTGTGTGTGTGTGCGAGAGAGAGAGAGAGAGAGAGAGAGAGAGAGAGAGAGAGGCTCTTGGTTTATCCAAGTTCATGACTTTGTTTTAAGATATCTATTGCACTGTCACAAATTTCATTTAGATCTCATGTAATTTGTGAAGTTGTTTATGAGAGTGTATGTGTTTGTGTGAGAGTATATGTGTGCGTGTGTGTGTATGTGTGCATGTATGGGCGTGTTTGTGTGTTGTGATCAGGGTGAGAGAAAGACAGAGGCAGAGAAACATGAGATGAGTCATTGACTTTGCTTCAATAGAGAAGGCCAATGGGATAGGTAATTGTTTTATAATGTAAAGTATGTGATGTATTCAGGGTCTGTGTGAATATAAGAGTGAACAAATAAGTGTGAGGATATTTTCTTTATTTCCAAACTCTAACCTACGCTAGGAATGAAAAATGTTTGATTTATCAGTGAGCATATAAATCGTTTGCCCTGAATTTGCCTTTGGACACAGTCTTAAGATTGCATCTTTCTCTGTTATTCTTAAGTAAACAGGGTTTCATAACTTCATCTACTGTAACTTTGAAGGCTTCACAGTTGGGCCTGGAGCAACTCTGAGTCAAACTCTGCCACTCAGTCAGGCTTGGTTGGATAGGATGAGTCACACTGGTTCTATCAGCTTTCATTGGCTGGCCATTTCAGCCAGACATCCAGTCATCTTAAAATGAAAGTCAAAATGAGATGTAATTGGCACAGCACTTTGAGGTTCATTGTGAGTGAGCTATGGCTTAGCTTGTGAGTGGTTTTCAGGTCTCTGTGATACTTTTCTGCTTTGGACCAGTTCATCTTGTCAAGGCTTTGTTACCATGGATACAACATTCCAACCAAGCAGAGAGGGCCAAATTTACATTGAGAAAGACAACGATGCTTAAAATGCATAGTCTCACAAAGTACTAAAAGTCTTTTAGAGCAGTAGCCTTCAATCCTGAAGCCTTCAAGCTCATTGGTGTTGGCATTTGGAACATTTCCCTGCTCCAACACACCCGATTCGAATGAATGGATCATCATCAAGTTCTGCAGAGGCCTAATAAAACTTGTTTGAATCAGATATGCAGGGGCAGGGAAACATGTCAAACATAACAGTGAGCCCAAAGGACCATTACTGAAGACCACTCTTCTAATGTATGTTCTGAAATTGCATTCATAATCAATATGCAGCTCCTGGGAGAAATCTGTCCATTCACCGTACAGCAAGATAAATGGAGGAGAAGGTGCTTAATATGCGTATCCTTGTCTGTGTACTGTATGTATGTGTGTGTTTGTGTGTGTGTGTGTGTGTGTATGTTTTTGGCTTCATTTGATTAGCCAGGTTTAGATCAGGCATCTAAGAACAATGTTGACCTTATATTTTCATAGACCCTAAACATTCAAGTGTTATTTTAGGAAGTTTTACGGAAATTAGTCTTTGGTTTGGAATTAGGGTTAGGATTACAAGAGTTAGGTGTTGAGTATAGTTTCTGTTTAGGGTTACAAGATCGTGTTACCGGTCTCATCGTTCTGGATAGGTTTTTGGGTCAAGGTTAAAGTTGGTGATATATTTAGGAGATTAGGGAAAGACTATTTTGAATGGGAATGGATTCTGAGTTCCCACAAGCATCGCTGTACACAACAAATGTGCGTACGTGTCCGTTTGCATCACAGTGGTGCTAGAAGTCTCAAAGAGACCCGTCACTAGAACAGTCGCTCCTTCACGGACGCTTGACTGCGGACTCGCTCTGGGTGGTTTGGATATTTGAACATTTTCCTGAGTGAGACTTCACTTTTTGTCAATATTTACATAAAGAAAAGGACTTTGAGTAAAAACGAAAACAAATTGAGATAAATATAGATTCACTCCAAATCACCTCAACTTCTTCAGTGCTTGATTGGGCAATCTGATACCTGGCAAAACGCCCTGTTGACATCAACAGGAGGATTATGGTTTCTATTTGTGTTCATTCTAAAAACTTATACTGGAGCGATGGTTTAATGTTGAATATATCGGTCCGATTTCCTGTCAGTTGAATTACAGCTACTGTATACACTTGACAATGCTTTTAATTACTGTAAAAACAACACAAAGTCTTGGAGAGCTATCCAGACATCAACCATGTGTTTTAAATTGGCTCATTGGTAAAGGAACTTTCACCTACCCTGGAGCGGGCTATTGATATGAGATTCAGAGTTGGAAGTATTTGCCCTGGCCAGAGAGGAAGCAGGAGTACTTAGCAAGTGATTAGGCTTCCCTGCCGCCTTCGGTCGGGTCTAGTTTCCATGGAGACTTGGCTTGATTTGATGAAGGGTGCGAGTGTGCGTGCGTGCGCGTGCGCGTCTGGCTTTTTCCAAGTGAATTTTGCCATTCTCTTTGATATCCAATCAATTCTTGATATCTCTTTCAGATCATTATAAATTCAAGTCCCATCTCCAACATGACAAAAGATGGGAAGACTTGGTATGTTCATGAAGATGGCAAAGCAAACTACTTTGTAATGAAGAGCTTTATTTGTCCTAAAGGCCAGTGACTAAAGCTAATGTGTTTTATGTAAACATAACCAGGAGCAATGTGATATGACTCATGGCTTGGCAGGGGGAGTTGTTACCCTGGGTAGAGGAGCGAAGGGATGAGAATATGACTCACACAGGACCCATCTCTCATCTAATTACATATTTTGTCTGAAAGCTATCATTTACCTGATGTAGTTTCAACCTCCAAAATTACAGGGTGTCACAGAGATGTGCTCTAAGCTCCTTAACCCTGGTGTTGGTTTGGGACCATCAGGTTTTCTAACCGTTATCATCAAGGCCTTGGTGACCGTGGACACCACATACACAAATCTGACCTTAGATGTCCATGAGGCCACTGACACCACTTACCGTAACATTTCCTCTGTGGTGGAGCCACAGTAGTTGGGAAGAAGATGCTCTTTTCCAACCAGCCTCGAATGCACTGTGTTCAGAAAAGGCTGTCAGTGTGTAACATGTGTTTTGGCAATCTGGGCAGTCTACACACACAAACACACGCACACACACACACACACACACACACCAAGAGCAGAAAAGAGAGTGTGTTACTCCAGAGAGGCAAACTGTATCTGTAGCATTCTGGCTCTCAGGGTTGATATCTGGAGAGGGTGTCGAAGGGGAAGAAGAGGCCTGCCAATTCCTGGTAATCTATGAATATCAAATTAAGATAGAAAAATAAATTATGCAAATAAATGAAACCGCCTGTCTTCGTTTAGCGTGAGATGAGAACATCAGATCTTGTGAGCGTACTCAGCGATCACACTTCATCAAATGTTGCTCTGTGCCTGCAATGCAGAGAATTCATCTTGCAGAAGTCACTCGCCAATGTGCCTTATTCAGGTCACAAATTTTAAAACCTACCAGACTATTCAATGTCAGCTTGTAGCTTATTTTTCCTTCTCATATAATCAATATTATGTTCTGAGAGAGATCATTTAAAATCATTTAGACACAAGGCTTTTCCTCACACTCTTCCGTTGATTTGAAGTGCGAGAGCATCTCTACCTAGATTAGACTTGTAAAAGAACCAGAAGTATTTTTCTCAACAGAGAGAGCAGTACTCGGAAAGACAAGAGTGCTTACCTACCGAGTAACACAAACTATCTACTCAAAACGCTACATTCTAAGAGCAAAATTGAAAAAGGATGCAGTTTCTTCCTTGTGTCGAGCCGGATGGATGTTGGAACACAAAAGAAGATGAGATGTCTCTCTAGCACGGCCTGTGTATGTGTAGCTACTCTCGGTGGAAACCACTGCTAAGCTCTAGAGCTCAATTAATGAGAGATTGGGAGAAAATAATGCTTGCCCTCAGGCGCATAACAGCAGAATGTGATACCTCCCTCATATCTCTTGCTTCTCCTTCATGTTTCTTTTTTTTTCTCCATGTCAAGATAATTATAACAATACACATTTTAAATGAATGATCACTCTGTTTGGCTATTACAAGATATACTATGTTTATTATCACTCACTATGTTATCTGTAATGTCAGCTAATATGTATCGTTTTTAATGGGATGGTGTTGTTGGCGATGGCTAATTGCTAAATATGGAGCCTCAAGGCTTTTTGAAAGTCAGAGATGACATATCTGTCATTCGATGGGACACATATGAATACAATGTCAACCAAACTTGTATTCCCATGACCTGGTATGAGTGCATCATGCTTCTCTTCCAATAGTAAGTAGTAAAAGAAGAGTCCGTAGAGTACATGATCAAAGGAAGTTCCGTTGCACTAATTGTGCTGTTCTGTTAAAGTATATCCAACTGACCAAACTAAGTTAGGATGGTTTCTCTATGATCCTAAAGATCCAGCGTCAGATCCGGCCGAACGAAACACCCAGCTTTTCTTTTATCATCTTTTTCGTTTCACAAGATATCACGCTTTTATGTCCCAGCGAGTCTTTAAACTTCTTTCAAATTGTGAGCACCTCAGTCAATGTGGGATGTTGTGTGTCTCTGTAGCCTCTCGCCACTCTGGCGTCCTTGGTCAGCCTTCATTTGCAAGTTAGTCCGAGTGGACATGCAGGGGAATAGAAGACAAGACGCGGACCATTCCAAAAGGAAAGAGACAGAGAGGCAGGCAGACAGACGCTGCTGTGTTGAAGCATTTCGTAGGTGAGGACTTCTTGCCACGTTAAATCGCCTGACGGAGTAATGAAGATCTCTGCTGTGCACTTTTAATCAAGAAATGTCATCTGCACAACCGCTTGCCTCGTTGAATCCTGCTTGAATCACAAGGCTGACTTTGTGGCATTGAGCAGCAGCCGAAGCTTGCCCTTAAATGGTGACCAGATTAGAAGCCACACAGCAGGCCTCTTATTTGTTATCTCTATGCTGCAGTAGCTGTTCACCTCATCAACTACGAGAGTGCTTTTTAAAGGGACTGTACAGTAGGCACTTGTTCCCATTTAGATTCATGCGTGTGGTTGACTTGACTGCCAAAGGGAAGATATTTGACCATGCTGGTTGATTTTTAATTCCAAATACCATTTACAGTGGCTTTTAGGAAACCACAGGTCCTGTGACAAACCCTGTACTCCATGATTTAGCATTGATGTGTACTGAACTTCCGACATTGCGAAAAAGCTATATTACAAAGAGCTCGACAAACGTGATAATCCATCATCCATCTTTTTTGAGCTTCCACTTATCAGCTCTGACCAATCAGCGTCAGTGAGGAACTTCTGGCAGCTACGGGAGTGGTAGAAGTTAGACCGTGATAGACGGTGACAGACAGATGGTTCATCCAATCACCTGCCAAGTACTTTCGAAAGTGCCTGACCTTTTCCAAACGCTTTCCAATAATGACTTCCCAGATGGATATATGTAACAAACCATCTGGGAGTCAGGTTAGCAAACTCCCACTAGTAGATGAGACCAGACCTTCATGTCAGGTGGAGGAAGAGAGAATTGGCAAAGCATTTTTCAATCCATTGCCTGGGGGAAATGCATGCAAAACATGTACAATGTAAAAAACATGTTCCAAAGACTAATGGGCATAGCATGATATTACATGAGAAAAAGGTCTTCCTCAGCCAGCATGTTAATGAGCGTAGGGTTTGCGGTATGGTGAGCTCTCAGAACTCATAACACACATTCAGTTCTTCTGCCTCAGAAAGAAAGATCCCAGAAAAGTAGTTCCAAAGCCATTTAGTCTCAACCAACAATACAGACACATGTTTCCTGTACACACACACACAGACATCTTAGCAAGAAATCTCCAGCAGTTAGCTTGCAGAGTTCCCTGCCCAGGAAAGATGAGCTGGGTGATTTTATTTAACAGCTCATTTAGCATTCATGTGTAGTACATTTAGCTCAGGTCCTTAACGACCTGAATCCCCCAGGATTCGTCAGGAGATGTATGGAAAAGCACACCTAGCAGCAGGAAACAGGCACCCTGTCTGCACTCTTTTCAGGGGGAGAGCCACTGCAATCACAGCAAGCTCCAGCTCTCCTCTCCAGATCAGGCCAGCTCCTTGGAGAATTGTGTGTTGGATCTTGTGGAGGCTCCGTAAATCCTGGTTTGAGTCATACAGTCCTCAACAATGTTTTCAGTGTATCTATGAAAGAACATCGTCCAAGTCATATCAAAGACCGATTTACTCAAGAATTAAGGTTCTGTTGATCTTTACTATCTGTTTCGGGGAGGTTCGTTTGCAGCTAGCCACACTGTATTGACTTTATGGCAATTCATTTATTTTCCCTCTTTTTCCTAGAATTGTTATGGTATAATGAAGTCCATTGATTAAGACCTGCTGGTGTAATCTGTGGGAGTTTACTGATGTCCAATTCAATAAGCAGTGCAGAGTGTTTCATGATAAAACAAGGATCGGCTGAGAGAGAAGACAACATAACCCTTTATTTATCGGGCTTGGGCACTTCTCTAGATCAAATTGTGAAATTCTTTGTCATCCCTTTAATGGTTTTACGTAAACACATTTGCAAAGGATAGTTTTTTAATCACTGATTAGCATTCTGCATTGCATAGTCCCCTGTGGGACTTTGATAATTCAAGGTCTCCACACACACTCACACACTCACCCCACGCGACACAATACTTTCTCACCGAGCAGCTCACTCACACATGCATAAACACACTCACAGACGCGCACTTTACATGCACACTTACACCCACACAACATACACGAACAGAGCAGCCTGCTCGCGCGCACTCATACGCTCACACACACGCACGCTTGCACACACGTAAGTGCACACTCGCACATGCACACTCGGCCATGCATGCCCGCGTGTATTTAGCAAAGGAAGGTCATCTTTGGGTTGACATGCAAATAAAAAAGCATCAGTCCGTTCAGTTATTTACACTTAGGGAGAGACACATATAGACATATCAAACCTAAACCCCTTTTTTCTCCACTTTTTCGCTCTAAATCAATATAATAGAATTACAGCACCCCTCCAGCAACGCCGACAGGAAGTGAGCGTGGTAGTGGGCGGAAGCGGTGGTGTCTATGTTTGGCCTGCATGGCAGAAGAGGAGGAGGGATTTAGTGCTCTCGCTGCCAAGCTAGCCAATCCCATTAGGGTTCAGACCCTGCAGGAGGCATGGACCCCTATCAGACAATTAGATATCAATGACTGCCCCTAATGGGTTTACCATAATGAATCACCTAGCGTTGGCCTACACATTGCTCTTCTGCCCAGCCCCATACACGCTGGGATGGTGAAAACGGCACTGGTTTCATTTCAACTCTTACCAGAGCTGTAGAAGTTTGAACAGAGTAAGAAACCACCCTGTTTGGTTTTCATCATTCGATGTTCTGGGAGACAAAGAGATCTGTAGATTTCCACATCTAGCCTCAGGTCAAAGTCAGAATATCTGGACATGGTTTGAGGGATGTATTATAGCTTGTAGAACCATGTCATGTTTTTCATATTTCTACATGTTTTGGTTCACATCAGTCCATGTCCACCATTTAAGGGTATAACACACACCAGATGTGCAGTGGAGGGGTCTGTTTAACCATCTGATCAGCTCTGATGAACTAAACAGTCCTGGTTATATGTTGTTTAAACATTTTCTTCAGCACTTTACACTTCTCATTTGCTGTAGGTGAAAACTAGGAAAAGGATTTCCACTGTCACGTTGTCAAAGGTTCTGTTCTTCAAACAGCAAATACATTCAAGATCAACAAACTTCACAATAAAAACCAGGAGGAAATATTATGTTTGTCTTTAACCACAGATTCCACACCTCAAGAAACTCTGCAAGCACCTCTTTGTGGATCACTTGATTAAAAGAGAGAGAAAGGGAGAGAGTTGAGCGAGTACATAATCGTGGGTGGTCGGTTCCTGACCCACGGTGAGCGGTTCTCACGGTTCTCCCGTGTTCCTTGATAAACGAGTAGCCACTGTGGGAGGTAGATTAATCCCCATAGCTCCAGGTTTCTATAGCTGTGCTGAACCAAAGAGTCTCAGAGCCCTTGTTGCTGTTGCTGAGCCCTCCTGCTTACCTTAAAAAAGGAGGAGCAAAGAGGCAGGTCCCTCGTAAAAACAACACCACTCTGCTACCGTGTGTGTTCACCAGCGTGAACGTGCGCACGCTGTATGTGTGTGGTTTTGAGCGTGCTCGCGTTAGAAGCCCTTTTTTCATGCTTGTTCTTCGTACCATTTTTTTTTCTTTGTCTCCAGGCCTCGCAGTAGAATCCCTGGGAAGATAAATGCTATACTTCCTGACACCGAACACACTTTGCATCTCTCCTGCTGTCCAAGTGAGAACTCCTACTCAGGAAAGATGAGGAGGATGAATTCATTTAACAGCCCATTTGGCATTCCTGTGAGCGACTTGAAACTTAGAGCTTTAATAGCCTCTGGGATAGTTCAGGCAGCTCATCATCAACTGTTCAACAGCTTTAGAGGAACTCCTACCTATCTCAGTGTTAAAAAGACTTCAAACTAGTTACAGCACACTAACAGTTGTCTGCACCCTTTCATTCATGTGGTTGCTTCACATTAACATCTCAATCACAAATCCTCCAAATGAGCGTTGTTCATAACTACATTTCAGACCAGCAGTCTTTTTTTGACTTTTTTTCCAGGTCCAAGGAAAAAAAGAGCAGTCTAAAAACAGTAGATTCTGTCGTTTTCTTTTTCTTCTTCTTCTGACCTCTCCTCGTTTGCTCGGTAGGGGAAGGCCTCCGTTTGCTGCTTGAGTCCAGCCTCTGAGTAAGGAGCTAGCTCTACTTGCTCTGCTCTCTCCCACTGCCTGCCAATTTTCTTTACAATCGAAGCAGAATTTGTAGACGGAGTGGGGGGGATGGGGGTCAGAGGGCTGTTGAAGAGGTACGCCAGACCATCTAGCCCCTCTGACGTGACCCCGCTCTCTTTAACCTAGCCTCCTCGCTCCATCCACTCCCTCTCTTTCCTCTCCTTCCTCTCCGTTGCAGCGAAGCAGGTTTTATCATCTGTGATAAAGCACCGACAGTCTGGCAAGAATCAACCCTGGACGGTTATTACATTAGGTCAGTGCCTTCTAATGGAGACAGTCGGACACACCATGTCAGCGCCACAGGGCTACAGGGGAACGGATACAGAATCCCTGTACTCCCTCTCTCTCTCATACACATACACACACACACACACACACACACGTGAGCGAAAAGAGGTTCAACTCGATTAGAAAGCTATTATGGACCTTAGTGTGCGCCATTTATTTGACTTTATGTAATTTGAAAATAAATAAGCAATTATCCATGTCTGCTTGCCACGCATACAGCTTGGTCATATTCCATTAATTTGTTGGCCTCCAAAAATCTGTTCACGAAACGGTCACTCAACTGTCTGTGTGTGTGCGTGTGTGTATGTGCTGTTGTGTGCATGTGTGACTGATGTCCTGCAAATGGCTGCGTGTGTGTTTGTGTGTTTGGATGTGCAAACGTGTAAGTGTCCTTGAACAACAGCGCATTGTGCGATGGGATTTTGCAGTGCTGCTCTTGCATAAAGAGACAAATAATTGAACTTGAATGGAAGATGCAGATTCCATTTGAACTTCACACACACACACACACACCTCTGAGATCATTTGCAAGGTCAGCCCTGATGTAAGTTACAATACCACCGAAGTGCATCTCTGCTCTTGTTCCCCCAAGCGACAGTTTGTTTCATTTGAGAAGAGTCTGTTTCCGGGTCTGATGGAAGCACTCTGCTCAGGTGTCAGCAGCAGCGTCAACTGCCAACTCACCTGGGGCCTTCAATTAGCGTTGAACAGATGTTGTGCTTTCTGCACCGTGGCAACTCAACACGCCGTGGACACAGCCTGTCAGCTCCCAATATCAAACACCCAGAGAAAAAACGACATATCTGTCCCTTCTGCCTGGCCTATTTCCATATCTGCTCACTCTGCTGTGCAAAATAAATACGCTCGTATGTATAGATGAACCCAGACCAACGTCATTCCCCATTTATTGACACCAATCAGGTCAAGCCACTATCATTTCTTGGTATTCAACCTTGCACGGTAAGGGAAATGACTTCTCCCCCCCAACACACACACACTAACACACCAACACCCACCAACCTCAGTCCAAATGGCTTGTTGACCCCCTCTGTGGAGAACAGACAGGCAGAGGCCCCCAGGTGACCCTGGCTAGCCCTGCCTCCATGCCACAGTGCCACCTCTGATGAGGACCAGAGGGGGTGTGTGTGATGTGAATCACAGAGAGGTGCTTTAACTGGCCACGGCGCTGGACTCATACCTCCGTAATGATTATTAGGATAGTCAGAGAGAAAGCTGGACAGATGGTCTCTCTGGAGGGATTCCTTATTAGGAGGCTGCTGTCACCAGTGACGACCGACTACCTAAAGTAATCCATTTCCTTCCCAACTGCCCCTCTAACTGTAAGGTAACGACAAATTGTATTCGAAGAAGTTCCGCTGTTTCTATCAACTGATTAAAGCTGGTATCTGCCTATCCATTTGTGATACATAAATTCAGGCTGCAGAAATGGGATGGGGGGGGGGGGGGCTAGTGATTATAGGATGCTGTGTCGTGTTGCTCGCTCCCTGAGGGCACCAATCAACTGCTTCCTGCCAGGACTCTCTCCTCCGATTGGCTGTTTACATTAGTTAAGTCCATCTGTATCCTCTGCTTAATGAAATGGCTGGGATCTGGAGGTGCAAACTGACAACTAGAATGGACGGTGGTGTTGCAGACGCAAAACGCACGCAATCCATAGCCACGCAAGACGATGGTTTCAAGGTGTTTGTCTGTTTGCGATCTATGTGTTCCCTCAGTATAATCCGTTACAGTATGAAAACATTTCCACCATAATGTTGCCGTGCACACTTCTTCAAAGGACACCATGGCACATGGAGGGAACGCCAGAGAACTCATTTCTGCCTACTCCAAATCTGACCTGGAGGTAGTGCACGCGCGTGCGTCTGTGTGTTTTTATGCGGCGCGCAAGCATAAACCTGCTTCTCTACTCTCTGTGAAAATGTTCTTTTTTCTGTCGAGGGAGAGAAGGTGTGTATCAGTGTGGAGGCAGAAAACACAGTGCTGGTGTACCAAAACAAACAGGATCAATCTCTCCAGCGGAGGCACCGGAGCGGAGAGAAGCAAGATAGCACCCGTAGGCCCATCCACCGAACGGCTCTCTCCCTAATCAGACAGCCTTCTTAAAACCATTGGCTTCTTTTATCCAGGCAGTGAGGGTGTGTTTTTGTGTGTCATGGTGGGGGATGGAGAGAGAGAGAGGGGGGGGTAGTCTGAAATAACGGAAAAGAAGGTTTTGTTATCAGTTATTCTTCGTTTTCTTCACCGAAGCTGACAGGTGTTATTTGGGCCGGCCGCGAGCGGCGCTTGTTGCGCAAACAAATAACGAGCGCTCCGTTTCTGGGATTTCTTGGGCATCTATTGTGACGATGAAAAACTCTGCTTAGCTAAATGACTGAACAGTAGATCTCTGGTTAACTTTTCCACTGAGTCTCCCTTTAGAGTCTCCGTGTTACTGTATGTCAGAATAGGCATCCACTTGCTCCTGCGACAACGCACTCTACGGTGACCTCACTCTCTCCCTCTGTAGATTAAGTGCACTCCAGAGAGAAGTGCAGTGAAGATGATAATTGTTACTCTCCGAGCAGGCTGAAGTGCTGACTAATATACAGGTTGGATTCTGAGCAGTGCTGTGGGTCATTTCCTTGTCTTTTCATCTGCTTGTGCAGATGATGGAAGCTTGGCGTCCGACAATGAGAGATGTACCACGGCCCCAGCTGTTGTTTAGATGTTTGCGTCTCATCTAAAGCAAAGCAAGCGACGTCGCTTAGAAAATAGCATCGCTGCAGCACCCAAGACGGCAAAGGATATGTACCAGAGTAGTACGAAAGAGATGTTGCAGGAAAGGACTCATCGTCACCATCACCGCTCTCACCCCCGCCCCTCCTATCGATGGCCTCCTCTCCAAACGTATTTCCGCTACCTTGAGAGTTCTCTACACATGTTCAGTGCAATCAACGGCGATCAAAACAGCACCAAAAACCCCTGTTCAACACCCTCTCAGCGGCTCTCTTGACAACTTAAAAGTCACTTCCTAGTCAAAGTATTTTGTTTAAAACATCATGCTTTTAAATGGTTTCATGGAGTCCATTCATTCCCTGAAACATTGTAATTCTTTCAGTCTGAAATGGGGAACTGATTAATGAAAAGTCAAGAAGGTTTGAATTAAAACAGATGCTATTTTTACAGTTCAATCCCCTTTGTGAAGCTTGTTTTGGTCCATGTTATAAATGCACATCCTTTATGCCAGATGTGCACATACAGCTCTTATATTTTGACTCTCCAAAACACGTACTAGCTTTTGGCATGTTGTTGTGGTGTACGTGTGTGTGTGTGTGTGTGTGGGGGGGGGGTCAGATTGTATAATGCTCTATTGGGTTAGGTTTCCTGTAAAACATTTAGTTTTTGTGTTCATTGATTCACTGATTTTGTTTCCCAGCAGTAAAAAAGATAAAGCAGACAACCTTTTCCATTTGCCCAAGTCATTCGTTTCATCTCAACAACTGAGGGGAGTTTCTGAAGAGCAGAGCTTGTACAAGGGTGGATGGGGGAGGAGGGGGGGGGAGAGGCAGGGATCGGCATGTTGTCTTAATGTTCCAGTCTTTCCTCCGTCATGTGATGACCCTAAACCCCTTGGCGGGGGGCTGGGTCGCCAGGGCAACCCCGGTTCATTACCCATAAGTCTTGGAGTCGGACTACAATATCTCATTGTGAAGGCGAAGGTCAAACTCTCCTCGTGAATGCATATGTGCGCTGTGTCTTTCGCCCACGATGCTCTTTTATTTAGCAGAACTTAGAAGACAGATCATGACATCTATGTTAGAGAGAACTTCAGAAAGACAGAGACGCTGAAAACGTACACCACTACAATAACATGTCATTCTGTGGATACCTTTACTTGTATTTAATCACGTTTGATCACACGGCATATTGCTTGATTCCATTACTTTTCATTTCCTGGATGTAAGTGCACGTTTTACAACATCACCCCTGGTGATCAGAAAATGAGCCACTTACACGATATTCAAGTTTTAATTCATGTCTTTCCCTCTTTTGAATTGTGACACCTTTTCAACACCCAGCTTTTTATAGCAGGACAAGTACTCTGAAAGAGTCTCTTGTGATCTGCTCTCTGAGAGAAAATCTGACATGAGCAGACAGGGTTGTGGAGGCCGAGGACATAATGGAGGCCATGTTTTTGGGCTCCAGGCCCTGGTCTCCACACGGTATCAATGTCTGCCTGGATGCCTGGCAGCACCAGCTCACTGCAGACCTCCCTCCCCCCCCCCACTACACACGCACGCACCTCACCAACCCCCCACCCACCTCCAAAACCCCCTCAATCTCCGCAAGCTATCTAAAGCAAATAAAACAATGTTCAATTTTAGTCGACCTGACCTACCCCCCGTACTCACCCCTCACTCCCCTCGAGGATGAAAGAAAAAGTCGACTTTTCTTTTTCCCCCCCATCAGCGCAAAATCTAAAATAACGAACCTTGCTGTAAAAATAAAAAATAACATTTGAGAAGGAGATGAAAGGAAAACTCCGGAACATCTGGCCAGCAGACCTAGGCAGGTTAAGGTAAACAGCCAGGCCTTTTATGGAGGTGCTCATACTCTCTTGCAGATTCCAAGGTATGATGTGGAACACCTTCAAAGGAGCGTGGGGCCAGAACATCTTGTGTTCATTTACCTCGTAACCGGGACAACACTGCTCTTCAAATAGCTCTCTTGGCTTAATAAACTCCCGCACAGGAGAAGATGCTCCACACACAAATGAAACAGAAAAACATGCAAGCTGATATAGAGAGGACTGTGTAAAAATACTCTGTTGTTTACTATACGCATACCCATACCCTCCCCCCCTCCACACACACACACACATTCACATGCATACACACACGCATACTCATACACACACAGCTCCTCACACAACGCACACACAGTCACACTCACCCCGATATTTTCAGACCAGCAATACATATTTGAGCAGTGACCTTCTGTGGAAGTAGGGAGGGGGTGGATTAATTAGTTCATGCCCGGCTCTGAAGCGAAGCGGCACGCCAAAGCCACACGTCAAGCCCTAGAACATCTGGCGCTGGGCATCTGGCACCATACATCAAACCAGCTCCTCCATGTCCCTCTCTCATGTTGCCTTATCAAACTAGCTTCTCCTAAAACTAACATTTGCTTTAAAGAGGAAAGTGAGAAAGGGAACACGAGTTGAGGGGGGGGATTGGTGTTCAGAGTCCCGTAGCCAGTTTATCTGACCAGGCCTGAACAAGACCCCTCCCTGAACATACCTCCTTCTCCATGTCAGGGGAGGGGGGGGGGATGTTGTGCGGCGTTCTTGGCGGCCCCACGTTGGTGTTTAACAATCACGCGAACACGCTCAATCAATCCCGGACACGCAAACGCACTCTTTTGGTCCAGTCGAGGATGAGATGATCAGGGATGCTGTTACGACCCCTCCAGGGCTCTGCAAGCTTTGAAGGCTCCAATGAACAGAGTCGACCAGCAACCCTGTAGCCAATGAGAGGCCTGCAGGCGCTAGCTGTCACACTGGCATGGACAAGATTCTCATGCTGAGAGGAAGAGCCGGCCTGTTCCTGATAACAGCCAGGTAGCACACAGTCTACACACACGGACTATGCACACAGACTACACACAAAGGCTACACACACGACACACAGACCGCACTCATAGACTGCACTCACACCAGTTACACGCACAGACTACACACAGGCTACACACTCTGACTGCGCACCCACAAAGACTACACACCCACACAGACTTCGCACACATAGGCTGTCAATCTGGGTCATCTGGTATCTGTATCCACAGCTGGGCTCCTCCTCTACTGCATACCAAGCCCCAGAGCCCCCCCAGCACTGAGCGCGTTGTCCCACCCAACCCCGACCCTCTGCTCTGGTAACTACATTCCTGTCCTCTGACACCATGTGGAGCCCCACACCGCTGGGGAGATAAGATGCTGCTGGTGAAGAGTTGCCATGTTCTCTGTCACAAAGCAGCATGGCAGACGCTCTACCCTGCTGTGTGTGTGTGTGTGTGTGTGTGTGTGTGTGTGTCTGTGTGTGTGCATATGTGCGTGTGTGCCCGTGCATGTGTATGTGTGTGTGTCTGTGTGCGGGCATGTGTGTGTATGTGTCCCTGAGTGCGTGCGTGCCGGTGTGTGCGTGCCTGTGTGTGCGTGCGTGTAGTCCTTGGTAGTCAGCAACTGTAATTGAATGATATTGTGCAGGATAAATTAGATCAGATATTGTGTTTATTTCTCTGTCAGTTTAAATTATTGCTCTGCCTTGAGCAAAGACGTACACACACAGAGGAGCATGTGCCTGCAAACACACACACACACACACACACACTCAGAAAACCAGTAAGAGTAAAGAGTATTTAGAAAGAGAAAAGAGAAAAGATGAAGCTAAATCTACGTTTTGTGTTGTTTCATTCAAAATCTCACAATAGTACCTTTTCCTCAAGGAAATGTCTTTGAGGGAGTATTTAGATGATTCCAAAGATAATTCCATCAGCAGTTTGATGGCATGCACATAAAAAACCCATCACAAGATGTTAAACAAAATCTTAAAGCCAGTGTTAGAAGAAACGATGTCTTAGTACTGGAAATATTTTATAAAACAGTAATTATGTTGCACATGAATCATCTGATGTTCCACAGAAGGGATGGTGTTTACACTATTCTCAAAATCCGATTTTGTGAAGTTTATTGTGTTTCTTTGTCTTTCTTTCTTTCTCTATTTCTAATTTTCTCCCTGCAGTTTTCTTTCTATGTCTCTCTCTCTCCCCTATCAGTCTCTCTCCCTCCCTCTATTCTTGCCCTGCCTTATGTTGAAAGTGTGTGTGCATGCGCGCGCGTGCGTGTGTTTGTGTGCTTGGGGAATCGGTAAAAGCCGCTTGGGAGGGGATTGTAGAAAGGATTTTTCTCATGTACCGTCCTGCAGGAGAGAGGGTAGAATCCAACTGTTATTGTGTAGGAATGGCCTGGAGCTTTTTGTCTGCCTCCTGTTTGCTGGGTACGGGGAGGTTTTGCTATACTAAGCAGGCTATGGATCCTTTCTGCACCGATCCTCCAGTAATCCTAATAATCCAAGCTTGCGTGCTCATTCCTCTGTAATAGGTGCCAGATGCTGATAGCCCAGATAAACAGCAAACCTGTGTTTTCATCCAAGGAAAATAAACCAGCAGGGGCCACAGGAATTGGCATGCTGTGCTTGAAACATGTGAACACACACACACACACCTACACGGGGCTTTGAACGTCTGCCTGCCCGCCAAGACAGAGGGAGACAAAGACGTCCTGGAGACAAATGTTGTACACAAGTAAGACGCGCACGTCCAACCCTTTTCTGCTCGTTTACCAAATGCAGAGGGTCGGGAGTGATGTACAGTTAACAACTGCAAAAACTACGCAGGGATGCGGGTGAACTAACGTCAGCACATCTCTCTCACACACACACACCGACACACACACTCGAGCAGACACGCACTCACAGCCACTCGAAGGTTCGACAACCTCAAGCGCAAGTACCTGTTTCAAGGCAAGGGAACTTCAATTCAAGGGAACGTCCACAGCTATTGGGGCTGTGCACGTCATGTTGTTTTTTTCTTCTATTGGCTCTCAGTGGAGTGGGGTTTGGGGTGGGGTGGGGTGAAAGAGAGAGAGAAAGAAAGGTGTGGTGCAGAGTATTGTTCAAACCCCATGTGCCAAAGGCTCCCGGCTGCTTGCACAGATTGCTTTTCCCCTCTCTGCTGAGACCCAGGTGGTCTGGGGGGGGGGGTGGAGACAGTGGAGACGGTGGCTTGTGGCTGGCCTGCTGTGCCACGGAGGCCAGGCATGGGGGCAAGAGCTGAGCCGGATCTCCACTGGGTCTGCTCGAAGAGACAGCACGTCCCTTGCGGCTTGTTTGATGCTAGCATGCATGCTGCAGGAGATGGGAGCGAGGAAAAGTCTAGCCCGCCATCGAAATGAATTTGTATTTGATACCATTTAGGCATCGCTGGCAGCAGGATATAAAGGGCCACATATGGGTTGATGTAGTTCTTGAACAGAAGACTATTTTTCGGTGTATCTGAGTACAGACAATCTGAATAAGTTTTCCCCCCGGTAAGTTGTAATGCCGCATACTAACTTTTTCTGAATCCAACAAAAGACTGTTCTGGATTCACTTTACTTTTACTTTAGCCTTTCAAATGAAAAGATGGCCTTCCTAGCATTTACTTCAACGCTGTGGTGTTGTCCTTCTCTGTGATATTACTGGACATGTATGAAGGCGCATTGAGACTTTGTCCTTCTAACTGCAACTTCTCTACAGTTATTGATTTTAGTTTCCTTGCTGTCTTTTTGCTTTTCTTTCTCCACTCCTGTCCTTTTTACCCTCGTCTGATTCCATGTTGCTTTTATTACGTCACAAGCTTTCTCTTTCCTGTGCATCATCTCTAAAGGCTTGAATCTCCTCCAATCTCCACAAGTTAAACCTGTCCTGGAGCCTCCCCGCCTCGATGTATTGTACTGTACACGGTTGTCAGATTGATATCAGTGAAAACATCGCCACGTCATTGCGTTCCGAAAGCTTGTAAACGACAATGGCCACAAAAATGGTAACGGCAACGGAATGACCTTGATGGTGATGGTATCAGTGTAGTTGATAGTGGAGGACGCCGCGGTGATGGCATCAGCGATGGTGCCGATGACAGAGAAAGGGTAATATGATGACTCTCCTTTTGACAAACGATCCTCCGGCTCCATTCTCCGCTAAAGAGCGCTCTGCAGCCAGGCCCCTGTTTAACTGACAGCAGTATACCTCCCTCCTCCTCCTCTTCCTCCGCCCTGGAGACACTAGGGGCCCGTACCAGGGAAGGGATCGATCATAGTAATGGCTTCCCCCTGTGGCGACTGAAGCCAGAGGCAGGTGACACCTCGGCCCATCACACTGAACACAACGCTCCATCACGGCTGACAATGCTTTCCACAGCCCCAGCCCAATCAACTCCCTCGGCCGCTTCATCATTTCGGCCAATCAGCTCTCACATCCCCCAATCAAAAGAGCCCATTCGCTCCGACTTAATTTCATCATCCGAACCAGCAAACCTATCACTTTCCATCCCTCCGTGTCTCAACCACATTCGAAGAATGAAGACCTGCATGAAGATTCTAGATTCGCAATAGATAATTCATACGCAAAAGATCCCTTGTGCTTTCTTCTCCCTCTGGTCTATTCCACAGTGTTCCAGCGGCTGTCAGCAACCATATATCTTCAGCCTCTGACCGCCAGACTCCATCTCAGCCTGAAGGCTTTGATCCCCTCCCAGCCTCCCCACGCTCTATCAATCCAGTCACTCTCCCCTGCTCTCCCCTGCTCTCCCCTGCTCTCCCGGCTCGTCTCTCCTCTGCTGTTGTCTCCCTGGTCCTGGGTTGAGTTCAGGCTGAGTAATGGCTCTCTCCGTCAACCTGGGTTCAGCTGCCAGAGAGCCAGAAGGCTAGTAGGCCCACGGGGCTAGGAGCAAAGGCTGATGGTTTGGGGGGAGGGGGGGGAGCAGCTCCCAAAGTTAGTTTAGGTGTCGGTGGGCAGAGACCAGAGGGTTTCCAGAGGTCATTGGGAGAGATGTGTCACGAGAACTCGGCCTGATGCAGACAGACTGTGGGCCCCCGTGGGCTTTCACAGAGCATTGTCATGGTTCTTAAGGGCAGATCCAAACCTCATGGATGAGCTGCATGTCAGAGGGTGGGCCTGTGTGAGCGAGTGTCGCCTTACCTATCTGTTCTTAGAAACAACATCTGTGTAGGAAAACCTTCTTCTTTTCTTTTTTCTTTCTTCTTTTTTTTCTGTTTTGCTACCAGCTTCTACTACGAGCCCTTTTAGCTGGGACCAAACAGGTGCTATTCAGGATTTTCTCACAACTAGGGACATGACCTGAAATTGATATTCGGAAGTGTATCCACCATTTGATCAGATCATCCGTTCCCTAGATCTCCGAATTCTCCACGGTAGCTGACAGAGAATTCAACACGTGATTGAGATGTTTGCTAATTCCTAGACACACAGTGAGTCAAATCACTAAACCCCCTCAACCCTGTTTCATATCCTGTCAGACATAAACTGAGGCCATGACTAGGCCAGTTGTTTGCTGAGCAGTGTTGAACGTCCCATGCGTCACCCTCCTTTTCCAGGGGAGGACAATGGAGGCCCCCTTCAGGCAGGGATGTGCAATTGCACGAGTCAGGCAAACAGCTGCTCTTTGTTAAGCATAGTCAGCGTGCATGTCACACCTATGTCGGATGGATGAGGCGGGATGATGTGCTTGTCCGGAAAAGGGATGGTTATTTGAGCGTGCGTGTGCGCGCGCGCACGTGTGTGTGCGGTGGGAGGGAGAGGGGGGGCTGATGCTTGAGCATGTGGGCGAACAATCCATTCATTGTGTTTATATTAGCATTTCTCACGCATAGATTTTTTGTCTCATTATTTGGCCATTTGTTCCCCACCCGTTATTGAATGATTACTGCGATGGCCCTTTAGGAGTACGATGATGAAGGCTGGGAAAGCGATTATACCCCTGCGTCCTCAATCTGACATGTGAAGACGTGACGTGGACACATTGTCAGATTATTAAGACAATCAGGTTAATTGTTATTGGCAACCGGCAAGCTGAAACAGTTTTGATTGAAATACATCAGCCAGTCTGACAGAAAGCTGCCTGTGTGTAAGATGGAGCTTGTTTCCCTGACTGTTGACTGGGAGCAGAGCTGTTGATTCTTCTCTGGGAAAATAAATGAGCTAATTTGTACTTGAAAGCTTTTTTTTCAAGCGCCATAAATTACTAATGTACAACAAAGCTTCTGTTTATGCTTTTACCCACGTGGGATTGTTATATTGTTATATTGTTAAATTGGGCCATACTTTTCAGGAAGCGTTCTCAAAACTGGAAACCGCAATGGGGATAAAGATTATGCACATCTTAATAATGAGAATTTGGTTTGTATTGTTTGCACCATGCATTCGAAGACAATATTCTGCTATTTGTATCTATCTATATAGTGCCTATAGAGTCTATGTGCAAACGATTAAAAGTGTAAAACCGCCACAATTTCAGAGCGAGCCTAAAAGGTTTCTTATACGAGTATATGATAACTCAAGCAAATGCTTTCTAAATGCACAAATGGTAGTTTTGCATTATAATTCTTCCATAGATTATTCATTAAAACCCAACAGTTTAATTCATATGTGCATAATGATTATGTTCTGCTGGCTCTTTAAAAGCTGGAGCGTGGACTCGGCTTCTCACAGCATCGCCATGGCAGCCAAGAGCTCCTGAGATAAATCCCCTCACTAATCAATGAGGATCCTCTGCCAGGGCCGGATCCTACGCCCACGCCAGCCTCTCACCACCATTTACACCTGTCGGAATCCATCACAGATCACAAATCATGAATCCCTGAACCCCCCCTCCCCTTCCCTCCACACCACCCCCTTCTCTCCCTCTCTTGGAGACTCCACAGCCCCCTGCCGTCCTCCCATATGTCCCCAGACGCATTAGACCCCCCTCCTAAAGTCTAATGAACTCCTTACAATGTCACAGCAGACAGTCTCATGTCTGGAAAAGCTCCCTGTTCCTAGTCATAAATGATTTATGCGACAATGTTACAGCCTTGTCTTAACTTTCTTTTATTCTATTTCATCCTTTTTTTTTGTCTCTCCATCGTTCTGAGTGGCGTAATTAAAACCCTGGGAGCCCTCTGACTGTGCTTGGGCTTAATGTCCCGTGGCACTTCTCCATCTGTGGATCAGCCGTCACACGTCCTTCTCTGCATTAGACCCCAGCTGTGCAAACTGTCTGTCGGCCCAGCCCCAGCTCCTGCCCCTGCCCCAGCTCCTGCCCTTGCCCCAGCCCAAGCCCCAGACCCAGCCCCTGCCACAGCCCCTGCCCCTGCCCCTGCCTTTGCCCCAGCCCAAGCCCAAGCCCAAGCCCCAGCCCCAGCCTCAGCCCCAGCCCCAGCCCCTGCCACAGCCCCAGCCCCTGCCCTTGCCCCAGCCCAATCCTTGGCCCCTGCCCCGGCCCCAGCCTCAGCCCCAGCCCCTGCCGAAGCCCAAGCCCTGGCCCCTGGCCCCTGCCCTTGCCCCAGCCCAAGCCTTGGCCCCTGCCCAGCCCCAGCCCAGCAGAACACCATGCTCATCCTAAGCTACTTTTCTCTCCTTTTCTCTCCTCTCCTTTCCCCTCCCTCCCTCCCCTCTCTCTGCCCCATCTTTAGCGATCAACCTTCTTTGTCCCTAGTCCTGCCGGTCGTATGCACTAGACCCGTCACCCAGCAGCCATGTCCACATCCCAAACTGGTTTCCAGGCTCCCTTCCTAAACTGATTCATGTCCCTCACCACTACCTCAGCCCCTACTCCTTCCCTGCAGAGATAGAAAGTGAAGAATGCGAGAGAGTGAGAAGCAGAGATCTCTCCAAATCTGTCGCAATATCTCACATCAGTTCTACTTTGCTGGGCTGATTTGCTCCTAATTTGGTCTCAAACAGCTCTCTCCGCTGTGATCTGGTTGATGCTAATGGCTGCCGCAGCAGAGACATTTGGGTGGATGAAAGGCTTTTACAGAAGCATGCAAGGAAGATGGCCGACTTGTTAGTGCGATATCAAGCGGGAATGTGAGTTTGAAGTTTGTTTTTCCATGTACTTCTCTCAGACAGGGTAGACTGTGATGGATTATTTGGAGATTGTTACTAAATGTGCGTGTGTCTGTTAGTAGTGGATGTTGCACAACACAACAAACAAACACATAGTGCAAATGTGATGCAAGAAAAGTGCGAAATGGAAGGCCTGTTTAGTCTGTGCACATTCCGGTTACTTGTGATAATGTATATGTTTACATTAAACTTCTACTAGCAATTAATTCACGATGTTCTATGAAATGATGATAGGTGTTTTGGTCTCAGACAGGAGAAGACATGTGCTTACTGAGCTGAAGCGCCAGCAGAACTGTGGCTTTTGCCGAAGCTCCAGCAAGATGGGCCGAAAAGACCCTCCAAATGAGCATCACAACAGCAGTCAATCCCAGCATGCCCATGTAAAATCAAATCCAGGGCCACTTCATTGACTGAGAGACGGCTCCTTTCTGTAAGCCTAGTCAGAGAGCTTGTTTTGCCTTGCGGTCCATCCTATTTAACGGGCCTCTGGCTCCAAGCGTGTGAGATACGGCCGATCCAATTTGGGCCACGCTCAATCAACCTAATTCTACGGGGGACACGGACGCAGGGTACTGCAATGTGTGCAAGAACGGAACGCTCGACAAAGCAGCTTTAAAAGGTCATGTTTTCGCTGCCTCGGTGCCCAGAAGACCCTTATAGAGGGGCACGGTTTACCAACACACGGTGTAAATTCATCAAAGCCATTCAAGTCGGGAGTGATTAATGTAAGGAAGTTGGGAGCAGCAAGTTTTGATAGTGCAAGCTGGGATTGTGTGAAAACGGTGATGTAGCCAAGTCCTCACATGGCCTATTTATAGATTCTGCAACTGGAGAAACTGCTTCAGAATGTCTCGCAAAATCAACAAATTGATTGAGCCGGGAGTAAAGAATCACAGTCTGCAGACCCCTCCGTTACCCTCTGGTCACCTTCCCCTCTTCATCAATAGGTATGTACTGTAGTTGCCACGGTGGTCACATTTGTACAATAGATGCATTATTTGCAAAGCAACAAACTTTACTTAACACCCCCCCCCCCTCTCAATATTCTCATCATTCTGCAGGAGAGTCCAGTATCATGCTTCTGATGCCGCAGTACAAGAAGCCAATTATATTGTCAGCATGGGACCCCAGCTTGTCATCGCATGTCCTGATGGTCTAATGGAATAAAGGGGGTTTCACACACACTCCCGCTGTGTCCTTGACACTTTGAAATGTCTACTTTGCAATTTCTGTAATTTGGGTGAGGAGGGGGGTATTTACAGAGAAAGCATAGTGTGGACTGAACTCCAGGGCGGGGGGGGGGGGGGTAGAATTTAGGCAACCAATCTCAAGATGCGATCCAGGTACGGGACACCCATCACTAACCAGTGAGGTAAACAAACAAGTATTGTGTTCCATAAAGATGTTCTCTTATCACCACAGTCACTATGCGTTGGTGTATTTCGTTTTGCAGTATTTGCATTCCCAGCTTCTTAACTTTGGATAAAGTGTGGTGGTTTGACTTATGGGTGACCACTGACATTAGCAATGAAACCGACCGTTAACGGGAAGATAGCGCCAAACTATGTTGCTCCATAGACAAGGCTCTTTGGGGGATATCTCAGAAGAAATGTGTATTGGGCTGCATGGATCTCAGATCTCAGAGGGGCAGGCGCAAAGGCAGATAAGAAGATAAGCTTCACTGAGTTTCATGCCTTGTCATCAACTCCCAGACCCCCAGACATTTACAGGAGTCAGGAATGGTTGTTGTAAATGTACGACATGCAGTTATAAAGTGAGCGCCAAGCCGTGTTTGATGATGGGGGGGCTTCGCCTGCCTTGTTCTAATGAGATCTCCCCCCAACCACCAGATGTGAAGGAGCCAGTGCTCTGTGAAGTTAACATCTGCACATAATTGGATATTGTAGCTATTGTGGAAAACATGTTGAGGGGGCCCCTTTTCACTGTTAGAACTCATTATCAATGTTTATGTTAATGGTTTTTCCCAACCAAGGTTGTTCTGGAAGCTTGCCCCGTTTCCCAGATTGAAACAGTTTTGCGGATTTTGTTTTGCTCTGTTTACAAGAAAAGGTTTTCAATTCCTTGACTTCGTCTTCCAGGGTTTCGGAGGTCTCTGGTGTGCGAGCAGTCTGTTCTACTGTTCCACAGTGACAAGCAAACTTGTTTCTTGGCAAACAAGGACTGAGAGACAGTGTAAGTCACTTAGTGATTTGACACATCACCTGCCACACACAGATGTTAGACTTAATATGCACTGTCAAAAGAAACCCTACCTGCTTGCCTGTCTGCTGCTTGTCTTCAGACACTCTGCTCAATGCATCCTTTTTATAATTCTCCTGACAAACGTCAAGGTGTATCTGACACCAAATCAGGATTTCGATTTCATTTGTTCCCGATGTTAAAAAACGTACCACAGTCATTTGTACAAGCGTGGGTATCCATGTTTTCAGCAGTGAAAAAGTGGATTTTATCGTCACATACTGTAGGCTACTTTTTCAAATGTATCTTAGTATTAATCAGACTTTGATGCAGTGAAATAATTTGTGCAGAGGTGGGTGTCCTGTGGAGAGAAGCCTAGAGCAGCTGGAATAAATCTCTGCTTTCATGTCAGACATCCCCTCAGATGACCTGCTTCTGCTTGGTATTATCCTGAACAAGATTGAATAATTGAGAACACGTTGCGGGGAAAAAGGGAAAAATTACACGTCTCTGTCTCTCTCTCTCTGAAATCCTTTCCGTCTTACATAATCAGTGGGGCATCTGGGCGAATATGTGTACGTGTGGTTTAGGTGCCTCCTACAGTGATTCCAACCAGTTTGAAGTGGGTGAGGTTGATCAGGGGAGGATGTTTGCTGTAGGAGTGGGGGGATGGTGGAGGAGTGGGGGGGGGGAGGGGGGGTCTGGCGGTGTGAAGGCTCTGTGCTGGGGGAGGGTTCTCAGACATCGGCTCTCTGCGTGTGTGAAAGAAGCCCTGGCTGTGCAGGTTCCTGCTGGGGAACGGCCTCTTCTTCCTCGTTGGTGGCATAATCTGGAACAGCGTTCCTTTTGACATGTACTTCTCGGGGATCTTCGTAGGCTGAAGAGCAAAAAGTGGTGTAACCTGACTGGTCAGACAGTTTGTTGCACATATCCACACTCCATCTGAGAAGTTGTCTTTGAAATCTGTTTGGAAAACAGCAGGGACATAAAAAATGTATATTTAGCAGGTGATTGGATAAACCATCTGTCCATCGCTAACTTCTACTCCTCCCATAGCTGCTAGTGTTTCCTGATTGGACACTGATTGGCCTGAACCTGTGATTCAGGCAAATACAAAAGACTTGGAGCTCAGCAAGCTGGAATCTTACATGGTTGCAAATCCAGCAGTGTAGATGTTTTGGCCTATTTTGTTCCAGCTGAGTGACGTCATCAAAACCTTTGTTCCACTTGTGTTCGTGTCCCTGTCGTTCTCTTTCTGCTCTCTTCTGAGGATGAGTAACAGGATGTGATTCGAATAGAGCTTCTGTGGGAAAGAGCCTGGATATTTTGAGAGCTTTGATTTGCGTGGGTGACACGTTGTGCAATGATTCAAATGGCAGTGATATTGAACAGAAGAATGGAAGAAAGAGTCCATCCCTGGCTGTTAATTGGTTTTGTGGTTGTAGAAGCTTACAATGTAACAAGGTCAATGGAGAAGTAAAAAAACCCTTAAACTAATATACTTCTGCTCGGCAATGCCTTGTTTATTCACGATATTACAATGAAATAGTTCAACAAGCACCTATACACTCAAAGACATGCAGCACAGCCATGAACCGCTTTGTGAAAACTTAATTACCACAAGTTTATTTAACTAGACACGACCTTTCATGAAGAAGGACACCCCTTGCCAGCATGTTAGCCCGCTTCAGAGGCTCCAATCCCACAGTAAGTCACTAGGCGATAACAAACACGGTGTGTGATAAAACTCCACTTCAGCCAATGGAGGTGTGTGTTTGGATTTACAGAGATTTACTGGGTGAGACTGGGAAGGCGGACTGGATAGCAGAGACAGGAGGTCAAACGGCAACACTAGAGAAAGAACAGAGATATCCCCCGTGATGTCTTACCAGTCATGCAACTTACATTCTTTGAATTGTTCCTAATATGAAATGGCAAAAACTGATTCTGGTCTGAACTGGAAAAATCCTGTCCCTGGTAAACATCCTTCAAATGTTAAAAAATACTTCACTTTAATTAAATGTGAAATTAAATAAACATTCAAATGAAGTAAAAAGCAATTTTTTACTGCCTCCCAGATCTCCCTTCGTTTATGCAACTATGGGAGGATGACATCTGAAAGGCGTCACAGTTAGGGAATAAATGTCTGTGCTGGAAGCTTCGCCCAATCCCCACCGTGTGATTTGAATTGATGTTGCGATCTGTGTTTATTAATGTTTGGAAATGGATTCCAGTCCACCTGCGATGCTGCCCTGACAACATCACCATTCTGGTTCATGTTTTTTTCATTACCAAAATGAAACTGATATTGATTTGAGAAGAAGTGTTTTTCAGGAAAGTTGGGACCAAAGGATTGTTAATTATCTTCTGTAGTCTCATAATGATGTGGAAGGTGGCTTTCAGACCTGCTAATTCTATTCTACAGCATGAGGGAAGATGAATGTCTTACTGTGCATTTTCATAATAACTCTCAATTAGGTCTTTAGGAAAAGCCTTTCCTTTGATTGAAAAACTGGATGTATGCCTTTCTGTTTCTCTGAAAGCAAAAATCCTCTTGCTTTTTGCTGTTTGTTCTGCTGTTCTTTTATCAGACTAATACCTCAGATGGGGCTGTAGAAAACGAACAGAAGAGGAAATTGCTGGCACTGAAATGCAGAGGGAAATGTGTGGTTATCTCTGGTACCTTTCAAGCTACTATTAAGTCAAAACACCCCAGTAATAGTAACCCCAATAACAGCAACATTTCCTGAATTCTTTTCATCCTAATGATAAACTGTAATTCTATACCTGTCTGTAGAAGCAAAAACGAACGTTATTGACAAACAAACTAAATAAGTTTCCAAACAATTCATCCAAGCATTTATATTTTCTTTCGCTAGCTTTCAGCGACACTCTCAACCTAAAATATATACAATTAACATATTACACTCACTTAAACCAGAGCAAGATACAGAATTGTCTGATGTCCAGTGCTGCATGGACTGTGTAGACCAGCCTGTGTATGTGGTCTGTCACTGTCTTTTAACCCCATGTCTGTGGGCTTCTCCAAGTCATCTCTTTCCCCTGAGGCCAGCCACAGGGAGAGCTTGATTGATTTACCTTGGTCCCTCTGAGCGGAGGCCTGGCTGAGGGCCAGGAGGGTTAGGAGGGGGGAGAGGCTGAGGCTTCACCTGAGAGGGGATGGGAACACGGACATGATGAACCCTTGTCGGGAGGAGGAGGCAGAGGGGGGGGGGGTGATCCTGCCGGGGTAAGTACTGACAGAGAGGGCTCTCCTCTCTGTGTGATCCCACCACCGACACACCGGACTAAGATTACCTACCACACATCCTCCTTGGAAAATCATCTATCGCTTTGTGCTCAGAATGTACTCATGGGCAGCTGTGTCAACAAGAAAAGAGGCTTGTCAAAGTTTCGTCTAGGTGCCATCCTCTGACAAGGTTTCCTGATATCATGAAGCTAGTTTGCTGTGCTGGCAGTGCCATCGTGTCTCAGTGCTGTGAACTTGAAGTGTGTGTGCCGAATCCTGGCCTCCCGCGCTCTGTTTCGCAGCCCGCCCACGCCCAACGCCCACCTGCAAATCTGTCACCGCCGCTATCAATGACAGGCACTTCTTTGCATGGTGTGACTGTGAAGTTTACGTGTGTGTCGACAGAGAGAGAGTGAACAAGAGAGAGACAGCGAGAGAGAGGGGGTGAGAAAGAGAGGTTAAGCAAGGTGACTGTTGAAAATGAGTTGAGAAATGGAAGTGGATGAGAGGGTAAGGTGTCCTGTAGCAAGTTTCAGAATCTTACTCAGGAGGTAATCCCATGTCAGTTGTCAGTTTGACTGTCAGTAGTTTTTTTTACATAAAATATTGTGATACACTTACAGTATACGGTTGTCAATAGAGGTAGCTGCCTAAACATCCAAGAAGGGCCTAACAGATTTCCGAGGGTAATTGATGTACGTAATTTTCCCTTCTCTCTCCTCTCCACTGTTCACACAGTGGCATATCCTTGCACGCTCGGTGAGGATGAGAGAGATGAAGTCATCATCCACTGTTGTCTCATTTCCACTCTGCCATCCCTACTCATGCGTATACAAACCCCCCCATCCCCACCCAGACCCCCACTCTTTTGTACTTAATGTTGATAAATGAATCTGTTCTCACCCTGTCCCCTCACCACCCTTAAACCAAACTGCCACTCTTAGACGAGTGAGTCTGTTAAGATTCAACACCAGGGTCTTACAGTCTTCCAATCCTTTACTCTGTGTCTCTCTTTTACAAATAGTCTTCAAGAACACAGGGGCTGCATACCAGAAATGCTTTTGAACAGAGCTGTTTCTGAAGTCCTGATTAACACAGCCAGAAAAAAAACGTTCTACCAATGATTTAGAAACACCTGTTACAGAGTAATGGGCACCAGGTTCTGTCTTTTACATGAAGTTCACCCCTGTGGAGGTACTGCTCTCATGGCGACAGAGCCATCCACACTGCAGTGCAGTTAGCTGTTAACTGAATTCAAACAGTGCAATTAGACAGTTGTTTCAGTCGATTAAACACAGTCAAGTCAGAGCTAGAGAACACTTTACAAATCCTGTTCATTTGAGCTAAGAGGATGTAAATGTTTGAGCCCTTTGCGATAAATGCAAATGAGCATTTTAGCTGATCTCCCAGAAGTTTCAGTTAGCATTATCATAATTGCCATGATTGCCAACTTGTGGTTCTCTTTCTTATTAGGCTTTAGAGACAAGCTCCTCCTCTCTCATTTACCTCCCAGCCCCACTACACCTGTCCCACCCTCCCTCTTCACACTTTAAAATGAGTTAGTAACAAAGGGAATCAATTGAGAGGAAAGAGGAGAGAGAGACGGAGACAGAAAAAGAGCATTTTGGTTATCTGGGTCTTTATACCTCCGGCGAGAGTGTCTGAGTTCTAAGTTTATGAGACACTTTTTGCTGCAGCAGTGAGAAGCGGCTTGCCAGATTTGGGTCAGGTTCTGCAGCCTTGGTTCAGGCACCATCCAGTCTTCTGCAGATGAGAAGGGGGGTGGTGGAGAGCATGTAAATACCATTCCTCCTCCAGATGGAAAGAGCGAAGCATAATTGGGAGAATGTCTTCGACCTCAGGTGTCACAGATGGAGTGGTCCCCAGACAGGAGAAGGCGTATACATCCTACACACAGGCTGCGGGGATTCAACATCCAGACACCAGTTGACAAGCGTAGCTCCATCAGGCCCCAATATTCTCCGCACTTCTGTCTGCAGAGGGCAGGTTTGATGCCACGATCAAACCTGACTGATACTACAAACACCGTCAAAGTCTCGGCTTGAACTTGAATTAAGTAAACCAGTTTAATGAAACCAATAGGTGAGCCTCACAAATGCAAACTGAGAAGCGAACCCCTGTCATACCCAGTGTCTTGAATTTGGACTGTATTCTGGGCTGGGATGGCTGTGGGTAAATCACACTGACAGGAAGGCCCAGAGCCCAGGGAGAGTTGTCTGGCTAGATCACTTGGATTTGGCTCTCGCCCTCAACTCTCATTAACCACCAGGGTCAGTCTCCGATCAACACAGAGATCCTTGTGTGTTCTGGGCAGACAGACATATAGACAGACAGACAGACATCTGGAAGAAAGGCAAGCAGACAAGCAGGCAGACTTACATGCAGGCAAACACTTTGAAGGATGAGGCAGTAGGGCAGGGGGGCAGACAACCAGACCTTAGTTGGGACTGGATTTAGGTTGTCTTAATCTCTGCATGTTTATGCACTTCTTATTACGCAACCCTTGTTTGTGCGATCAGGCACCTGTTTGGATAAAGGGATTGGGACCAAATCAGTGCAATAAGTAGGTCTGCCTGTAACTTAAAAGGTCTTCAGGTCTTTGGTCTATTGATAATTGTTTCTATGAAGCTGTCTGGAGGTAGATTCCCATCACAACCCACCATTTAATCAGCACTTTGATAAACGGCTCCGAAGGATTTTACGTGAATCTCTTCTGCGCATCATCGATTCATCCAGTTGCACCAGGCCAATTAATGATCTGAAGGCCAAGTAGGCCTCTCTGAGGGCTAACCTTGTAAAGCTTATGGGAACGTATGTAGCCATTTGTCGCGAAAGGCTCCATATCATAGATGGCTTGGTCTGCCCGCTCTGCATTGTATGGAGTTGAGTTGTCAACTCCTATTTGCGGTCTTTTCAACATTAGTAGTGTTGGCCCTGAGATTAATAGAAAAATGATGGTATTCTCAACATGTAGTTGTAAGATTCACATTATAATGCAAAGTTCTGTATTGACCAGGCCTTCAATCAAAGAGCAAAGCTCCTTTTGTAGTTCTTGCTTTGTTGAGTGCACTTTACTTTCATGTTTTCTTTACCAGCGAAGGTCTCAACCGAGGATAACAAGCGAACGGTTACTGTCGACAAATCTCATCCCTTTGTATTAAAGATGTTACTAAAGATGATTTCATGCTTTACCAAAGACATTTACGACGCTGGTGCTTGAGATTTATCTCGTATTGCAAGTCGGATTTAACATCAGTCCCTACATCAGACAGATCCTAGAAGTGGAGGGGTGGTGACAGATTGCAGGTTATAATGTCACATGATAAGGCAAAGCCACAAATGCAGGTGGAGCCTACAGTGTACATGCATTGCTCAGACTGAAATCACATGTACACGGTAACTGTTAATAACATAGAGTCTCACAACAATACCGTAAAAACTTTCACTTTGCTGATGCTGTAATCCACAGTAATTTACTGATTTTTCCCTGAAACCACTAGATCAGCTTTAGCCGTGAGGCATACCTATCATCTGATGAAAAACATAAAAGTATGTTCAATGAGTGCTCACTCAAAGACGCACACAGAGACAGACACACACTTACACTAAGGAAATACTTCTGCGAGTGCTGGTCAAATTGAAACCTCTTAGTTTCGGGAGTGTGTCATTAGCAAGATGACAGGATGAAATGTATGATGCAGAGCCCAAACCCAGCACTTGAAACAGGGGCAGAGGTAAGAGAGGAGAAAACTACTATCTGGAGAGTGGACAGATACCCACTGACCCATCCCCCTCCTCCACCCTCCACCCAACTCACCTATAGATGGAGGTAATGACCAGTGTGGGCTGAAGCATGCCTATCCACACAGTGAGCCTGTAAGCTGGTGAAGTTCAATAGGATGCAAGATAAGGGCCCCAGGGTGTGTGTGTGTGTGTGTGTGGGTCTATGTTTGTGTCTGTGTGTGTGTGTGTGTGTGTGTGTGTGTGTGTGTGTGTGTGTGTGTGTGTGTGTGTGTGTGTGGGTGAGAGGGGTGGGCTGAGGCTCGCAGGGTCAGACACACACCTCAACATGCGCGCTTGTTTTTCCCACTCCCAAGGCCTCTCTCTCCTTCACATGGTGTAGCCTACCTACCCACGTCTACAGGCCCCCAGGGATCCCAAGCTCCACCAGCCCAGCTTTGAGGGCTTCAGCTCGGGCGTCTTCAGCTTGCTTGGGCAGAGGTGGGGGTCAGGCAGGGGGACTGAGGCTTGAGCCAGATCGAAGGAAGACAGACCATAGGCAAGACACACAGTGAATAATGTGGCCCATGCGATCGAAAATGAGTGATTATCGTTCTTTAAAAAAGGATTTAAACAGTGGCTCAGATTTTGCCTCCAATTGTTGGTTAAAGGGAAGGATTTAATTGATGTGATTTCAGAATGAAGTATCTTTCTTTCGTTTATTTGGAGAGTGTATTTATGGTATGCCGTAAGGCTAGCCTTACAGCCATATAGACTAGCCTATATTATATACATTGCCCTACAGCAAGGTAACAAATTATAGCTTCTTGTTCCCTCTGGCTCTATCTCTTGTGTTAACTTGCACAAATACTCACAAACACGTAGGAACTGACTCAACTCTGGTATCCAAGACTAATTACTTTAAGCAAAAAAAATCTCTCGCTAGGAAGGCCAGCTTCAGTCTGTGTCTGACAAACAGAAATTACACATCTAATGGAATGGAATAGTTGTGCAAATTGGAGAAATAAAACACCTTTTTTTTTCCTCATCGAGGTGTCTCCTTAAATTAGTTTTTAATTTACACCACATTGCCAGGCAATGGAGTGCAGTCAGCCTGCTCAGGTGCCTCTCTTGTCTGCCTGGAGCTCTTATGGATGCAGTTTGTCTAAGGTGTTCATTATCAACTCCACTGACCACCATTTTGAGGCGACTGCAGTTAATGGCGCTGATGGCAAGAAGACAGATGAGAGTAAGATCTGACAGTGAAGGAAGGGCAGTTAATTACTGATGCACCGTGGCATGTGAGGGTACATGACGCACATGCAAAATAATACACCAGGAACCGCTAGTGATAAACTTCCTTCCAGACTCTTGATTTTAAACGGATGTCATAAAGAACGTTTTTGCTTTATCTGTAGATTTGGGGGAGGATCCCAAAGAATGTTTTCTGCTTTGGTCTCACTGTGGCCTACAAGTCAACGTCCCAGAGAACAAAGTTGAGATTTCACAGCTGCTCCTGGTAAAAGCAAACAAGAGAATTCTTATAGGAACATGGAGGTTACGGCTGAGGGAGCTGCCCAATGGGTCATCTTCATTTGACCATAGGTCACCACAATGTTTCTCTGAGCAAGAGTTCTGCGCTGTGTGTATGTGTGTGTGTGTGTGTGTGTGTGTGTGTGTGTGTGTGTGTGTGTGTGTGTGTGGGTGTGTGGGGTTACCAGGGAGACAAACAGATTTTCTATGTAAAAAGTTTCTGAGAATCCCTCAAGCCCTGACTAAACCAGTTTTTCTCAGTCTAAATAATGAAAACAAAATGTATTTCATATGGAATTTTTGACATCAAATGGTTTATTATTAGCTGACAATTCTCTGTGTTGGAGAATAGTGATGAACGACGGAAATACTGATTCAAAAAACCCTCCTCATAGTCAATTAATTTGATAAAAAAGACATAAGATGATCAGCCTTTTCAAAGACAAACGTTAAAAAGGCTGCATGTTCAGATTGCGATTCAGCTGAGCAGTACAGTAGACTGTGCTGATGTAAAACAGAAACCTTTCATATCACTCCTCAGGGAATTCTGTGGGCTGTCAGTAGCTTCCTGTGGCGATCTAAGGCATGAGAGACAAAGCAGAGACGTGTTGAAGGGCTTGTGGCAGAAATAGTCTCGTATCACTGACCTCAGGCCCCTGGCAGTTGGCTGAAGCCTCACCTGATAAAAATAAAAACGACTCTCTCCCAACGTTCTGGGAGGACCGAATAACGAATAGAGAATGTGGAGGGTAGTAGAAGGGGAGAGACTGACACCGCTGCACAGAGTTTAGACAGGCATGTTGTAGCAGCATCAACTCTGCTACTGATAAGATGTAGGAGGACATCATTGAAGTAAGGTTCGGACCATGAGTGGCATGAAAGGATCTTGTATTGGCTGTTATTTACTGTACATTCATTCTTTATTCATGAATATGCACTTTTACATTACCATCTTCTTGATCTACTCACCTCGATTATGTGTATTTTGCTGGAGGACAAAGCGTCAACCATCTAAACAATTCACAACAGGCCTGGATGAAAAATGTATCGGGTACGTTTCGTTTTTTGCAGACAGCTGGTCAGAAAAAGTTTGACTTGAAAGTGGCTGGGTAACACCCTATAGTTAGCCTACTATACACAGTAAAAAATTGACATTTGGTGCCAGTAGAATTTTCCAATTCTTTCTTCACTAACGCAAACATTCCTACTTTCCCCCAAATGCAATTTCCCCTGATTGAGGACCGCGGTAGAACCAAAGAGTGAATCCACTGCCACAATGGAATAGGGAGAGAATAGCGATGCTAATCATTTGGAGGCGGACAAAAGACATAAGAAACAGACGACAAATGCGGATGTGGTATGTAGAGTGCAGCATGGAAAATTATCTGCAATAAATTAAAGCCTGCACTGGAGAGGATTGTAGTAAAGTGAGGCAGGGGGAAATAAATAGATGTGAAAGTTGCTTGCAGAATGGCTGTGTGTAATAGCCATTATCTGGACAGGCAGGAATGTCTTGGGGTAGCGTGGTTGGAATGCCAAGGTGTGGCCTGGCATGTAATTAACAGATAAAACTGTTGGTTCATTAACTGCAGATGCAATGTCATGTGTTCGGAGTGTATTGATCTGCTGGTTGTCGAGCTGGGCCTCCCTGCTCACCAGACTACTGACACTACATCCATCACACCCTCCACCTCGCTATATTTATAGAATCATAATTAGCTCTGCGCTCAAGCCAACATCATTAGCTTTGCCTTTTTTTCCCCCTCTCAAAAAGCAGTCATGCATGGTAATAATGGTGTTCTTAGCAGAGATAGCGGACGGCATCCTTATCAAGGACACATCTATCTATGGGATTTGAGAGAGTTAGACTGGAGGAAATATGGCAGTTTAAAATGACAATGAAAAATGGAAGAGGAAGAAAATGAAAAAAATATGAGGTGCTATACCCAGGCAACAATGTCACCTTGGAAGATTGTTCAGATTGATTACGTAAGCAGACCCAGTCGTTCCTCAGAGATGGCCTGGTTAGATGATAGTTGATATCGCCAGAAGATTCTGAACCCCAAAAGCTCTGTTCTAGCATAACGTTCAGGCACAGCTGCCCCTGTTATTATTGCAGTTTTGCAGATCAGTATAAATTCTCTATAATACTGTAGCTTATCGAGCCATATCTGAACTGGATAAAATAAAACATGGTACCGAAATTAAGAAAACATAAAACATGCTTTGAAAAAAGGGCACACACCTTGACCATGACAGACAGTGACTTGCAAAGAAGCCGTTTGGTTTGATAACTACAAGCACTTCTCCTTTACTCCAGAAAAGAGACACCCCCGCAACCACCTGAACACAACACCCTCACTCGTTTTTAATTAACACTGAAATGCATGTATTATTTTCATTGAGCAAAGAGCTCAACCACCAGTAGTTGCCTCACACCAGACAGTCACTTGAACCGACAACAGATAAAAGCTACTGTTACAAAAGGCGGAGGTAACAAACAGACACATTGTAACTTGCCTTTTTCTCTTCAATCGCATTTGAAAAGCGCTGATGGAGGATGGCCTCCCTATTCACTGTTCATGAAGTCATGTGTGTTGATGTGATTCTAAGGGCCTGTAAGCCATTGGCCTTGCTGCTTCTTTCTGCATGCTCAACCAGCCTTGTAAAGGGGAGGTCACTAATGTAGGACAGATTGAAGGTGAAAAACTATTAGTTTAACATTAACCTGTGGTTCTAGCACCTGGGACTTGTTACTACACACTGGATTAGACCTGAATGCACCTTAAACTGTGCTCTCTCAGACTTTGTGCGTTGGTGCACTGTCAATCAAACTGGAAAATGGAAAACTATTTCAACATTCCACTGTGCAGGAATTCAAAAGGACATGGAAAATGCCAGAGTTGTATAAATGACGGTTTTGCATGACATGGTCTTGAGCCTTATTACTGCAACATCATAATTGGTGTCACCGTCAGAGACGCTGGTCATGGTGAGCTGCCCAGGGTTTAATGAAGTGACAACGTTTCTATTTTGTGACACATTGCTGCATGATTTATGGAGACAAAGGAAACCCGAATCCCAAGTACAGTGTGTTATAGAAGAGCCGGTTTCTTTGACTTCATTTTCAGCTTACTGTTCAGCAGAGTTAGCTTAATGTAGCCTATCTAGTGCACAATGAGCACTTATTTTATTTTGATGACTGGTTTTGATTCTGTTGCACCATACACACAGACCGTTGGAGGTGACCTAATTAAACCAGAGGGTAGATGTAATTACTTGACACCTTCATCCGCTCCAGGCGCTGTTGTTTTGGCCACTCGCTATTGCTTGTGGACTCAATTACTGTGTTGGCGGCTGTTGGTAGGAGTGATTTAAACCATCAGTTTGGATAAACCCTCTAGAACAACACTAAGAATGGACGAGCCCCGGAAAAAAAAAAATTAATAACTGATTGACCACATGTACTTACGCTATGGGCATTGTAGAAATAGTAATTACAGAGATGATAATTGAAGAAATGGTCATTACAGAAATGGTCATTGTAGAAATATCTGCTGAGTACAGCTCAGCAGGGAGTGTTTTTACTGCAGATTGAGAGGCCGCAGGTTTGAATCCCATCCGGTCGTTTTAGATAACAAGTCTGTTAAATGAGCCCAATATACCACATTAGAAGAGTGACTGGCTAAATGCCTGTGGGTTGAGTTAGCACTGAGATTATACATTTCTTAAAAAGACTAGTCTTCACATAGTGTTGGAGTTTAGGAGTGGGTAAGAGGAGTCTGGTCTGTGCTTGGGGGTGACCAGGGGTCGATGATAGAGTTTCTTATCACACTTGCTGTCATTTGCAGCTGCTGTCAGTGCCCCGCCTTGTTGGTAATTAATCACATCGGCTGGCTAATACATTCCTTCGATCCGGATGATTCATTTCTCTGGACAGTGGCCCATGAAAGGTCATCCTTCCCTGGTCATTGGTCATTCCAGGAGGACTGTATTCGCAGCAGGCGCGCCCCTCATCCAGTCAATACATCTCTATCACGATGCACATATGAAATGAGTTTCCAGCGTCGACTGGATTGAATTATAGTGTTGTTGGACCACGTCATCATGTCTGGGAATAACCTGGACAAGGTGACTAATGGCCTCCTTCCAGGCAGGGACAGTCCTGGTTAGTGTCACAGGGGGAGCAATCTTTGAAGTTAAAAGAAACAAATTCACTTAGATGATTCCCTATCAACTATATGTCTCTGTCTCACATGGGTGCAACAGTGCGTATCGCTAAGGTCCAGCTGTAGTATCCATGACGAGAGGCCCAACCGGTACATAGACTTTAAAAAAATATAAACGGAAACATAATACGTACAGAAACGTCATGTCTATACTCCACCATCACTCATTTGCCGTTGAAAGGTAAATGCAAGCACGCGTGTCACAGTGTGGAAAGCATTCATGGTGGGGCAAGGCTGAGCTGTAGGAGGAGCAGATGAAAGGTCAGGGAGTACTGATGACCGCAAACTGTACCCCCATCGATTTCCTCACCGTGATCATAAGTTCAGACGCCACTCACCCATGCCAAAGTGCAATGGCTGGCCCGCGTGCAGAACAGTCAATGAGGAGGAGGAAAATGAGGTGGAATTGGTGGGAAAGGGGAGGGGGAATGGTTGTCAAGATGGAGGAAGTTGTGTCGGGAAAGTTAAGGATTTAGCAACCTCACTGACAGTCACGCCACGGTTGACATTTCAGTGATTTCTATGGAATGTTTGCGATAAAATTGGTGGTCAGGCAGTTACCATTTGAGCATCCACTTCTGTGAAGCAGCGATGTGGCGTTTCTCGGTGACAGTGCCAGGCAGTTCACCATAACACCAGATAAACATTGCCAGGGCAGCAACTCCATCTGAGCACAATTTGATGGGGCCAGTGATTTGCATGTTGGATCACATGCAGGTCAGGGACAGAAACAAACCATTCTGTAGAGTTCCTTCTATCATCTGGGTAAGAAGGTGGGACTGGAATCACCCAACACTGGGAAAATGGGTAAAAATGTATTTACTCCAAGTCATTTCACATAGTATTGATCAGCTGGTTTGGCAAGCCAATGGAATCATGTGATCCCCACCATCTATCATTGGTTTTGTGATTGTGTGTGAGAGCCAGTCAAGCGCTCACATGGTAGTCACATCTTAGAGAGGGTGGAATTGAGACCATTTGGGAGCTGTGACCCCGAACATACCAAGTGTGTGTCACAGGTTGACCCACTAAAGTGATACCCTGCCTGGAGTATGCATCACTGTTGGAGTGCTTACCATCATCTGGCCGCAGACTTGATACGCATCCTGCATCCAGACAAGGCTGTGTTGATACTAGCCTGACAGCAAATCAATAAAAAGAATTCCCTCTCGTTTCTCTGTCGGTGGATGTATAAAAAATGTCTTTCGAGTCTTAGAAACATGAAAGCGATCGACATGTTAGAGCATCGGTGAGGTTTAAATTCTCTCGACTTTGGTATTAATAAACAATGAAGTGGTCGCAGGGCTTAGTGTGGGATTTTGCTGCACAACTGTATTGGATTTTCTAATGTCACCTGGGATCCATTTATTCAATGGTAATTAAGTCGTGTGCTTATGTGCCCTCCTGTACATGCAGATGTACAATTGGTTTCTCAAACTTCGAATGCCAAGGTAGATCTTTATTGAACGCTTCACATTCAAATTCATCTTTTGTTGACATGACCATATGCATGTAACTACTTAATAGAATCGGTCGAATATGGGGAGTCTGGGGAAGAAGAAAAAAAGTATTGACTCTCACGCTGTCTAACATTTCATGGCTTGCAGTTTTCAAATTCGAAACTTGTCACCTTGGTACCAAAAGTAATTAAAAAGTCATTAAAATGCAAATGTGGTAAAGTGGTCACGGTGTATTCAGTGTTAGATGGAGGGCAGTTGGTGGCATTACATTTATCCTCACTTGGCCTCCTCTTTACTTCTCTGTGTACACTCCTGAACTGAAGTACGACTCAGGTCTGACCCAGAGGAAGGCTGTGTGAGGGGGGAAGTCTTCTCTGTATGCTGGTATTATTGCTGGTATTACTTGGGCTTCATGTTGCTGACTGTGCGGCACCCCTGCGTAGACTGGAGGTGGTATAGTCTGCTGTGCGCAGGCCACCGTGGTTAGTGGAGCATCTGCGGTGGTCCCTTCTGCAGGTGGTCTTATCTTTGATACAGAGCTCCACCACAGGGGTTGCATGCTCTGAAGCCCAGAGAGACTCCCAGCCTCCTCTCAGAGTCAGGCCCCTAAGGCAGTACCCCCAATCAGTTCACAAACGTCCTCTTCAAAGCAACCGCACGCACCCCAACTCCCTCTTGCTTCTCGCGCTTGCTTCTCTTCCTCCCAGAGTTGGTCTCCATCTTTCTCTCTTCATCAGCTTATCGCCCTCCCTCTCAGCTGCCTCCGTCAGTCTCCCTCTATCTCACCCGTTCTTCCAGGCAACTCTCTGACGCTCTCAATCTCCCTCTTCAGTCAGTTTCTCCCTACGTGCCTCTCTCTATATCCCTCTGTCCCTCCACCTCTCTGTCGGTATCTCTGTCTCCGAGGGAACCCAGTGAACCTACCCTTCTCATTGCCATCCCATCTTGACTGTTGGCTGCTGAGTTGTGTCATTTCTGGACAAGACCCATGTGAGATTGGCTGAAGGCTTGGTTTCCATTAAAATGCCTGCAGCGAAAACACACACTTCCTTATTGCTATTGCATATAGATGATGCACACGACACAGGCAGTCATGGAGAAAAAGAGATCACGAGTGAGTGTGATGCTGAAAGGGACCACAGAAAACGAAAGGTGCTTTGATCCTGGGGGAGTGTATGCTACCACACTTCCCACCTCTAGTTTCTAATCAGGACATCATCTTCTACAGAGCTCTCTGAATGTGGATTAATTAAACAGATTGTAGCGTGTTTGACACAGTAGGAGGGTTGATCTCACTCTCAAGCACACAGGAGATGCAAGGAAAGCAGCAAACCTGCCTCAGATGCCTCTTCAAAGAGCATCCCCTAAGTGGAGAAAAAATGAATTTGGAGAAACCCAGCAAGACTCCCAGCAAGACCAAAATAATGATCGCAATGCTACAGTTATGATCATAGCATGTACCTCTGCTGCACCCTGGTTCTCATATTGGACTTCAAATGGTCTCTTAACAAAGATGAGCACAAACAAGTAATCTTCTTCTTTCAGAAGGCAAACACCCACTCAGTACTTTTATGTGGCATCGATGGTGCAGAGATGAAACATGCAGTGCGACAGTGGTCTGCTTCCGATCATTAAGTACAACACATGAAGTAGACTCCATTCACGTGTCCTTTTGTTCGGGTCCTGCCACACACTATATTGACTGTTACACATGTGCGTTATAAATGTGTTGTAAAGCTTAGAAAACAGATTGTTTTTAATTGGCAGCTAACAGTAACAACACAGATGGCTGAGTAGGCGAGACAGTCAGAACCTGCTGGAGCCTCTCTCATCGTTGGGAAAGGAAGGAAGTTGTAACTCCAGACTAACCTCTTCCCTGGAAAAAAGAAACTGATTGTAGGTTGCATCCAACTCTAAACTAGAAATGCTCAGGTGAGATGATACACTTTTGCAATCGTTTTGCAAATCATGACAGACTGCCAACCCTACGACTGTATTGGCACAAACATTTTGTCCACAGCTAACTCAATTAATATTGTTTGTAATTATGTTATTAATTAATGGGATTTATAAATGGGACATAAAAATGTGAGTCGTGTTTCAAGTGTTCATATTCCAGGGCTTCATTTTGCTGAGGATGAGACAATAACTTTATTCATGCAGGAATCCCATATTGGGATTGGTTGTATGTTACAACAAGGAAATTGCTAATTTTCCAAAAAATAAAAACAGTGTTACATGAGAGAGAATTATTTAATTGATTCATTAGTTTTACATCTCTACTGTGTGAATCAGAGATTTGTAATGCCTTCATGTTCATCACAATCAGTAAATAAGCTTTTGCCTTATTATCTGTTCATTCATTCTGTCTCCTTATCCTTTCTATACAATACGCACTCTAACAATAACCTTTATTGTGTTCGGAACTGCCAGAGGTATATCATGTAGCAATCGCCTGACTGAATAATAAACACCTGATTTGCCTATTTTTGTTTATCCCTTTCCACTGGAAAGATTATACTTAACCACACACGATGACTTGATGAATTTAATAGTTGAATTATTGACACGATTTAGCCAACTGACAAACTGAAGAATGGATTATCCAGAGGTTCTGTTTGCCAACCCCAGAACTAGATTGACCCTACTGTAAGACCAACCAACCATGGCGAAAACAAACACTGAAAAAGTCAAGTGACCCAATGTATGTGTTGAGAAGCAACACATACGTACAAGTGTTACACTCTGTTTGTTAAATCATGTTGACTAATTAAGACACAGATCCATCTCTGGGGTCTTCCAGAATGGATTTATCCGATGAACTTGACAGCTGCATGTTTCAAATTAGCATGGTTGACAGAAGCTGCAACACCCAAAAGAAACACAATGGCCCAAACAAATCATTAAAGTAGGAAATTATACTCTTGCATAATTAATGTGCTAATAATTAAAGGGGCATGTTCTCCCAATTGGTGCGGATCGTCACAGACCAAATGGATTGTAGTATTGTCAGGCATACCTACTGTTATGTTCTGAGCTATGACACAAGTCATAATCGACCTGTTTAGTTGACAAAATCTCTAACTGACACAGCAACTGACATGTTTCCTGATGCAACATCCCATCATCAGAATGTTTCTCTTAAATCGTTCGTCAGTCCTACTCTAGGCCTCTATGTGGCAGCATTCACAATGGAACACCATTTTTAAACACCCTTGTACAAGTACCCATCTTGATCTGTAGGTTGCTGCTGTGGACAAACGACTAAAATGTTGCCAACTAAATCTATGTTCTTTTTTAGGAAACACATTTTTCACATTCTGTCATCCATAGTCACTTTTAAGAATCTTTCGGATACAGAGCTCTGAGTCTTGGACTGCCTTGCATCATTAACTGTGTGCTCACTTGCAGGCCATTAATCATCACCAGCAAGCCACACATGTAGATATGGATCTGGCCACGCCTAACGATATTTTAAGCAGAAATGCCTTAATGAGAGAATAAAGCAACCAATTGTGCCTTTTTTCTTTTATGCGGTGGTGGTGGTGGTGGTGGTAGTGGTAGGGTCACATAATATGCCTGTCAGTGTTAAATTGCTAAACATCATTGGTGGGAACATGAATCCCATGTTGGCACCGTGTAAGTCGACCGATGTGACGTCTGTCTTAAGTGATTGTGTCACGTTCACTCAAAGACGTTGAACGTACGTAGACCACTTCTGGCTACAAGCTGTCTGCATGCACCTGAGAAAGATTGAGTTTGTTTTGTTATTAATGATTTCGGAAAGAGTACCACTATACCACATCCAGGATCGCTGCCAATTATATGTAGTAGTTCCAGCTATTTGGACCTACAACCTTTTAGGAGAGCCAACTGTGGAGATCACAGTGCGGCAGCAGACACACACAAATATGTTGCCTTCTGTGTCAACACTCCCGCTGGAAGTTCTGATGTGGCAAAGGACAAAGCTAGTTTGTGTGCTCCAGTTTCAACTCCAGAACCAGAGGAATGATAGAAGACAGCGCCTACCTTGATAGAAGAGCCAGCAAAGAGGCAAGAGTGACACCTACTGTTTCAGATTGGAAGGACATGCGGTGAAAAGCCCAAGCGATCCTACCAGATACATGACAGTGATGTATATCTGAAGTGAACACGTGCAGCATATAGGTGAGGTCTACATAGAAGCTTTTAGAGTGTTCCAAATACTTAGCTGTTCTAAAAGCCTGTACGTTTTCGTGTCTGATGTGGCCAACTGCCATGTGAGTTTCCTGCGAAGAGTGGGAACGAAGGCTATCTCTGGAGATTGTTTTCAGAGTACGCAGAAAACTAATTACAAGCAATAAATTAATTTCACGCTGCCGCTTTGGAATTAATTGCGTCTTCAAAAGAGTGACTGGGAGCGATGGCTCAAGCAGCGATAAGAGTGGACAGACCGAGTCAATGAATTACATAACTTGCCAGTGGCATCGCTTGTCTGTGGCCTTCTATGCCCTTTATCTGCATGTTTTAAGACTCTCTGTTTGTTTTTAAGTCTTATTTATTTTACTGAAGCAAAAATGCTATCCGAAATGTTCTCATGCTACAGTAAATCAACGTTCAATCTATTGCCATAGGGATTAAAAGTACAATAAAATTATTCACACGTTTTGTTAAATTATTATTCGAATTATTTATGGGAAAACAACAAACACAAAGTTTTAGGCCAAAACATCAGGAAGCGTCTAGGTTGTTTAAATGTCTGTGGCGATATCCATTCACCCTGCCACCTATCAGGCGCTCATTTTGAACATAGGTAGAGTATTTAAAACCAGATGGCTGATGCTACTAAGTCCGATGTTGTCCGACTGTAACCAGGAAACCATGACAACAAAGCCTCTATGGGGATGTGAAGCTGGTACACGATTTCTGGGGTGACATGACACATTATGTATGTTTACTCGATTTCTTATCTTATAGAAAGGCGAGCAGAAATCTTTTTTTCAACTGAACTAGCAGACTATGATGCTCTTAAAGTATTGAATATTCAATAAAAAAGACATATGTCTTTATACAGTAGCATAACTATTGCAACACCCCTGAATGATGGAATATTACAATGTAAATATACATCATATTTAGGTTATTAGCAAACAGTATGTGGGTCAGATGCACATTTCTATTATTTCTGAACGAAGGCAGCAAAGTGATTTCTGAGGATTGAAACAGGAGTGGGCTAACTTTTCAAGATAATACTAATTGGCCCCAATGGGAATTTGAACAAATCCTTGATGTGACTTCTCACTACTCTCTAGCAAGGCTCACATGAAACACACCTCCCACTGCAACACATTCTCCTAAGTTTGACAGTTGCAGTAATTCTTGTTGATGTCATCGTTGTATTTTTCAACACGCTGCGCTGTTTGATCATTATGAGACGTCATTTTCATTCAGCTCATCCATGTCGGTTCGTATCCATTCTCTTTGTCAGACTTCTGAGATCATTGCTATCCATCCCCCCTAGAATGACAGATACGGGCCCGTTCATTTTACTAACAACTTGTGTGCTAATTTTAAAAAAAACGTAATAAAGAGAATATCTATACCTTTGTGGCATCTCTGAGGATACAGTATATTTGAAACAGTTTTCTGGAGACAGCTTTAGCAGAGCTAAATATTCTCCTGGGCAGTCCACTGGTATCATTCTGAATGGTAATCTGAGAAGAACCGATATCTAATTTAGCTGTCGAAAGGGTGAATCTAGAAGGCTCTTCTCAAGGGTCTGGACAGAATACTGATTTTAGAGTTACAGTGCACGTCATATTGTTCTGCTACTGAAGCCTAGTTCTAGGTTGAACTAAAATGCTTTGGTTAAAAGGTTTTGGAGTGCTTGGTAATCTCATTTTAGCTTGGTTACTGTGTATCACGGAGGTCTTTCGATTTTCTCCGGGCCACAGAATTGGATGGGTTAGCCAACTGTACATTTTCACATATTGAATACTTTACACATAAATACTTGGACAGAACTGTGTTGCTGTGTCTACAGTGTTTATTCATGTGTTGCCATTGAAAGATTAGTGTTGGAATGTACTCATTCACCTTTTTTATTGCAGTTTCCTTGTGGCGTCATAAGGGTTCCCCAGAGGCTACATTGTACTTCAGGGAGGAGACAGTAAGTACTGCCAAAATTGCGTACATCCTAGATGTCTGTTATTTATAGGTGGAAGGACATTTCTTTGTTTTGTAAGTAGAGTAGCTCTAGTTGGTTATTTGGTCCAATTAGCAACCTTTAAAATGCTGCACAGAGGCAACCTGAGGTGGGAGACAAGACAAACTAACACTGGAGTTTCCCTCAGTGTTCTGTCTTCTCTCTCAAACGCCAACTGCATTATGGCCATCCGACATTGGGTAAACACAAGTGGGAGCCACACCCTGTAAATGATTCACTACATACTCTGCTGTTTATCTACCTGTGTAAACAGGTTCCCTGGCAACGCCTGCATATAATTACACACTCTCTCTCCCACACACAGTTATGTACACACCTGATGCAAAATCCTTCTCTCTAAAATGTTCATAATTAACCGAATAGAATTGAAATATGAGAAGGGAACATGTGACCATGTATTTTCTCTCAAACTGTTCAAAAGCATCAATAGAAATACTGTGCCTAGATACAAATATATATAGTTGTCGTAAAAAAGGGCCAAAGACATCTACATTAAATGAATGACAGGAGTAAAAATCTTTATCAGACAATGACACATTCAAATTCTGTCTAGTTCGAAACGTACACACACACACACACACACACACACACACACACACAGCTGAAGTCCACAGGACAGCTGCCAGAATGCATCATCCAACTCAATGACCCTGCAGGCCCATCAGCATCAATCACCAGTAGTCAATGCAGGGACCAGGTATGTGTGTGTGTCTAATGCCGCACAGACGCCCAGTCTAGTGTGGAAAAAACAACAGCTGGGTGTTCATATTCCAAAGCTCACAAGTTAAGGTAAACATGTAATGGATAACGTTTATTTAAAACTGTTGCAAAAGGGAAGTCTGCTGGCTGAAGTTTTGTTTGTGGTGGTGGTTGACAGGCAGTAGTATTTGTGACTGCAATGTGTGTGTGTGTGTGTGTGTGTGTGTGTATGTGTGTGCATGTGATTATGGCTATGATAATACAAAACCATTCTAATCCATAACAATTGATGTGCTCAAACTTCAACTTATTGCAACATGGAAATAATATATTCTTAAAAATACCTTACACCAACGGACTCTCATAAAACTGCAAAACAGGTTAGCAAAGAGGCCAAAAGCTATTAAAATAAATTCTATGAACCATTTACCTCACAATACGCATATATCCCAAACATTTTTAAAAGTCCAGTGCAAATCCAGTCTGACTACGACGAGTATCCAAAGCAGTTCAGTGAGACAAACCCGCAATGACCTCTGACATTATGGGGTCACTCACGGCTATAATTCAAGTATAACTCAGTGCTCATTGTTCATTTCTTGCTGCAGGTCTCTGCCAAGGTCTGGAACTTAGGCCCCAACATGTTGAGAAAGTCCAGGTTGTCTTGGTTACCCTGGTCACTGCAGCAACCCACAGAGCCGGCCACCGAGCCTGCTCCCTCAAAGCCATATGGGTGCACGTTGTCGTCCGGGTAGCGTTCCCCTTCCACGGCCCCGAGGTACGTCAGTCTCTACAGGGTGGGAGGCAAAAGCCAGTAGGAAGAAGGATATTAAGTTTGGTGGTATTACTGCAGCATCCAGAACAGGATATTTCCCAGACAGATATTACACAGGGTATTACACAGATAAACCGAACACTAGCAAGATAAGACATATGAACGTTTACAGAAGGGGCCAGACAAGATTATATGGAGGAATTGTCAGTGTTCTCACCATAAGGGAGAAGACATATTAAACCTTGGAGAAAAAAATGACTTCATGTCTAACATGTGAGACTTTATCTTTTTATTAAGTAGGGAGCGGCGATATTGACCTTTGTTGAACAATCTCCTGTCTAGGTTTAGGTTAGGGTCATTGACAAGATGAGTTTGAGCTCAGGATTAGCTGTAAGAAAATGTGTACCTTTTGTAATAAGCGTCCGTTGGTTTGCCAGTGGTATGCCCCAGAGTCTGCGTACTGGTAGGACTGACCAGTGTTCTCCAAGGCACGTTCATCGCCAGTGAAACACTGCCCTCCTCCATACTGGCCTCCACCATTGTACTGGCCAGAAGAGAAGCTGTTGTGTGAATCGCTGAACTGGTGGAGCAAGTTCGGTTGGACGTTCAACACCCCTCCCTTGACTTGCATGATTTTGCTGTCTCTGTATCCCACGTCGGATTTAAAACCTGCAGCAGGTTTGTCAGCGGTCACAGACCCAGGGACGATAAGTCGTTTGGAATCCTGAAGAGGCGCATGTTACCAAAAAGAAGGCAAAGAATTAGGGCTTCAAGTGGTGGGACACAATACGATATCGCTTCTTGGTTCTTTCATTGTGATGATCTTACCAGCTGGTCCGCTGGAGCCTCTGTGTTAGACTTAAGGAGGGTCCCTCCACTGTACCCCAGATCACCTATCTTGCTGTCTTCCTTAGTCACACAGACAAATGCCAGCACTGCACCTGTCATTGACGAAGAGACAATGACATTAGGATAAACAGCTCTGCTAAAACCTGGCTTCAATAGCCACTTCTGGTTGATGCATTCCTGGTATGATTGATTCACTACTTTAAACCCTACTGAATCACTGCTGCTTTCACACATACTACATAATGTACATTTTATATAGACATTTAATGGGACGCATGGTTCCAGTCTTCCTTCTGAGAATGTATACTCAGATTATAGGTTTATGAAACGTGTTGTACTTGTAAACATTGGTACGTATTCCCTGTAAACCATGTGTCTGTGGTGAGGCACGGGGCGGAGGAGAGGTGGGCGGAGGGGGACTCACAGAGCAGGGTGAGGAGGGCCAGGGGTAGCAGCATGGCCAGGATGGCCCACCCCCCCAGGGCGCTGGAGGTCGCCTGGGCCACGCAAGCTCCGCTCCTGCAGCGACACACCCGGATGGTGACTGTCTGCTCCCCTCCCATGCCCTGCAGGTCCTTCACCACCAGGGGGACTGTGTAGACACCCGTGGGCAGCTCTCTGGTCTGAACCAGTGTGGCAGCCGTATCTGAAATGGAGAAGTGTGGCGTATGCACTTTAACAAGAGTTTTGACCGTGTAACTCGGCTTAGGGACAACATTTAGGATTTTGGTGAGGCTGCGAAAGCTATTTCTTGTTTTTGAAGTCATCAAATAATGTGCTAAATGTCAGTTATCTCCCTGTAAAGCGACGGTAGATGGTCCTATGTTAGCTAGTAGCATGAGGACAGTAGGAGAACACAGTTAGAATCCTCATCACCACACACCATTAAACCTCTTCACTGCCCATTTCCCGTCATTGCCGGCCTTCAGCTGGAAGTTGAAGGGTGAGGAGAAGGGAGGTCCATCTTTGTCCTTGGCCACCGCCAGCGTGGAGCCAAGCTCACCGCTCTTCTCACACACAACCATCTGGGCTGACGGCAGCTCAGGGGTGTGGTCGTTCACATCCACCACCTCCAGAATCACCGTCCCCGAGCCACTCTTGCCACCTAAAACACGGCAGAGGATAACCAGGTTAAGGTGAGCAGCCCAGAGCATGTGCCCGTCGGGCGGAAACACAGCTTAGCCAGCAGAGAACATCCTGCATGAGCAATGACAACTCAAAGTGTCTGTCATGGGTGGTTACACGTGTTTCCCTGAGAATGTTTCACGTTTCACTGAAGTGGGAGCTGTCATAACACGCTGTATTTTTACAGGAAACAGTGAACACTCAATCGTTCTCAATGTCCCTTTCTCTGTGGTGTACATACCTAGGGTGCTCAGGGTACACGTTATTTTAATCTAAGATAATTGAAGGTGTGCCACATCCTACTAACATTGCCTAAAGGTTAGAACACAGTGATTTGCACTAGCATGACTAAGCTATAATTATGGCCCTATGACATGTTTGTCAGAGAGTCTCTTTTATCTAAGGTTGATCCATGAAATAGAAACAGAAATGAGTCAGATAATCATGGAAATGTCTTAAACTGAAATCTGCCTTTTATTCTCTACCTGGTATCTGAATCACTGATAGTGACTTTTGGGCAATTAAATTTGAATCATGCTGAAAAGGGAGCAGTTGTTTCATACAACATGTACTTACTGGCATCCACAGCCTTCATGGTAACATTGTACAAGCCACCTTTAACATGGCTGGACTCCCTGTCTATTGTGTTGGCCACCTTCAGTTGACCACTGTTTTCATCCACACTGATCCAGGACCCGGGGTCGACAACCTTTAAGTATCTGGAGGAGAGCAAAAGCAAAACACATGCAGGTATAGCAAAGGCACTTCTGAGAAATTCCTGTTTTACTGCCCTTTGTGGGCTTGAGAAAAATGCTTGTTACGGAGCTGCATCCCCATCTTGTGTTGGGATCCGATAATGACAGCCACACGGGGAGGATGGGAGACAAGAGGACAACCTGACAGGACTTACTTGATGCCGGCACTGCTCTTAGTCTCTGGGTCGCTGGCGGTGTAGGTTCCTATAAGCGTTCCATTAGGTGTGTTCTCATTAACTAGGATGCGCATGATGGGAGCGCTGAACTCGGGCCCCTCGTCCTCATCCCCCACGTTGACGGTCACTGGGATGGACAGCCAGGAGGCCGTGGTGCCAGTCAGATTAGCCTGGTTCTTTGCCATCACCTCCAGCTTTAAATTCTTTGCGGCTTCGTGGTCTAACGGCTGGAGGAACAAGAAGAATATCACCTAAGTAATGAGTCACGCTTCTAGAAATACAGCAAGATCAGGAATCTGTTCATCCTGTTCAGCGAACAATGAGGTGGGTATGTACTGCTGAGGAACTCACCTTGGTCAGGTAAAGGAGACCTTCGTTCGTTTTTGGGTCTCTTTCGATCCTGAAGTTACCATTTTCATTGCCCTTTGTGATGACAAACTCAGTGTTCCAGTTGGGCGTGTTCACCAGGTCCTTGTCCTCGACAGGGATGCGGAGGAGGAGACGTTCCCCCTGGTTCTCCATGACGTCCACAGTGTACTGCAGGCAACGCACAAGGTCAATTCAAGTCAAATGAGCACAAATGATCAGAACGCATATAAAGAGTAGCATTGAGTCACATCAATTGTTAAAACATATCAACTGTCAGTTTTCCCATCCGCCCATCACCACGTACCGATGACTTGGTGAAAGTGGGCGGATTGTCGTTCACATCCTCCAATGTTATGGTGGCTGTGCCAGTACTGAACAGACCGCTTGGCGCTCCGCCCATGTCCCGGATCTCAATTATGGCTAAATGAGTGTCTTTCACCTGAAAAAGGAAAACAAAGACCACATTGCAGTGTTGGTTACCTCTACAGAGCCTAAGGTGGAGATACCATGGTGGTGTTGAGAGAGGCTGGGTGGAGGCCAGGGGGGTGGGGGTACTGACCTCTCTGTCCAGATTAGGGGACACAGTGCTGATGATGCCAGTGTCTGGGTTGATGAAGAACAGGTCAGCGCCGGTGAGGAGAGAGTAGCGGATCTTGGTGTGGTCTGTCTCCTCCTGATCTCTGTCTGTGGCAATCACCTGCCCCACCACCACACCTACAATGCCAAACACCCAACTCAGCTTTAAGGAACGTTCACACTCTAAATATACCGTGCATGGTTTACTGGGTGGTGTTTTATAGGGCCGCCACGCCAAACACACTCACCTGGCTTGCTTCGCTCTTGTACAGTGAACTGCAGTGAACCGATGAACATTGGCTTGTTGTCGTTCACATCAATTACGTTCACTGTGACTGGCAAAGCCAAGTCTGTTTTCACATTGGTCAGTCTGTCGTATACATCAGCTTGAAACTGGCGAGAAATCAAACAGGCAGCTTCAGTTATCAGATAACCGAGACAGTAAGATAGCCAGACAATATGATATTCAACCTAAGCAGAATTTCATTTTCAGTAGACTACATTAAAAAGACAGACAAACATAAAATGTTAAACTCGGTCATCCGATGTGATTGGCAGCACAGGTTATTGCCAGTGAAGTGAATCAACATGTCAAAGACAGCAAGTGCTAAATTTAGTTCTTAATCTTAATTCCTAGAACGTAATAATTCCTTGAGAGTGCTGGATTATTCCGAATCTTATGGTAGATTTGAGTGGCGCCAATTAACAGTCATGAGAGGCCTTCTTCGCAGAATACAAAAGAACGTTAAGATGACTGATGGTGACTAGGATTACACTCATCTTTAATCCTCGTACTTACTGTGAATTTGGGAAACTCCTCCCTGTCCACAGACTGGTGCACCCTCACCATCCCTGTGTTCCTGTCAACACTGAACACGCCCCTGGGGTTCTCGTCCACGCCCGGCCCACTGATCGTGTAGTACACATTGTACGCAGCTGAGGAGTCCGATCCAACCTATACCGCCAAAACCCCAAACAACTCAGTGTCATCACATCTATTCGATACCGGTGAGATAAAAGTGTATTACACACGCTTTCCTTTGTCAAATCAATATCTGTTTTTTTGTTTTGTTTTTTTGTCAAGAAATTGAAAAGTTCCCACAGTATATCAGAACCTTGAGACAAGTTACAACACATGCATTCACCACCTAAAGGCTTTGGCTGGTGTGTTTGTGTGGCTTGCAAGGGTGTGTCTATGAGTTCGTTTTGGCCCACACAGTACCTGCAAAAGTCTGAGAATATAGTAGGATTTGGAGCAGAAGATAGATCAAGTTTTAGTTGTAGTAAAACCGCAGTATTAGAAACCGTCTTACCAACTCGACATCTTTTGGAAATGGTGGGACATCGTTTTCTATGATGTTAAAGGGTATTGGGCTCCATCTTCTCTTGGAACGCCTCAAAACCCCCTCATTTTCTACCTAAGATAGGAAGCAGAAGGTTCCTCCCGTAACACAAGTGTAATATACTTTAAAAACTTTAACTCTTCATCAACAACGAAAACTGTCAATCACCTCATTTGTACTACGGACGAGATAGACGTCCGTCGCAGCCATCTGACCATTAGGGTCTGGGTAGCGTAGAGAGAAGATCCTCCCATTGGCTGGCACTGTGGTCGTGCGGGATGTTATGATGGTGCCATCGGCTTGAACTACGAAGTCTGGGTCACTGGAACTGATATTAGACATTTTGCAGCGGCCCGTGTCGACTAATAAACCAAAGAGACACAACAACAAATGGTGGTGGCTGTCAAATAAAGGCAGACATAAGTCGATAGTAAACGATGACGTTGAATCGGTTAACTGCCGGGCATTTCTGTGAGTATCACTGCTGATGGGTTGTGAGCACAGAAACGAGGTAGATGAGAAGTATACATGTATAGGAATAGTGGTACCTTTAGAAAGGACATGTCCAGCAGCTATGGTATGGGGCACTGATACTTGAAGGGAGCGTTGGAAGGAGCAGGACTCAACAAAGCTGAAAAGATGCTAGAGAGAATATTTCAAGTCATTGGTAATTGTCTGCCCTGTATACTTCACACGTGCAACTTTTGCCATCCTGAATTGGCCAACTTATTTTGGCAAAATGTCCTCCCAATGTTTGTTAGACTTACTGTAAAATTTCTGTTTCAATTTAAATCGTCTTCGAAATTTCGCATTCACAGTCACGCAAACTTAAGTGAAAACAAAACAGTAAGCTACTTACCGAAAATAAGCAGATATTGATTAGAAAACCTGGTGTGATAAACCTCTTCTGCTTAATAAAATACATTCTGTAACAGCCAACCGATCAACAGCAGCTTACTGTGTATCTATGTAGAGTTAGACAGTGGCTATTTGTCGTCTACCTATGAACCGGTGGTTCAGTAGTATGGACGTTGAGTGCAAAATACTTCTCAATATCTTTCTACGTTTTGACGCTTTGCCTCACCTCCCAACAACAAACGTATTCTATTGGCTATGAAGTCCTAAAGACTTACGCAAGGTGACTCATACCTCTAAAATGCCCCACCCTGGATGTATAACACCCATCTTGGGTGGGGCATCGAGGAACACCTAAAAAAGTGAAAGGCAGTTTTTTGATCACGTGTGACTGATGTAAAAGGTAAACGGACTTTGTTTCTCCTACCGCTAGGGGGAAACATTGTATCTTTGGATTCGGTCAACTTCGTCTCCCTCTTACCCATTGCAAGATTCCTACTCTTCTGTAGCCTATCTGACAATCATCATTATTTGTTAGGTTAATTAAGATCAACTCTCTTTCAAATGCATTTAAACCAATAATAGATATTTTTTGCTCTCTTCAACACCTTGTTGCATACGACGTATGAGAGATTTAATGTAGATAACTTGTAATATTATATTTAGGTAAATTTGGTCTTGCAGTCCGTATGTGAAGAGATTTTGGTCTATTGCCATGTCTGGTATGTGCCACGGTTTGACCTCTCTAGATCATCTCATGCAGTATAAGATTGAAGGCTTATGGTGAGTGGAGCTGAAAATGGCTCTTCACTAACCCCACAGGAATGTGTGTTGGATGAGGGCTGACGTGGGGGAGACTGAGCTCACGATATCATCATGAACTGCTGATAAGACCGGTGAGTTACACGGCCTCCATAGACACCACAACAGCACTTAGGGAGCTACACAGCAACAAGCAGATAACATTTCTGATTATCATAATTCTCACATTCTAAACAATAACAACTAAAAGTAAAAGCTTTACTAAGTGAGCCTGAGTCCAGAGGGAGTTTGTATTCCTAAAATAGTGCCCCTGTTATGCAAGTCTTGTTAGTTGAATTATAACCTGTAGAAAATACTGGGAATTTGACTCAGATATGAGCAAAACTCTCACCTATGACCACACCTACCCATGGGGCACAGACCTTCTCCAGCTTGAGGAATGTAACACTGTCATTGAAAACAGTCTGTGAACAGCCTTGCAGAGTCAGATATACCCCGCCTCTCTCAAGCTTCAGAGAAAATACACTTTTTCACTCGGCAGTGTTTGTTTGTGCAGTATCCCTACATTCACAATAAATCTTATTGTATAAACATGTGTCTCTTCAGTGATTGAGGGAGTGTAACTGCACTAATTTTACTGAGGCATATATTAACTGAAGCTAACTTTGTTTGAGTTACTCAGTGTAAGGGGGGGGGGGTTGTGCTGGTAGCAAGGTTATAACAGAAGAATACCATGTTGGAATTGGTCCCGAATTGTGAGATATAGTCTAGATACTCTATCTGTTTCTTGAGCATAAAAAAGCGTCTTCCAGTGAGTGACTAAGTTGAGCACTTTGACAGACGCTGCACTCTGAAGAAGTCTGCTCCTGCCCCACCCTTCTCTGAAAGTACACACATGCACACGTGCACACATACACACAACTCCCTTATCCTGCTCCCACTACTGTGGTTTCCTCTCCCAGTCAGATAGCAAGAGAGAGAGAGAGAGAGAGAGAGCGTTTGATACACATAATCAGTGCTTAATCAATATCGCTGTAAGAGCTGATAAAACAACGTACTGCTTAGAGTTTGATCTCATAGAACCATAGTAGGAGAAGGTGTCTCAGACACAAGTTTGAGGACGCAAAGACGTTGAAAGTCAACGGATTAGTTGACAGAAATCAATTGCCACTTATTTAGGTTGCCATACAGTGGCAGATATGACCTGTTTCTCTCATTCTTTTCTATTACAGAAGGTCTGCCTATATTTTCAGTGACCTCCTCCAGATGTGTTCATGTAAGGAAGTTGGTTGGTTTTAGAGAGAAACAGTAGAGGATCCACACCAATATCTAACTTCCCAGATGAACTTGGATATTTCCTAATACATTTCAGTCATCTGTGATTTCAAATAGTATGTTAAAATAGCAATAGCCCCTCCTTGAACCGCCACCTTAAAGTGGTGGAGGGGTTTGAGTGCTTGAATGATCCTAGGAGCTGTGTTGTCTGGGGCAATAAGCCCCTGGTAGGGTCTCTCATGGCAAACTGGTCCTAGGTGACTAGCCAGACTAAGTGCGGTTCACCAAAACCCCCTATGATGCCCTAAAAAACAGAGAATCACTACGTCGCCCGGAGTGGCGTTACCAGGGCCCCACCCTGGAGCCAGGCCTGGGGTGGGTACTCGCAGGCGAGCGCCTGGTGGCCGGGTCTTTGCCCATGGGACCCGGCCAGGTATAGCCCGAAAAGGCGACGTGGGATCACCTTCCTGCAGGCCCACCACCCACAGGAAGGACCGTAGGGGGCCGGTGCAGTGTGTTTTGGGCGGCGGTCAGGGGCAGGTGCCTGGACGACCGAGGCCATGCACACGGTCTCTAGCGCTGGGGACATGGAATGTCACCTCGCTGGCAGGAAAGGAGCCCAAACTTGTGCGGGAGGTAGAGCGTTACTGGCTAGATATAGTCGGCCTCACCTCCACGCACAGCCTGGGTTCTGGATCCATTATCCTCGAGAGGGGCTGGACTCTACATTTCTCTGGCGTTGCTTGCGGGGAGAGGCGGCGGGCTGGCGTGGGCTTGATCATAGCCCCGTGGCTCAGCCGCCACGTGTTGGCGTTTACCCCGGTAAACGAGAGGGTCGTGTCCCTGCGCCTTCAAGCCGAGGACAGGTCTCTCACTGTTGTCTCGGCCTATGGGCCGAACAGCAGTGCAGAGTACCCGGCCTTCTTGGGGTCCCTGGGAGGGGTACTGGATAGTGCACCAACCGGGGACTCCATTGTTCTGCTGGGGGACTTCAACACCCACGTGGGCAACGACAGTGACGCCTGGAGGGAGGTGATTGGGAAGAATGGCCCCCTCGATCTGAACCAGAACGGTGATCCGTTGACGATGTGCCGGCCCGGAGCTGCGGTTGTAAGGTCTCTGGTGCCAGTCACGGCGGCAATCCCCGAACTCAGTGGTGGACACCGGAAGTAAGGGATGCTGTCAAACTGAAGAAGGAGTCCTATCGAGCCTAGTTGGCTTGTGGGACTCTTGAGACAGTTGACAGGTATCGGCAGGCCAAGCGTGCCGCAGCTCGGATTGTCGCGGAGGCGAAAACTCGGGTCTGGGAGGAATTCGGGGAGGCCATGGAGAAGGACTACCGGACGGCCGCAAGGAAATTCTGGCAAACCGTTCGACGACTCAGGGGGGAGAAGCGGTTCTTCACCAACACCGTGTACAGTGCGGGCGAGGAGCTGCTGACCTCACGTTGTTGAGCAGTGGAAGGAATACTTTGAGGATCTCCTCAATCCTGCCGTCACGTCTTCAGAGGAGGAAGCAGAGGCTGAGGTGGACTCGTCGATCACCCAGGCGGAAGTCACTGAGGTGGTCGGTGGGCTACTCGGTGGCAAAGCCCCGGGGGTAGATGAGATCCGCCCCGAGTATCTTAAGTCTCTGGATGTTGTGGGGCTGTTGTGGCTTACACGTCTCTTCAACAGACCGGGGTGGTGGTACCCCTTTATAAGAAGGGGGACCGGAGGCTGTGTTCCAACTATAGGGGGATCACACTCCTCAGCCTCCCTGGTAAGGTCTATGCCAGGGTACTGGAGAGGAGAATCCGTCCGATAGTCGAACCTCGGATTCAGGAAGAGCACTGTGGGTTTCGTCCTGGTCGCAGAACACTGGACCAGCTCTACACACTTCACCGGGTGCTTGAGGATTCATGGGAATTTGCCTAACCAGTTCACATGTGCTTTGTGGACCTGGAGAAGGCGTTCGACCGTGTCCCTCGCGGCGCCCTGTGGGGGGTTTGCCGGGAGTACAGGGTCCGGGGCCCTTTGCTCAGGGTCCCTGTATGACCGGAGCAGGAGCTGTGTTCGCATTGCCGGTAGTAAGTCAGACCTGTTCCCGGTGCATGTTGGACTCCACCAGGGCTGCCCTTTGTCACCGGTTCTGTTCATTGTTTTTATGGACAGAATTTCTAGGCACAGCCAGGGGCCGACGGGTGTCTGGTTCGGGGGGCACAGGATTTCATCTCTGCTATTTGCGGATGATGTTGTCCTGATGGCTCCATCGGACCGGGACCTACAGCATGCATTAGAGCGGTTTGCAGCCGAGTGTGACGCAGCCGGGATGGGAATCAGCACCTCGAAATCTGAGGCCATGGTTCTCGACTGGAAAAAGGTGGCTTGCTCCCTCCGGGTGGGTGGGGAGTCCATGCTTCAAGTGGAGGAGTTCAAGTATCTTGGGGTTTTGTTCACGAGTGAGGGAAGGACAGAACGTGAGATTGACAGGCGGATCGGTGCAGCGGCTGCAGTGATGCGGTCTCTGTACCGGTCCGTCGTAGTGAAGAAGGAGCTGAGCCAGAAGGCAAAGCTCTCAATTTACCGGGCAATCTACGTTCCTACTCTTACCTATGGTGATGAACTTTGGGTAATGACCGAAAGGACGAGATTGCGGATACATGTGGTCAAAATGACTTTTCTCCGCAGGGTGACCGGGCGCTCCCTTAGAGATAAGGTGAGGAGCTCGGTCACACGGGAGGAGCTCGGAGTAGAGCCGCTGCTCCTCCACGTCGAGAGGAGCCAGCTGAGGGCATGTCCTACCAGGAGGCGGACCCGGGGATGACCCAGGACACGCTGGAGGGACTATGTCTCTCGGCTGGCCTGGGAACACCTTGGGAACCCCCCAGAGGAGCTGGAGGAGGTGTGTGTGGAGAAGGAAGTCTGGGCCTCCCTTCTCAGACTGCTTCCCCCGCGACCCGGCCCGGATAAGCGGAAGACAATGGATGGATGGATGAATGGATGTTAAAATACATACTGATATGTTTTGTGTGAGTTTTATGTAAGTCTTGTTAGTAGAGATGAGCAACACTTTTTACTATGACCTTGTCCACCCATGAGCCACAGAGCAATACACACTATTATGTTTAAGTTTCACAGATACTCTATACAGAAGGCTATATTGAGGGTGCTGACCGTATTTTCAACCACACCCAGCACAGCTCTTATCTTTTTATACAGTCCTAGTTAATGATTTGACATCACCTGGATATTGTAATGGAGGTTCCTTCTATCACAAGGCCCCTCCTTTGTCACATAGAGAAAGGCACTGTATAACAGTACATCCGATGTATTTCAACATGGACTTTGTCATGATCTGCCCTAGAGGCAGGCAGTCCTGCTAAGTCCTTCGTAATACACTGTCGATCAGTACATTACATGCTGATTAATACTCACTAGCTAACAAGTTCCAAGGAAGCCTTACCTACAGCAGGTATTGTTTAGGTGTCCCAACAGGGAGTTATTAGTAAGTTACACAATTTTGTTAGACAGGTACTGTTGTTTCTCTTACGCACACTCCTCCTTTAATTCAAATCTGTTTCTGACTTTACATTTTCTAACACATGTGCGCACGCACGCACGCACATACACACACTCCTTATTAGCTTAGTTAGATATTTTAGGCTAATGATGTGCATCTCGGGAGAGACACTGCAAGAATTTCACTGCCCTAAGTGAGGTTTTACAGATCAGTGCCAGATCACTAGCCAGCTTGTCTCAAGACGAAGACCAACCGAAATATAGTTCCCCGTTTTGACAATGCAACTTATGTATTATGTATGTATGTGTGTAAACGTGTGTGTAAGGTAGGCCTATGTGACAGCTAGGCAATAGCATGAAGTTATAGAGAAGATATACTCAATAACATGTCCTAGAACGTATTGAAACCATTTGAGAAACTTAAAGAATACTACCGTAGAGTAAATAGAGAACTTTTGAGAGCTTTTCAAGAGTAATATCAACCATTGTAACTAATCCCAATGAAAGCTATCAAATCTGTCAAAAGATGTCAAAACTATTCAATTTACACCAATGTTGACAGGAAGAGCATTGCCCTCCCTTTACCGGCTTATGACTGTGAGAACTGTTCTATGGAAGGCACCGCCTTCTCAGCCTAAATAGTATATGAGAAACTTTCTACACGCACAAGAGGCCAAAGTCTGAAACAACCAAGTTCAATCGAGACAGTCAGGCTTACAATACGGAGTTAACCACGGGAAGGGAAGCAAGGCATTTGTCCAGCTACAATGGTCCGACTTTTAAAACCTGGCGTTATTTTTTGGTTACCGTTCATGCTAACTGTAAGTACGAATAAGGGTTTCTTTCCAAATCACAAAAAAGTGCAGGTGTTAATGATCGTGTAACGGGACAATAGTGGAATATTCCCTATGCCATTTCAAATACACGCTAGATGGGTGTTGTCTGTGATGGCTCTAATTATAACGGATTTGTCGGTATGATACGCCTATCTTACCCATAGGAAACTAACGTTTTCAGATTTGAATTAGATCTTTGGGTTTGGGTTTATTTACTGCATTCCGATGTCTATGTTGTCCTAAGGCGTAGGCTACCCCACACCGTAGACAATATGGCCAAAAAGCGAAACCACAAAGGAGTAGTAACAGCAGTTGAATTGAACGTTTTTTTCTGTTTATGAGAAACGCGATTGAAACCTGTGTAGGCAGCCGGTAGGAAGGTTTGTAACAACAAAGTTATTCTATGACAAACGGTTCAAAACATTGGCTTTTTCTTTAAATCACTGAGAACTTTTAATGGCATACAAAATGACGGAGCTAAAATAGATCGGAAGTCAGGTCCTGCAGTCAAGAGGAATCAATATAATCGGGCAATGAAAACAAAAACTTCATAAAAAGTACACCATAGTGTACATCACGTTTGTATCTCCAAATATCCCAAATGTCCAACGAATTACCCAGCTGTCCAAGCAACATCCACCAATCCAACATGTTGGGTAGACTAACCTATGTCGTCCTAATCCATTTTGCTTAACAAATTAAACGTTTCTGATCCAGAGTCTTTTACATGCATCGTATTTTTGAAAATAACACTTCGATGCTGATCTGTCCCAGCCTGCTGAATGGTCTCATGTTTCTGGTAGTTTTTACAGGTGGTTGCAGATGGTGATGGCCAGAAACTGAGAAGACAGAAGAGAGAATGGATTATTGCTCCTCGTAAACTCTATGAGAACGAGGATTACCGAGGTTTGGAATACATCGCTAAGGTATGATCTGAATACTGACACAGTATCATTGTGGGTGTGGAATTGCATCACTGTTGCAGCTCATATTGTACCCATGGTGACACGCTCAGTAACACTTATATTTAGTTGGAATGCATTGGTACCAACCCTTGGTTGCTTCTGTAGGTGGTTGAGAATGATCCAGTAAAATCCACATTGACAATCCTTCCTAATTCCTCCTTTTATTGGTAGTGGTATAATGAATGTTTTCTTGCATTCATACCTTCTTTACGTTTATTCATGAATTGTTCCTATAATGTCCGTATATTGAACACGATTACTGATAAGTGCCTCTGTTTTAGATTCAATCTGATAAGCAGTATGAGTTACCGGTGTCCTACTACCTGACGGGTTCTGGGGCAGATCAGGAACCGGTGGGCATGTTCTCCGTCAACCCGAACAACGGCATGGTCAGGATTCATGGCATACTGGATCGAGAGAAGAAAGACTCGTACCATGTAATCCTCACCCACACAACCTGTATCTTCGAACGCATCCAAGATCAAATCAGCTTTCCTGTTCCCTTTTCTTTCTCTTGCAGAGAACATTCTAAACTCAAATTGTTAAGAGATAACCCTTGCAGGCGCACGCCAGGTCTCTGTGCATGCGGTGATGAAACTGACCCGGACTTGTTCTGACTTTTGCAGTTAATGGGAATCGCTAAGTACAGCAACGGCAAACGAGCTGAGACGGACATTGACCTGCGTATTGTTGTCCTGGACCGGAACGATTGCCCACCTGTGTTTTCAATGCAGCAGATTGGAGAAGTGTATGAACACAGTGCAGTAGGTGTGTGATTCCCACATCATGCTCCCATGCTCCAGACATTGATGAATGTGGATCCTCTGGGCTTTTGAGCTACGACCCCTGTAATGATGCCTTTACCCCGTCTATCCCAGGCCAAGTTATCATGAAAGTGAACGTGACGGATGCTGATGAACCAGGAACGGAGCACACTCAGATCAGTTTCAGCATCGTGGAGCAGTCCTCCTCAGATAAGATGTTCTCCATGAACCACAAGACTGGAGAGATCCTGGTCCGCCAGACCAGTCTGGACAGAGAGGTGAGAGGTTGTGATTAGCGCCAATGAGCACAATATGCAAACTGGGATTACAAAGAGGCAGAGTCTATGCAGATCAGTCCACATGGGTGAAATAAGGGTCTTACGTCATATGAAGCTGAAATTAGATTCCCTCTCACACTGACACTTGAGTGCTGTACCTAGAGCAGGGTTGATACTTGAATGGAATCCAAATGGACGAAGGCTGAGTTGATATTGTTTTCATTGTCCAGACCCAAGACACATTTACCTTGACGGTGAAGGGTACTGACATGAACGGGGCCTCGGAAGGGCTGTCTGGAACTGGACAGGTGGTGATTAAGCTGCTGGACATCAACGATAACATTCCCACTCTGGAGAAGGAAAGAGTAAGCTAACAAGTGCAAAGATTGTCTTGACCTGACCTGAACCCTCAGAGAACCAGTTGGAGCTGTGGGTGGGACCTTGTGTGATGTGGTTTGTGTTGCAGTACGAGGGGAGCGTGATGGAGAACACCATCAACATGGAGGTGCTGAGGATCAAAGCCGTGGATCTAGACCTGATGTTCTCCGCCAACTGGCTGGCTGTGTTCACCATCGTGTCTGGCAACGAAGCAGGCTACTTCCACATCACCACGGATTCCAAGACTAACGAGGGCATTATCACTATCATTAAGGTACGGCTGGGTTTTAGCCTGGCCAAGTAAAGTATACTTAATTTATGTAACTAAATACCTTAAATCGATATTTAACTTGCTCTGTGCCTTATCAGGCTTTGGACTACGAGGAGCTGAAGGTTGTAAACCTGGGGGTGAGTGTGGCCAACAAGGCAGAGTACAACTTTGGCTCTGTCATCGGTGGAGGAGGGGTCGACGTAGGCCGACCGAAGATCTACTTCATCAAGGTCAATGTGGTCAACCAGCTGGAGGGACCACGCTTCCAGCCTGCCATCAAGGTGGTAACCATATCAGAGGACAAGACCACTGTCTCCCTTAACAAGATCATCACCACCTACGCTGCCATCGACAGTGACACCCTGCTCACTGCCACTAATGTGAGGTAAGACGTCAAGGTCACATCCTATGTAATTTACTGTACTGCAGATAGATTTCAAGTAGGCGTCAATATGCTGCATGTCACAATGGCCGAACGTTACTTTAGACTGTGTTTGGTTACATTACATATCAACTGCAAACGGAAGTGTTGGAGCGTGAAAGGATACTAGATATTTTCTTATTTTTCTTTCGGTCAGATATGCCAAAATATACGACATTGACAACTGGCTGATCATCGATGAGAAGACAGCAGATATCAGATTAAACAAATGGCCCGACCGAGAGTCCAAGTTTGTGGTTAACGGGACATACACCGCCAAAATAGTCTGCATCACAAACGGCACGTGTGGCAGGCCTGTAGAAGCCCTCATCTCCATCATTCATCTGCTTTCTTCCACATATTTACAGATAAATTACTGTTTGTTTACAGAAGCACATGCCAAAACGGCCACGGGTACAATTGCCATCCAGGTAAAGGACTTCAACGACAACTGTCCTACCCTGACCAGCACATCTCAGACCATGTGTCAGGAGACCAACATGGTTTACGTCACAGCAGAGGATGAAGATGCCGTGCCCAACGGAGCACCCTTTAACTTCCGGGTGATTCAGGCAGGCAACAAGGAGAAGTGGACCATAGAGCATCTTAATGGTTGGTTGTTGCATCAAGTATATGTTTTAGTAAATACTTTTGTGGTTGTAAATGGCAAGTAAATAGAACGATTTGAAAAAAAGATCTCTAATAATGATTTAATAGTATAATACAGTAACTTAATGAAGTAGTCAACATTTTAAACTTTCCAAATTATCTTGGCTTACCAAAGCTCTTTATGGTTCATCTGTTTGTTTGTTTTTTGCCCTCGCGATTTCCCAGACACCACCGCAATCCTGCGAAATCAAGCCTCCCTGTGGCCTGGGAACTACCGAGTAGCCCTGGAGATCAGGGACCAGCAGGGCAAGGTCTGCGGAGACGTCCAGTGGCTCGACGTGGTGGTGTGCACTTGCGATGCTGCCAACACCGCCTGCGTGGGGCTGTACAAGGACAGGAGAGTCACGCTCGGCTCACTGGGTGTCCTCATGCTGCTCCTGGGACTGCTGCTGCTCCTGCGTGAGTCCTGCCCCCATGACCTTCACACGCTCTGTCAGGCTGACAACACATGGGCAAGAGGGATGGTCTCTGGCTCGAAATGCAAGCTTGTCTAGCGTGTTGATAACAATAACATAACCAGTTGCCCTCTTTTGAGCCCTGTTTTGCTACTTTATTGTCTTGGAGGTTAGCCGTGGGGGAAGTGTTTGAAATGTGGACAGTGAAGGTAAATGTGCGCCTGTGTTTCCAGTGTTGCCCCTCTTCTTGTTGTTCTGCTTGTGTGGAGGGGTGACAGCCCTGGGGGACTTCAAAGCCATCCCCTTCGACACCAAAGAGCACCTGATCTCGTACCACACAGAAGGAAAAGGAGAGGACAAGGTACAGGGAGCCCTCTGTTCCCATTGGCTCGCTCAGCACTGTCATTTTCGCTAACACGCAATACATAGGCTGACGCCACACATTGCTGTGCTCTCATTGGCTCATGCCTTTCCTTCCCAGGAAGTCCCCTTGCTCAGGGTTCCAGTAGAGGTGGACCACGCCTCCATCAAGGCTGTTGACGTGACAAAGTATGGAGACAATAATGGGCTCGAGCTGGGGGGGATGGTGGGGAGCGGAGGAGCTGGAGGGGGCTTCACTTCCATGTCAACGACAGACATGTACGGCTTCAGCGATTTCCACAAGGTCGGCGGGCGCGACCATGTGGGCGCCGTGGGCGGAGCCACTGTAGGAGGGGGGCAGTTCTCCTCGTGGCACAATGCAGGGTTGTATGGCGGGATCGCCCTGTCCGACAGCTTCCTGGAGGAGTTCTATTCAAGTGTGAGTATCAACGATCAGCCTGATGTGTTCATTGTAAAAATGTTTTTTGTTTTGTTTCGACGTAGCAAAGGAGTACAGAGTTCATTTAAAGCTATAATCTGGTAATGTGCATCAAATGGTGTCATTTATGTTTTAAACTGTGCATGGTCCCTTGGTCCACAATAAATAAACATACAGGGTGTGGAGGTCATAGTATCAGACACATAAATTGTCCCTGACTTAAGACAAACTCTAAGTTAAGTAAAAAAAACAAAGTCACGCTTGCAGTTAAGACAATCTTTTCTTTGGTGTTTATGTATACGAACAGGACACACTATAAATCCTAGATTTGCAATACTATTTTGTAGTATCAGACTATGTTACTTTTTAAAAGGTGTTTTATTCATGGGCTTCTCTCTTCTTGCAGAAAGCCAACCACATAGCACAACATTCACACCATCAAGACACCCCAACCACATACGAATACGAAGGTCAGGAGTCACCGGCAGGCTCGGTGGGCTGCTGCAGCCTCTTGGAGCACGACAACGACCTGGACTTCCTCAACGACCTGGGCTCTAAGTTCAGGACTCTGGCCGAGGTCTGCCAAGGGTCCAGCCTGGACGTGGAGGAATCTGCGAGGGTGACCGTTTGCCCCATCGTACCCACTCCCCCCACAATCACCAACGTCGCCACCTCCCTGGACCAATTTGCCAACCACAACACCCACACCAGCAGCGGACTGGCCACCTCCTCCTCCAAGCTCATCAAGGAGACAGTGCTGAGAGAGCAGGGCGCCACCAGCCTTCCCAGGGTCCACGTCCAGGAGAACAAGATGGTCCCCAGCCAGACCCTCCTCATCCAGCAGCCCACCATGTACTACACCTCCGCCCCGGCCCTGTACGTGGTCGAGCCCCAGCCTCAGGTGCTGCTGGTAGACGCCAGGGGAGCAGGGTTCGGGGGTCAAGTGGGGGTGGGACAGGGGCTAGTCCAAGTTGCAGGGCCGCATGGCTCCCAGCAGGGTGTGGTGCTGGTGGAGAGGCAGTGTGTTGGGGGTGGAACAGCTCAAGTGCTCACCAGCGCAGGCCAGGCTGTGACAGGAGGAGGCCATGTTGTGGCTGGGGGAAGCCATGCCCTGTCAGGGGGGAGTCAGGTTTCACACAGGGTGGAGCAGACCGTAGGAAGGCCAGGGCATTTTTCCGCAGGTTCAGGCATGTCACAGGGCAGCGTGACCAGATCCAAACACATCCGCACGGTTGAGAGCAGCTTAGACGTTGCTAAAGGCGGGGCCCTGGGGGGGTCCGCTAAGGAGCACAGCCTGGAGCTGAGGGTTCCCCGTGTGAAGGTGAGAGCTGGCTCCCCCCTGGGCTCCAGCTCCCAGGCTGGATCTGCAGGGTCAGATGAGGACGCTGCTCTCAAGGTGGCTGCAGGCTCCCAGTCGAGCCACACGGTGCTGGTGCAACACGAGGAAGTGTTAGTCACAGAGCAGCTGAGTTGTAAATAATAAGGAAGATGAAAGAAATCAGATGCAAAGATAGTTACAGAGAGAGAAAGGGATAGAGGGAAAGAGAGAGGGTGAGACAGAGAGAGGGTGAGAGAGAAGGAGAGGGTGAGAGAAAGCATGTTGTGCTCTCTCGAGTCTTCTGTTAATGCAGACACTAAATAATTAATGTGCACTACTTAAACACTACTGTTGAGATGTTGTCCTGCACAAAAATGGCATGGTTAGTCAGTCAGAGTGTGGTGTCTTTAATGCCCGGATAAAACTTTTGTCCTGAATGTTTTAGAAAACTTAAGTTGAAGTTTCTTCACCCAGCTTGTGTTTACTCCTTTCATAGATGCAGATTTGTATTAAACTTAATCCATGAAAAAGCAACAGTATTTCTCTTTGCACTGTATGACACGTCTTTATGCTTGGTGATGATAAAGTGGATGCTGTTTTGTGTAGACACAAGTACAAACAAGTCCATATTAATGTGATTCAGCTGTGACATTTTCATGTAACTGATTTCATCAATGCCAGCTTAGAATTATTTGAATGGTAGCCCATTTTGTACACATAGAATGATTATACTTAAATTGGAATCATATTAGTTACATGAAAATATGCAGTATTTTTACATGTATTGAGTGCATTACTGTAATATTAATAAACTGGAACTAAACTGTCAAAATCCAAGCAATAGTTTTTGCTGCCACAGTAAATATTAATAAAGTATTTAGTCTGTTTTATAAAGACAATAATGTATGCTTTTTAACTATGGGAAATGTTATTAGGGAATACATTTGTATACATATTTACTTTATATGAGTAAACGTAAGATTCTGTGGGTAATCTATGTAGGTTTAGCTACTGCTGTGCACTGATATGAATATTGGTGACAAACGTTTAGCAAATGCTCGCTTCCATATCTAATGAACATTTCCTGTACATACTCAAAAAGCAAGGCGTGTGCTCACTCAAATGTTCTCGAATTGCCAAGCCCAAAGCTGATCCAAATGAATTGACAATGTCTTGTCTTTGAGAAAATGTCTCCTTGTGTGCTATATTGAGATCAAGGTGAGAAGGTTTTGGTAGTGAAGACAAGACACTACGATGTGGTGTGATGAAAAAAGCTTTGATCCGTCTCTTCATTAACCGAGTGACTAAATTCAGTGGAGTTCTGGATTTCTAGAAATATTATCAGTCTTCAGATTGGGAAAGAATCAAACCTTTGAGCACTGTAGGGTTTTTTATCAATGTGATGGTCTTGAAGACACAGATGACACAACAACAAACTCAGAGATCCCTTTCCGAGTTTAATAAATACGACCGGTCGGGAAGAGGTACAGGGTACAGTCTTCAAAGTATAAAGTCCACATACATGAGTTTATATAGTTTTCAGAGACAAAGAACAGTTATTCAGCCTATAGGATTCATACACGTTCAGTAACACAAGTGTTTGATGTAAGCTCTTAGACAGTATAGAGTAATGGCCTTATGGGATCAAGGCCATTTTACCAACACAGGGACCTGTCAGACAACTATAACTCCTTTTGGGTGTTTTCTGTAAATTAAGGGTCCCAAGAGAAGGTCCAAGCATAGGTCAACGATATCTTAACATGCCTAACATAGGGAATCTCTTGAACTTTCAACCAGTACCCATCAGCACCAAAGACAAAACACCAGGCATGGATCTCTAATGTCTCTCAGCGCTGTAGGCCGGACGTCCATCTTTTAGAGGACACAAGAAAGTCAAGTAGTGACAGATAGTGAGAGTCAGGCAGTAATGATGCTCCACGGTCACAGAGTATCACAGCTCCCAGCCCACGTCTACTCTCAAGGCAGAGAGAGATCATAGGTCGACATTGTCATCACAAGAGACATTAACAAAGTACTTTCTCCTTACTCTGAACATCTGTTCAACCCGACAAATAGACACAATCTACTCTTATCAATAAAAAACTCACATGAGAAATATCAAGATAGTTTCCAATTACTAGGCATATTACAGAATAACTACACAGGAAATCTCCATTTCCTCCACAGGTGGTAGTTCAGACTTAGACCAAGTTACCTCATAGGTGAGTTCCCATTCATTCCAATTCAGACTGTTAGTTTACTTGATTTTGACAGTTACAGACTGAAGCTTATCCTTGTACTTCTTTCATGTTTCATGCTCCTTGTGTTTTGGTGATAAACAGGATGAGACCACACTGAATCACAGAAGCATTGTGATCTTATTCAGAATCACATTGTGATACAGACATATTTAGTTAGTGGTTAACAATACCTTTTACTTTTACTCTTAGAATATGACTACAATGCCAACTGCATACATCCTAAACTTAAATGAGGCTAAAGAGACATGAAAGCTGACGTGACGCACAGGTGCCACGTTACTGACAAAGTCTCTCTTGTAGGGAGGAATGAACAGGGTGAGTAACTGTCAGGAACATTGTCACTTGACACATTGCCACCTTCGTACATCTGGTACTGATTCTGATTGTGCAAGGGTGGGTGTGTGTGTTGGTTGTGGTGTGGGTGAGTCACTTCGATAACCACGTACACATTCCTTCAAGCCATGATTGATGTTTCTCCCTCCCCCTTGTCCCAAACAACAGCTTTGTTCTAGAGATCAGCTGGAGACATTCCATGATGGTTACAGTCCATGACCTCATCATCGCCAGAGCACTTAGCGATCTACGTTGCTGTCTATTGGCATACTTATTTAGGTTGCACATAGGCCATAAGAGAAAGAATATAATAACAATACATATTTCACACGGTGACAACTTTTGGCAATGAGCGTCACCAGCATTGCCAATTCTTGTGGGCACATGCTGATCCAGCTGGAACTAATCAAGTTCAAGTTCAAGTTGTGCTTTATTGTCATTCCGCTACATGCGGGTGCATACAGTGGAACGAAATGTCGTGCATCACAGAGCCACGGTGCTACATAAGTACAGACATTTAACAGTACAGTCTAACAACAAACAATTTAAAATAAATATAACATTTCTCCTATACATAAACTAAACAGGATACAAACTATACAAACTGTATGAATACTTACCGATGTGCATGTGCATAGAGTATTGTACATGTGCGAAGAATAGATACATTTTATTACAGAGTCTTTAGTGCAGTTTGTGTACACACGGCAGTGTGTATGAAAAGTGCAGTGGGTGAGTGACTAGTGCCAGTTTTCTGATAGTCTTAGTTATTGTGTGGGTATTCATAGAGGCCCGGAAGAGTTCAGGGCTCTCACAGCCTGGGGGAAGAAGCTGTTGATCAGTCTGGCAGAGCGGGCTCTGATGCTCCGGTATCGTCTACCTGATGGTAGCGACTGGAAGAGGCTGTGGGAGGGGTGGGTGGGGTCCTTAACGATACTATTGGCCTTGCTGGAGCATCGTGTGTGGAAGATTTCTAGGATTGAGGGGAGAGGGGCACCGATGATCTTCGCAGCTGTGTTCACTGTTCGCTGGATGGTCTTGCGGTCTGCTGCAGTGCAGTTCCCGTACCAGACAGTGATGCAGCTGGTCAGCACACTCTCAATGGTGCCCCTGTAGAATGTGGTGAGGATGGGTGGAGGGAGACTTGCTCTCTTCAGCCGGCGGAGAAAGTGTAGGCGCTGATGTGCCTTCTTTGAGAGTGACTTGGTGTTGGTGGTCCAGGTGAGGTCCTCTGTGATGTGCACCCCCAGGAATTTGGTGCTGTTGACTCTCTCGACAGGCGAGCTGTCGATGGTCAGTGGGGGGTGATCCGCGGAGTTCCTCCTGAAGTCCATCACAACCTCCTTTGTCTTGCTCAAGTTGAGGGACAGGTTGTTAGCCCCACACCATTTCGCCAGCTGTGCCACTTCCTCTCTATATCGGTTAGAAAGTCCAGAATCCAGTTTCAGAGGGAATTTTTCAGGCCGAGTACGTTTATTTTGTTAGTGAGCTGTTGTGTGATTATTGTGTTGAATGCTGAGCTGAAGTCAATGAACAGCATTCTTACATAAGTGTCTTTGTTTTCTAGATGGGTAAGTGCAAGATGGATGGTTGAGGAGATTGCATCGTCTGTGGAGTGGTTCGGACGATATGCAAACTGGAGCGGGTCGAGTGTTTCAGGGAGGCTGTTTCTTATGTTCTTCATGACTAACTTTTCAAAGAACTTCATTATGATAGGGCTCAGTGCTATGGGACGGTAGACATTCAGACAGGACACAGGGGATTTCTTCGGTACAGGTATGATAGTTGTGGATTTGAGACATGTGGGGACGACTGCCTGGGCCAGCGAGGTGTTAAAGATGTCTGTTAGGACATCTGTCAGCTGTGCAGCACAGTCTTTCAGTACACGGCCAGATATATTGTCGGGGCCCGCAGCCTTGCGTGGGTTGATCCTAGATAGGGTCTTCCTTACGTCAGCTGGAGACAGACAGAGTGCCTGGTCGTTGGGGGTAGTGGGTAGTTTTTGTGCTGGTGTGACATTCTGCGTGTCAAACCGTGAATAAAAGTGGTTGAGTGTGTCTGGGAGGGATATGTCATCATCACAGGCCTGTGGCAGGGGCTTGTAGTCTGTGATGGTCTGAATGGCTTGCCACAGACTCCGTGTGTCCCTGCTGTCTGCGAAGTGATTGTTGATTTTTTGGGCATATGACCGTTTAGCATTTTTAATGCCGCGGGACAAATTGGACAAATGTGGCGGTAGATTCGAATCTATTTGTGTGAACAGATCTTTGAACCTCAGACAATAGACCCCACAGAAAGACTGCCCAACATCTGACACACAAGCTTGTAAACAGCAGTGTTTCTACTAGAAAAATACATTTGTTTTGCCACTGCAGACACTGAACAAGAAGACCACCATCACATTGCTCTGTGAAGGCAAGAGCACACTAAAAAAGTTGTTTTTATTTTTTAAATTTTAATCTCTATATGGAAAATATATACCTATTTGCTTTGACATAACTGCTTGTTACTGGTGGTGTATTTTGAAGATGTGACCTTATATGCGTGTATTTTATGAAAATGTACAAGGACTAGAATGGATAGGATAGAACATTTTAATTTGGACTTGTAAGAGAGAATGCATTTTGAGGTAACGGTAACAAAAAACATACTGGACGTTTCTGACACCAACATTTATAGCCTAAAACATGAACCAGAAAACCAATTACTACTGTATAATAACAATTACACAATTGTCATATTCTAACATCGATCATGGTCTTCAAAGAACATATTCAAACCGCCATGAAATGCGGCATAGCTTAAAAGCTATCATTAACTTCATACGCACACACTGCATAGTCGGACACCTCTAGATCTCTGAACAACAATTCTTGACTATTTCAAGTGAGGGGTTAGATATAGCACAGACTGGTACTTCTATGGCACAGGTCAGTGACGGACATCGTGGCGGACCTCCTCTTCGTCTTCCACCTCGTCCTCCTCGTACTCGCCCATCTCATCGGCGGTGGCGTCCTGGTACTGCTGGTACTCGGACACCAGGTCGTTCATGTTGCTCTCCGCCTCGGTGAACTCCATCTCATCCATGCCTTCGCCGGTGTACCAGTGGAGGAAGGCCTTGCGGCGGAACATGGCGGTGAACTGCTCGGAGATGCGCCGGAACAGCTCCTGGATGGCCGTGCTGTTGCCTATGAAAGTGGCGGACATCTTGAGGCCTCGCGGCGGGATGTCGCACACGGCCGTCTTCACGTTGTTGGGGATCCATTCCACAAAGTAGCTGCTGTTCTTGTTCTGGACGCTCAACATCTGCTCATCTACCTCCTTCATGGACATGCGACCGCGGAAGATGGCCGCCACGGTCAGATAGCGACCATGGCGGGGGTCGCAGGCTGCCATCATATTCTTGGCGTCGAACATTTGCTGGGTGAGCTCAGGCACGGACAGGGCGCGGTACTGCTGGCTCCCCCTGCTGGTGAGGGGGGCGAACCCGGGCATGAAGAAGTGCAGGCGGGGGAAGGGCACCATGTTGACAGCCAGCTTGCGGAGGTCAGCGTTGAGCTGGCCAGGGAACCTGAGGCAGGTGGTGACGCCGCTCATGGTGGCGGAGACCAAGTGGTTAAGGTCGCCGTAGGTGGGCGTGGTCAGCTTGAGCGTGCGGAAGCAGATGTCGTAGAGCGCCTCGTTGTCGATGCTAAAGGTCTCGTCGGTGTTCTCCACCAGCTGGTGTACAGAGAGGGTGGCGTTGTAGGGCTCCACCACCGTGTCTGACACCTTGGGAGAGGGCATCACGCTGAAGGTGTTCATGATGCGGTCGGGGTACTCTTCACGGATCTTGCTGATGAGCAGGGTGCCCATCCCAGAGCCGGTGCCCCCGCCCAGGGAATGGGTAAGCTGGAAGCCCTGGAGACAGTCGCAGTTTTCTGACTCCTTCCTCACCACATCCAGGACCGAGTCCACTAGCTCTGCCCCCTCTGTGTAGTGGCCCTTGGCCCAGTTATTACCTGCTCCGCTCTGGCCTGGAAAAATAACCGTTCACCTCAGTTAAACTTGCCTTTGCCATTTCTTTGCACTCTGCACTGCATCAACATCAAAAGTGCATCATTAAAGGGACTTGTTTGTACAAAGTGTTTGTGCTTATCAGAATTCTTTTTTTTTATATTACCAAATGCAAATGAAAACAAATACATTAGCGATAACAAACATTGCAATAAATTAAGCGATTCATTTCTTCAAATATTATGTGAAAAACAAATAATCCTATTATAAATTGTGAATTCTTGAGAAAATTACATTTTTGAAATTCCAAGCAAAACAAGAGCCCGCTACTGTTGAGCGGGTTATTGGACATGTAATAGAATAGTGTAGGCGTCCTGTGTTTTATGGAGTCTTAAATCCAGTACTGCAGGGCTGTCCCCTGTGGGCAGTGATGCTGAGTCACCTCACTAGCTGTCTGTGTGGTGCCTGACACAATCGCACATCTCATCGCATTGCTGTGGGAGTAAAACTTGCTTGTGCTGCAGAGGATGTGACAGGCGAAGCCGACACCAAAGCACTGTCCTGGTATGCTGGATGAGGGCACAGAAGACACCCCCATCGTTCTACTCCACCTCCCACTCACCGAAGACAAAGTTGTCAGGTCTGAAGAGCTGTCCGAAGGGCCCGGAGCGAACAGAGTCCATGGTGCCTGGCTCCAAGTCCACCAGGATGGCACGGGGCACAAACTTGCTCCCTGTTGGAGGAAGCAGAGGGAGAAGGGAGCAATGAAAGGGGGGAGTGTTCTAAACCATAGGATATACTGATACTCTGGGTGTGGTGTGGTTTTGCATCTAAGACAAATAGAGAGGGCATACAACACTGCTTTGAAAATGTGCAAAGATTATGTGTGGTATATATAGGCTGGGATATTCTGGGAGGGGTCAGTATGTTTTGGGTCATCTCTGGGAGTGTTTGAAGGGGACGCTGTGTGCTGGGGGAGGGGGTGTGTGCTGCTGCCCCCACAGAGGGGATCCCTGGACATAGAGCAACACACTGCAGCACATGCCACACTACCTTTGACTGTCTTTACCTCCCTCCCTCCTCTCCTCTCCTGTCTCCCATTCGCAGACTGCAGCAAAAGCTTGCGGTGCTGAGAACTGCTGAAGAGGAGGGGGGGGGGGGGGCTTCTGGCAAAGAGGCAGAAAAAAAAGCTGATGTGCAGGATACATTCTGAGCAAGATGTGATCTCCCAGTGGACTTGTCCTCTTTATCTAACCACCTCTCCTCTTAAGTCCTGGTACTCAAGATGAATTAAAACCTTTCTAATCTGTCTGCATTTAAAGAACAATTAATAAGTGCATGTCCTATAGTGATAGCATACTTCACTTTGTCTACAGCTCAATTGACACCCTCCACAAAAGGCTAATAAAAGAGAGCCGCATCGCCTAGCGCTGCATTGACTGGAAACAAGATATGGCTAGATAGCCACACAGTAGCATATGCTAGTCTTCCATCACTAGCCACTGCCTCTGCCACCCAGATGATTGCACACGTGGTGATGGACGTAGTCCCGACAGACAATGGATTTCAAATGACCTTCTAAAAGGCTGGCCAATAAAAAAAAAATGGACAAATGCGAACACAGGGTTTTTAGGGCTGGGCCAATTATACAGAGACTGCAGATACCTGTCTGACCTGGCACCAGAGAGAGAGAGAGAGAGCAAGAGAGAGCAAGAGAGAGCAAGAGAGAGAGAGAGAGCAAGAGAGAGCGAGAGAGAGAGAGAGAGAGAGAGAGAGCAAGAGAGAGCAAGAGAGAGAGAGAGAGAGAGAGAGAGAAGAGAGTAGAGAGAGAGAAGTATAGCGAGAGATGAGAGGAGAGGTTGTTTGTGTGAGGAGGAGAGCGAAGGCTCTATTTAGCAAGTCCCGCTGTCATCTCATTTTCCCAAGACTGGCTAGCTGGTGGCCTAGTTCCCCCCCCCCGCCTCCCTCAGTACACAGCTTGAAGAGCAGCTATGTTGAAGCTGAGGTCTGTAGCTTTTACATCATCATTCTGAGAGAGCGCTGCAACAGCCTGCTGCGGGGGTCCAACTGTCTATTGTTCATGGTCACATACAGAGATTCATCCCCAATCTGGTCATGGCCTCTAAACATAACAGGACTTATTATGATGGATATTTACCCGATGCTTCATTGTAGTACACATTTATCCTCTCCAGTTGCAGGTCACTGTCACCTTGATAACTGCCAGTCGGGTCGATTCCATGTTCATCACTTATCACCTCCCAGAACTATTATTGAGACATGGGGTGATACAAACTTAGTAGTGGGACAAAAACAGTAACTTGATATATCACAGAAGGTATCCACGCCGTATTGGACGAGTGCGTTGTCGCATATCCTCCTATGACAAAATGACATCAAACCGCAGATGCGTGACACTACTGCGGCCATCAGACGCTCTGCCCTGTTCAAAGGGAACCGCACCCTCCGGGTTTGGGTGAAATTGTTAAATTTTTTCCAGCAAACTTGTATTACTGAACACTATTACCAGTATCGAATCAACATACATTATGTCTTACATCTAAAGTGTCTGGATTGAGTGCCTGCCAACAGAGGCAGATGCAACATAAACGGGATATTGGTTCAACGGTACGTAGCTACTAGGAATAATTTTGTGTGAATCCATTCAATCGGTGAAGTTTTTACACTAATATTTTCGTGCGTCATGAAGAAATAATAGACATACCCTTGGCTCAATCTGGTTTCCTCACATTTGTCCAGCCTGGATGTGACAATTTCCTCATGAGTTTTGTGGTGCGAGCCAGCAAGCTAGATGTCTCAACTTAACCGGTCTGCTCGAGTCCCTTCTGTGTATCATACGGGCTGTATTGTATCTCTGAGACCCGTTCTATTCCCGGGCTGAACCGCAGAGAGCCTTCCACACCATGAAA